>CM040246.1:11596822-12125821 GCA_022545495.1 Chrysanthemum lavandulifolium
AAATTGGTTTGAAAATACAATGTAAGCTTACCACGACTATATAGAGCTTATTTAAATAATTTGAGCTTGGGAAGAAGCTTTTAAGGTTTGAATATATGAATTAAGCGAAATACTCAACAAGAGAACACAAAGCATGAACTTTAACCAACTTTTGAAATTGATTCTTAAAGGCAGTTTATAAAGATGAAATAACTTAAGTTATTATCAAAGGTACAAAGATTACTGATTCTTGGCTAAATTAATACATTAATAGAAAACGACATTAAAGAAAAATAAGATAAAACTAGCTACTCCTTTATTCTTCTCTCTAACTCCTCTTTTATAACTCCATGCTTCCCACTAGTCCATGAGAAAATCCCACCATCTTTCTAAGCCATTGGATGAGTTCAAGCAATATTGGCGTTTGATTTGATTTGGCGCCAAAAGTCATGTAGGTTGCTTGGGGTAGTTTAAAATCAATTAATGATTCTTGAGTTGTGTTGAGGTGGGGGACAAGGAAAATGATATGGAGAGGAGGGGGTTGAGGTGGAGGTGTGGGAGATGGAGTGAGCGGGAGGCAGTTGAGAAGATGGGAGAAGATTGGCGCAAGTGGGTGGTCAAACCAAGGGGTTTGGTAGGCGATATTAATAAAGAGGGTTCAAAATGGCTTAATGACAGGGGTCATAGGTGTGAAAGGGTCCAAAATGGTTGGTAGCTTATAATAACATAAGGACCATATGTGCAACTTCGAAATTTGGAGGACCTAAGCGCCAATTCTGCCAAGTTACTTCCAAGGACTAAAATGACATTCTCAAAAGTATAAGGACCAAAATTGCCACTTTGCAATTTTCCGAGGACTAATTCCGCCAATTTTGAAACTTAAAGGACCAATTTGTAATTTTCTCAAAACTTTTATATTTTTCACCAAAGGACTAAATTTGACAACTTATGATTTAAAAGGGCCTTTGGTGATTTTTCTTGTGAAATTTTGACTCGGGGACTATTTTTGACAATTTTTGAAAGTTGGGGACTAAAGCGCAATTTTGCAAATTTGATACGTTTTCATCCGATTTTGATATTTTGCATTAAAACACATAAAACACTGATTTGTGATATTTTGATCATTTTGATGTGTTTAGAGTGTTTTCAGATGATTTTGCGTTTAAAGGTATAAAATGATGAGTATTTAGACACTCATCAATCCCCATGCTGAGATATTGCTAGTCCTAGCAATGATTTGAGAAAACATAATGGATTTTAATCTCTTTACCAAAAGCCATTACTTACGGAGTAGCCAAATGTTTCGATTCAAGTAAGAACCATGGTACACTGATAACCATATGATTTTGAGCAAATCATAAGTCAGAACGGATTAGATTTGTCTTTACGAGGCCGTGCCATACGGACTAGCCAACTCTTAGATAAATTATCAATATTATCTTTGGTGAGTGATTACCAATTATGGATTTTCCATTGCCTTTACCACAAGCCATAATCTTGCTGGCTAGCCAACTCTTCACTTTTAGGATATGGTGAGTTGAATACCATACAATTTTGGGCAAATTGCAAGCCATATAAACGGATTTGATAAATATTTACCAAGAGCCGTTTGCTCTGGATTAGCCAATCCTTTTGTCTTACAAACATGGCGAATCGATAACCAAATGAGAAAGTGTAGAACACTTACTCCAAAAAAAAATTTTTGGCCAAAAGCGGGAATTGGTATAATTATATGATAAAATTCGTGAAATTCCCCACACTTAGAAATGAATATTGCCTCAATATTCAAAGTGCCGCGGTTATGCCGAAACAAAGAACGTAAAAGGAAATACTACGGCCATTATTTTAAAGAGATTTTTTTTTTTTTTTTTTTTTTTTGGAATATATATATCTATATAACATGTGGGCATCACCCCCACTTAGTGGACACATGGGTGAAAACCCGTGTTTAGCTCTTATTTTGATTACCGAGTCGCTAGCTTGACTCGACCCGCATTCATTGGTTCATGGGAAGCAAAGTGGAAGAGACAATCTCCATCGGACTTTCATTCAAGATGTTTGTACAAACATTTGAAGCACGTAAAGTTCCACACCGATGAGATAAAGAGAGATAGACAGGCTCCGGATGATAAATGAAAATGCGGGTCGAAGATAGTGTCTTCATTCGAAGGAGTGAAGAAGAGAGAAGTCACCGAGTAGGTGAAGAAAGAAAGAAAATCATGATAACAATCATGACTAGATCTTCTTCCTCGGGATTAAGTGCGGTTGCACTTATTTGGATTTTCTTGGTAGAGCTCTTTGGTTTGGAAGGCATCTCGGTGGGGAGGGTGGGAAGATTTGTCATAACTATGCAAATTGAGATTCTCTCCCGATCATGATTTTTGCCATCCACGCAATCATACTCCAGCGGAGATATGATATGAGTGAGTTCACCGCGAACTCCTCATGAAGAATATACTGGAGGTGGGACATGTGCGGTGCCGTGGGCTATAAATATGCACTCGTCCATTATAGTCTCCGTGTCGGACTCATCACTATCAAAGATTGGATTAACGAATTTAGAGTAAATTCGAGAATCGGTTCGAATAAGGGATTAGTGATAGTCGTATTAACCGTTAATGGAAACAACATGGTCAACATCCTCTTCTAAGTTGAAGATCTCGGAATGTGGAAGTAATGCATCAATAAATTCTATGTCTTTAAAACATAAAGAATCGGCATCACTATAATCCTTGTCAAAATCGAGAAAGTCTCAACAAAATCATTTGTAAGAGGAGAAAACACATCACACTCTTTATCAAAATTCCCTCGACTCACTTGGGATCGGGATAAGGTTCTCAACATTCGATGATTCCGTTTCGGAATAGTCTTTGAGATGCTCGTCCCCATACTTAGAGAGTTAACAGGCTCTTCGTGTGTGTTTCACCGACAAACTTTCATCATCATCGTCACTATCATCATCATCGCCGATGTAAGTCGCGAGCCATCGGGCACGTCTTGCAAGTGCTCGTTCCTCGATTCGTATTTCTTGAAGACATCTTTGAATCTTAGCGGCTCGTTCCTCTTCTTCAAGTAATTCTAGCATAGATTTTCGATTGCGAGACGTTTGGTCTTGACAAGTTCTTCTAGCATACTTTTCTCACGAGGATGTTGATCAATGACGGAAATTGTTCAATGACGGAAAATGTGGGGTTGGAAATTGTCAAAACAAGGAGTGTTATAACAAGGATCGATTCATAGAAATTTTGATTCCATGATTGACATTGGTAATCATAATGAGGACCCCATAAAATTCACAGAATCGTCTCCATCTCATAGTGCGGGGGTTGGTTGAGGAAATTAGTTGTTTCATTGTAGGATTTTGGTCATAGACAAACCCGTTTCCGGATTCACAATGCCACAACCGGGCAATTTCCACCATTTGAGGTCCCCACACCATTACAACCAAATTGGTGAGGATGAGACATAGAAAGAATCAAATGGATGAGGGTAAAAGAAATGTAGAATCAAAAGATGTGAGAGGGTAAAGATGGATATTTTTGGATTTTTGAAAACATATTGCAAAAACAAAGAATGAAAATATTTTTGGATTTTCCGATAACTTTACAAAAAAAACTTTTACAAAAGATGGGGTATGTGCAAGAATGGGTGCGAAAATGGCTAAACACGCTAAAGCCTCCCGTGGCGCTAAAATTTGATCCGTGCTAAACCGTCAAGTCAAACAGACTTAAAGCGACTTAAACACAAATGCAATGAAGATCGGAGAATATAGTGAATTCCGGGTCGTTAAGTCCCGGAGACTCAATGGTGTGTTAAACACCGATTCGAGACGATAGAATGATCACTAATGATAGCGATCGGGAAGGATATGGATATGATAATTACACTCTTGAAAAGGTAATAAATAACATGACTTAAATGCAAATTAAGAAAATTAAAAAGATAAAAGATATTAAATAAACGCTATCACTATATTTAAAGTGATGAGCGTTTAAAACCAAAACGTCGTTTAAATAAAAATAACGTAAGCGTCACAAATAAAAGCGTGAAACTTACACAATATAAATCCTAAAAATATGAAAAATACATTTTTACAATCCTAATTATATAAGAAAATTTATAGAAAAAGAAAATTATTTTTAAAACTATTTAATTAATTATTATTAATTAAAAACTATTTTAAACTATTTAATAATACTCTAAAATAAAAGAAAATATGAAATAAGACTATAAAAATAAAATTAAGAGTTAGAAAAATCTAAAATATGATAAAACTAATTTTAAAACTGAAAATATATTTTTTTAGACTTTTTATATATTTATTATTAATTTAAAACTATTTAAAACTAATTAAAATGCTAAAAAAATACTTTTTAAACTAAGAAAATTATGGAAAAATACTTTTTAGGCTATTTATATTTATCTAAACTTAAGAAAATTGAAAATTATTTTTGGAACCTTTTCTTAATTATTTGTATTTAAAGCTAATTAAAAATACTTAAAAACTAATTTAAATTAAGAAAAATAGCAAAACAACTTGGAAAAATCTGAAAATTTTAGGAAATGCTTAAAATAATATTAGGAAGCTATGAAAATGGAAAAACATGGGGTTGTGTGGCAGAATCGAATCGATGTGCAAGTGCTTAATGGAATAAGCGGCTTGAATAAGCAAATGGGATCCAAAGGCTACCAAACCAAAGGAGAAGCTCTAATATGATAAAGTAACAGAAATTCAACAAGAATAAACTATCCTAATCCTCTAAATTACAAGCTAGCACGATTTGATGCTAAGAGCTTTTGGCTAAAAAGCGATTACGGGGGTAACTTTGAGCAAAGAAATAAGCACACCAATAAGCTAAAACCTAAAACTAGAACTTGGGATCTGTACTAGACCTGGTTGGGACCTTATAAACCAAGTTGCAGACCTAATGGAGCTATAATAAGCTGCACAAGCTTTGCAAAAGCACTCAAGCCACAATGCAGTAACAATTACTACAGGGGACTTAGCAAGATTTTGACAAGCTTCTTGAAGCTTATAGAAAATTCACAAAATTGTACAAAAATAACAACAGAAACTAGGGCAGGAGAACTTTTAAAAGCCACAAAATTCACTTGATTTGACCAAGAAATGAGTCCATTAAAAATCTTTCCATTTTGGCTCAAACCGATATTTCACTTTTGACTTTTGAACAAGAACTCACACTTTGACCAAAATGGATTTTGAATCAAATTTAAGAACGATCTTGGTTTTATTAATGTAATGAAGTTACTAAAAGCTTTATCTATGGATTTCTAACATGAAACAAGTGATTAGCTTTTCCAAATTCCAACGATTAACGATTAGGATGGTTACAAGGGATTTTGACTTATGACTTTAAGATGCAATTCTATCTCGGTATAGACCAAGTTAGGCACAATGAGGCTAATGCAACTTATTTCAACCACTAAGCTATACTCTAGAGCAGGTTACTCACTATATCCAAACACCCTTTATAATCATGATATGAACTTAAAACAAGATTACCACTTGAATTAACTAATTCCATTGATCGAACAGAGTTCATATAACCTAATTGCAGACTATGTAAACACATGAAAATCAGTTGTGACCACGGATGCATAAACAACCATAATATGTAAATGACTTGAAATTTTGAAAAGAGAAACTAACTAACTTGAACTCCGGTGATGCGGGCTAACACCAAACCCAAACCTAAGCTAACCCAAGCTATTTCCAACCTATTTGATCATTTGCAACAACCTTTTCACCACCATTTCCATTCTTGACCAATCTTTTGACTTTTGTTGACTATGAGATAAATTGGTTTGAAAATACAATGTAAGCTTACCCACAACTATATAGAGCTTATTTCACTAATTTGAGCTTGGGAAGAAGCTTTTAAGGTTTGAATATATGAATTAGAAACTGAAATACTCAACAGAGAACACAAAGCATGAACTTTAACCAACTTTTGAAATTGATTCTTAAAGGCAGTTTATAAAGATGAAATAACTTAAGTTATTATCAAAGGTACAAAAGATTACTGATTCTTGGCTAAATTAATACATTAATAGAAAACGACATTAAAGAAAAATAAGATAAAACTAGCTACTCCTTTATTCTTCTCTAACTCCTCTTTTATAACTCCATGCTTCCCACTAGTCCATGAGAAAATCCCACCATCTTTCTAAGCCATTGGATGAGTTCAAACAATATTGGCCGTTTGATTTGATTTGGCGCCAAAAAGTCATGTAGGTTGCTTGGGGTAGTTTTAAAATCAATTAATGATTCTTGGAGTTGTGTTGAGGTGGGGGGCAAGGAAAATGATATGGAGAGGAGGGGGTTGAGGTGGAGGTGTGGGAGATGGAGTGAGCGAGGAGCGGTTGAGAAGATGGGAGAAAGATTGGCGCCCAGTGGGTGGTCAAACCAAGGGGTTTGGTGGGGCGATAATAATAGAGGGGTTCAAAATGGCTTAATGACGGGGGTCATAGGTGTGAAAGGTCCAAAATGGTTGGTAGCTTATAATAACATAAGGACCATATGTGCAACTTCAAATTTGGAGGACCTAAACCGCTAATTCTGCCAAGTTACTTCCAAGGACTAAAATGACATTCTCAAAAGTATAAGGACCAAAATTGCCACTTTGCAATTTTCGAGGGACTAATTCCGCCAATTTTGAAACTTAAAGGACCAATTTGTAATTTTCTCAAAACTTTTATATTTTTCACCAAAGGACTAAATTTGACAACTTATGATTTAAAAGGGCCTTTGGTGATTTTTCTTTGAAATTTTGACTCGGGGACTATTTTTGACAATTTTGAAAGTTGGGGACTAAAGCTGCAATTTTGCAAATTTGATACGTTTTTCATCGATTTTGATATTTTGCATTAAAACACATAAAACAACGATTTGTGATATTTTGATCATTTGATGTGTTTACGAGTGTTTTCGAGATGATTTTGCGGTTTAAAGGTATAAAATGATGAGTATTTAGACACTCATCATCATTCATTAAAATAAACAGGATTGAGGCAAAAGATCCTCAGAGGGCTGCCCCCGGAATGCGTCTGAATCAAACTGGGGACTAGACGGCAACGTGTAGGAAGTTTTATGCATTAGAAGTTTACTATGGCTGCCTCTAGACTTGTTTGACCTTTTACCTTCAAACAAACTTTTTCTACTCATTTAGTTGGATGAAACACAAAGCCAAATCGATTCATAAGTAGATAGGTGATAGGTCAAAATGACTTCTTTTCATTTTTGGTTTTGGATGGTATATATATGCTTGTGCTTGTAGCCTTGTATGTAGCTAGAGATGTGATGCTGATCTTGGAATTTTGTTATGATCATCAGGATCAGATAAAGCTCAACGAAAGTGCGCTAGAATTCTCTGAAGCTTCGTTTCTAGAGAAAGAGAAAGATCTTCAACATAAAATTAAAGAGTTGGAAAAACAATTGGAGATTCTTTGATCAACACATCGAAAATCCACAGGTATATACTTGAAAATCTGCAAATTTCAAATTCCCCGCAAACTATCTTTATATAACACGAGCTCTTATCCATCTTCAATCACAGGTATCAACAACTGAAATTATGAAGACTCGAGATCAAAATAATTTTGAAGCATCATCAAATGAGATGGAACTATTGAACAAAAACAAGTCTATGGAAATAGAACTGAAAGAGATGCAAGAAAGATACTCTAAAGTAAGTCTAAAGTTTGCATAGGTAGAGGGTGAAAGGCAACAACTTTTAATGACCCTACGAAACATCAAGAACACCAAGAAATGCTAGTGATGGCATGCGGAATATGTAAATTGGTATAACTTTTTTTTTTCTTTTTTTCCGACTTTTTTTTTCTAAGATAGCTACATTTAACATGTAGATTAGCATTGCTAAGCCTCCCAATAATCAACCAGTCCATGTTTTGTTCTACTTCCATTAACTTTATAATAACAAATCTTGATGAAATATTTTGTACATGTTGTTGGATCATTAAACTTTATTTGATCCAATCAAGTATAGAACATCCACAAAGGCCCAAGTCCATAAGGAAGAAAAATCTAGAGCTCTATCTATAAGAAATATGTAGAATGATCCTTAAAATATCCATAGAATTGTGTAGAATATTGTAGCTAAGAAATATCTAGAGTATAGATATGTATAATGTTGGAAATATCTAGAGTTCCATGGAAGTATCTTGGTACTAGACTCTTCCATGGACTAGTATAAATAGATGGTGGTGTGATGCATTTGTAATCAAGCAAATCAAGGAAAACATAAGCAATCAATAATATTCCAAACCTTTCATAAGTATTCCTCTCTTCCTAAATTTCACTTACAACCTCTTCATCAAATATAAGCCTAAAAGGCCTTGAGTTTCTAACAAATTGGTATCGAGCTAGAAGATCACGATGTCAAGCATGATGAACTTGTTCCAATTTCCTCGTCTTACCAAAGACAACTATGGTAGTTGGTGCATTCGAATGAAGGCGTTACTAGGTTCACATGATGTATGGAAATGGTAGAAAGGTGTTGAGAAAGTAGATGATGAAAGTTCCATGAATGCCGCCCAAGGGTGGAGTTGCAAAAGGCAAAAAGAATGATCAAAGTGCTCTTACACTCATCTATCAATGTCTTGATGATGCGATGTTTGAAAAAGTTGCAATGCAACTACTTCCAAGGAAGCGTGGGAGATCCTTTAAAATGCTTTCAAAGGAATCGACAAAGTGAAAAGGTACGTCTTCAAACTCTTGAGGAGAGTTCTAAAACTCCAAATGGAGGAATCGAAACCATTTGGATTATTTCACTCGTGTCTTGACCATTTCAAATGAAATGAAGAGAAATGGTGAAAGCTTGAGTGACACAAGGGTGATAGAAAGATTCTTCGTTCTTTGCCCCAAGCTTTGACTACATTGTCGTGGCCATAGAGGTCAAAACACATAGACTCAATGACCATTGATCAACTCATGGGATATTTACAAGCCCATGAAGAGAGTTGAAGAAAAGAAGGGAAAGAACCCTTGGAGCAAGCTTTATACTCAAATGTCTCTTTCAAAGAAAGAAAAAAGCTTTCTACATGGAAAGGAGCAAGGACGAAGGCGCGTATTGTTCGAGGTTGTGATGGTTTCCAAGGCCGAGGACGAGGAAGAGGAAGAGAAGATGTCAACAAAGAAGATGAAAACCAATGGTCTTCATATCGAAGAGGTCGTGGAGAAGCTTTCAATCTCAAAGAGGAGGTAAGCCCCAAGTACAATGTTACAACTGTCAGTAAATATGGTCATTATGCCAATGAGTGTACTAGCTCAAGACAAGTGGAAGAAAGCTAATCTTGTGGAGGTAGAAGACGGAGATGAGCTTACCTTGCTAATGGCAAGACATGACGAACAAGAAGAGAGGATAGAGCCATGGCATATAGATTCCGCTGCAAGTAACCATATGACGGGTGAAGAAGACTTGTTCGTGGAGATGGAAGAAAGTAAAGGTAACGTCACCTTTGGAGACGAATCAAAGGCACCGGTGAAAGGAAAAGGTAAGATACTTATCCAAGCTAAAGATGGAAGTCACCAATATATTTCGGATGTATACAATGTGCCCAACCTTAAAAGTAATATTTTAAGCGTGGGACAACTTTTAGAGAAAAATTACGATATTCATTTCAAGGATCGTAGTGCTACAATAAGGAATCCCGAAGGAAAGCTCATAGCAAAAGTGCCTATGACCAAAAACCGAATGTTCCTTCTAAACATTCAACATGATGAAGCTAAATGCTTAAAGAGTTGTTTGAAGGATCATTCGTGGCTTTGGTACATGAGATACGGGCACTTAAACTTTGGTGGCTTAAATTTATTATCCTCAAAGGGAATGGTGAAAGGGTTAGATCAAATTGATCATCCCAATCAATCTGTGAAGGATGCCTTCTTGGGAAGCATGCTAGGAGTTCGTTCGAAAGAAGCGACATCAAGAGCTAAGGAGCCTTTACATCTAATTCACACGGTTTGTGTGGTCCCATTACTCCACCCTCTTATAGTAAGAATCTTTACTTTATGCTCTTTATTGATGATTTTCAAGAAAAACTTGGGTATATTTTCTAAAGAAAAATCCCAAGCTTTTGAAACTTTTAAAACATTTAAACTATGATTGAAAAGAGAAAGGTTTAAAAATTAAATCAATGAGATCCGATAGAGGTGGAGAATTTTTATCAAAAGAATTTAACAAATTTTGTGAGGATAATGGGATCCGGAGATTTCTAACGGCTCCTTACTCCCCACAAAAAATGGAGTGGTTGAGAGAAAGAATAGAACCATTCTCAATATGGTCCAAGCATGTTGAAAAGTAAGAAGATGCCAAAGGAGTTTTGGGCGAGGCGATTGATTGTCAAGATATCTATTGAACCGGTGTCCGCCAAGAGTTTAGATAACAAGACTCCACAAGAAGCATGGAATGGGATGAAGCCTACCGTCTCTCACTAAGGGTATTCGGAAGCATAGCATATGTCACGTTCACGTAAAGGCGATTAAAGCGATGATAGAAGTGAGAAGCATGTGTTTGTTGGCTACGACAAGCGTTCGAAGGTTATAAGCTCTATAATCCAATTACAAGGAAGGTGGTAGTGAGTAGAGGCGTGGAGTTCGATGAAGAAGAGACATGGGATTGGAGCATCAAGGAAAATTAAAGGTAGGACTTTCTTCCTATGGTGATGAAGAAGAGGCGAGTGAATCAAGTGAAGAGTCCAACAACCTCAAAGTCCAACTCAACCCAAGAATCACCTTCAAGTTCAAGTGAAGGAGAACCAAGACAAGAAGTTTGCGGGGCTCTCTGAGGTAACTAACGAAATACCCTTACTTGTTTATATGTTGATTGTGAACCTTTAGTTTTTGAGGAGGCTATGAAAAGCAAGAAATGGAGACAAGCCATGGACGAAGAGATAAAGTCAATAGTGAAGAATGATACGTGGGAGTTGGCGACCCTTAGAAAGGCCAAAAGGCTATTGGAGTTAAGTGGGTATACAAGACCAAGAAAACATAAAGGCGAAGTGGAAAAGTACAAGGCAAGACTTGTGGCAAAGGTTACAAGCGAAGCATGGTATCGACTACGAAGAGGTATTTGCTCTGTTGCTCGCTTAGAAACTATTAGAATGATTATTGCTATTCTTTGCTCAATATAGGTGGAAAATCCACCAAATGGATGTAAAGTCAACATTTCTAAATGGACTTCTTGAAGAAGAAGTTTATGTGGAGCAACCAGAGGATATGTTGCCAAAGGGCAAGAAGGTAAAGTGCTAAGGTTGAAGAAGGCCTTATATGGTCTAAGCGGGCACCACGTGCTTGGAATACTAGAATTGACAAGTATTTCCAAGAACATGGTTTTACTAAATGCCTAAGTGAATACGCACTTTACGTGAAATTTGCAAATAGAAGTATATTGCTCGTGCAGCTTGTACGTGGATGATTTGATCTTCTGAGAAACTCTCGAGTATGATTGATGAGCTCAAGAAGTCAATGACGAAAGAGTTCGAGATGACGAGACATAGGACTTATGTCTTATTATCTTGGCATTGAGGTGAAGCAGACGGATGATGGAATTTTCATAAGTCAAGAAGGATATGCGAAGGAGATATTGAAGAATTTTGGCATGGATAAGTGCAATCCCGTTGGCACCCCCATAGAACATAAGGCAAAGCCTTCTAAGCATGACGGAGGAGAAGCGGTAGACTCAACTCAATTCAAGAGTCTCGTTGGAAGTTTGCGCTATTTGACATGTACAAGACCTGACATACTCTTTGCGGTTGGTTTAATTAGTCATTTCATGGAAGAGCCTACGACAAAGCATTTGGAGGCGCAAAGAGGATCCTCAGTTATATCAAAGGTACCGTAGACTACGGAATGTTTTATTCAACAAGTGAAGACTTAAAGCGGTTGGATATAGCGATGATGTTGGGCTAGAGACAAAGGCGATGGAAGAAGTACAACAGTTCATATTCTTCCTAGGTAACAATGCTTTTACATGGTCTTCAAAGAAGCAACCTATTGTTACTTTGTCTAGTTGTGAAGCGGAGTCGTGAGTCGCAACATCATGTGTATGTCACGCAATTTGGCTTAGAAGTATGCTAAAGGAGCTACACATGGAACAAGAAGATCGATTGAGATCTATGTGGATAACAAGTCGGCCATTGACTTAGCTAAAATCCAAGTATACCATGATCGAAGTAAGCATATCAACACTCGTTATTACTTTATTCGAGAGTGCATTGCAAGGAAAGATGTCCAAGTGATACATACGAGGTCCGAAAACCAAGTTGCAGATATCCTCACCAAGTCGATCAACGAGAAAGATTTTTCAAGACAACGAATGATGCTTGGAGTCGGTAAATCAAGTTTAAAGGAGGGTGTTGGATCATTAAACTTGATTTGATCCAATCAAGTATAGAACATCCACAAAGGCCCAAGTTCATAAGGAAGAAAAATCTAGAGCTCTATCTATAAGAAATATGTAGAATGATACTTAAAATATCCATAGAATTGTGTAGAATATTGTAGCTAAGAAATATCTAGAGTATAGATATGTATAATGTTGGAAATATCTAGAGTTCCATGGAAGTATCTTGGTACTAGACTCTTCCATGGACTAGTATAAATAGATGGTGGTGTGATGCATTTGTAATCAAGCAAATCAAGGAAAACATAAGCAATCAATAATATTCCAAACCTTTCATAAGTATTCCTCTCTTCCTAAATTTCACTTACAACCTCTTCATCAAATATAAGCCTAAAAGGCCTTCGAGTTTCTAACACATGTGAGTCTGTGTTATCTTTTACATACTTTGGATTCTTTATGTATGAAAAGTTGTCTGGGTACAAGATGATGAGGCATGGAGTGCAATACTACACATGGTGTTAAAAGTAAAGGATTAAAAGCCTATGAAAGTTGCAACAATACCTTGCATGTATGATAAGGTTTTGCATGTACTTTGATCCACTTTCTTTCTTCTCTTACTAGCAAGGTACCAGCAATGCGGTGGCGGTGCCGTAACTAAATGTTGTGGCGGCGGTGATGTGATGAGATGGTGGTGGCAAGCGGTGGTGGCGGCGTGGGTGGCGTGTGGTGGGCCGAGGGCTCAAAATCTCCGAAATGATGTAGGTTAACCGATCTATCGGATCGGCAAGAAAAAGATTTCGTAGGAAAATTTAAAAAGCCTTGGTGGCCGGACGACGGCGGTGGTTGCCGGAGAAGAGGGTGGCCGGCAAGGGTAGAGAGAAGAGAGAGGGAGTGTGTGTTTTTTATGTGTAGAGAAGAGAGAGAGTGTGTGTTTTTATATCTTTCCATAATAAGTAACTTTAAAAATCTGAATTTTAAGCCTTCTAATTTTAGAAGGCCTAAATGCATTATAAAGTAGTATAGATATAGATTTTCTCTTTCTCCAAAGGGTATTTTGGTAATATCGGGTTGATTAAGGGGCTCTTTAGTTATCTTATTTTCGGACTTACGAGCTTATTTGACATAAGAAAACCCATGATCTTTTTCTAGCTTCAAGTTGTCTTTGATTGACTTAAATTAGCCACAAGCTCAAGCTAATAAGCTCGTAAGCGGGAATGTGAGCTCATGAGCCTTTCCATTACAAATAAGATCGAAGATAAGCTCACCCAAACACCTCTTATTGCCAAATTTTGACACGTGACTCTAAAAACAAGGCGAAAATGTCCTCATGTGCAAGGATAATGATGTTATGCCATTTAACGACTAAACGCTGATGTCATCAATAAGACGAAAACCGCAACAATTTTTTTTATTATTATTTATTTATTTATTATCATGGTTTCCAGCCTATTGGTCGACTAATCCACGGGGTTTGAACCCACGTCACCTGAGAATCAAACCGGTTAAAACTTAAAATAAGTGCGCAACTAATAAGTTGGATATTTGTTTATAACCTTTGGCATATATATGACATGGACGACAAGTGTATTCTAATCTATCTCACCGGGGTGTACGTGTTTTGGGCAAGAAGGGCTTATAAGGCTTGGGCTTTTAAAAATAAGCGTTGTTAGCTTATGAACGCTTTGCTAAGCTATAAGCTCCTACAAGCTTAAGCTAATGGAAATGAACTTCCATACATACGTAGAGCTTGTGATTAATCAAATTACTTAAACGTCTTCAAATTATCGTGAATAACAAGCAGAAGTTAGAAATATGTTTGAATTTAATTTGAGGTCTATTTACGATAATAAGCTCCAACTTCATTTATTTCGGCAAATACCTCTATGAATACAAAACATTCAGTTTCAGCTTTAGCTAATTCCGCCAAACATACCCATAATGGATTATATGATCACGAGTCTCGTTTATTTGATGTTGAAATATAAAGTTTTTTGCGAGACTAAAAAATGAAAAACAGATGCATTGTACAAACAAGCAGTCCTTGTCATATAATAAACCAGTTTACTATTGTTATTAGTTCAACCTATACAGTTGCGACATTTTTCATCAATAACACGCAGGTAATGCACATATGTGTGTGTGTGTTACGAATCTATATAATTGGAATAATAAATGGTTTACAAAAATTTAAATAGAGGCAAAGGTAAAGACATAGAAAAACATTGAAAGGAGGCTCGATTAAAGGAAATATTACATTTGTAGACACGAGTTCTGATTTTGTGGCTTTAGTGATAAGCGAAACAAAACCAGTAAATAAACTAGAATAAAAAAAAAAAAAAAAAAAAAAAAAAAAAACTAGAATACGTTCGGACACATGGAGCTCCAGTCTTGTGACATCGATGTCGAGCGTAGTCATGTACATAACAATTTCATGTATATAAATTTACGATCAAAGCTAGCAATTACTGTTGCCAAACCAACGAAAGATCGGCAATGAAGGTGTCCTCGGTTTCTCCAGCTGCGATGGTAGCCATCACTCCCCAACCCGGCATGTTTGGACATTTTCACGACTTCAATACTCTTGGTCACAGACCCAATTTGGTTAACCTAAAAGAGTGACAAGACATATTTAAACAATACAAGTAATGCGTGTAAAAGCCTCAGTTACATCATTTGTACTATTACAATTATACCTTAAGAAGAAGAGCATTGCATGTCTTCTCGTCAATAGCCTTCTTAACTCTCTGTAAATACAAGTTCAGTAAGTAATTAATATTAAACCAGACCAAACTAAAAGAAAGTCCGAAAGGGTAGGGAGCCATTTCCATGGTAGCAATTTGTCTATCTGAAGAAAGCTAGCATATAAGTACACAAGGTTATGATTCTAACCGTGGGGTTGGTGACCAAAAGATGATCATCACCAACAATTTGCACTTGTTCACCGCATTCTGCGGTCATCTTGGCATAGTGCTCCCAGTCATCTTAGTCAAAGGGGTCCTCAATGGACACAATAGGGTACTCGCTCACAAACGACTTGTAAAGATCTTTGAGTTGTTCTCACGAGATCTTTTCTTTCCCATTGTTGTTCGCATAAAATAATCGGAAAAGTATATGAGAAAAAATTATAATGGAAATCCGTCTAAAATCCATAATTCGATCATAGGTGATAACGCTACAGCGTCGTTCGGGGTCAAGGAAACTTCCTTTTCTTGAGCAAGTTTTATAACACCCTAGGCGGTGAACCTAATCGTTGTAGTGTAGTAATTAGGGTAAGCCACGGGTATTGATATCGTTCTCTAGGGAATAGGAATGCTAGTGAGAAGTTACTACGCTAAGGTTGAGGTTGAGGAAGATTATTTTTATCTTTTTATGTTTTTAGAAAATGAAAAGGTACGAATCTCGGGTATTGGATTTGGGGGTTGGTATTGCTACCGATTACTCTACTATTATCTAATTATCTAAGCTAAGGTTGTGATAGTCTATGTCTAATTGATGTGTACTAGTATGATAGTTTAAAGATGTGTTTACTTAGGTTTTACTACTCCTTAATTATCTCCTATTGATGGTTGATTTGTCACGTCCTTATTCCTAGTTGCGTTGTGATTCTAAGGCTATAGGCGTGCTTATTTCCTAACTCTTTGAAATTACCAAAGGGTCTTGTTTACAAATCCTCTAGTGATTTATAGGCGCCTACTCTCGGTTGTCCTTGAATACTTTATCCTACAATTACCTAGATAATTATATTCTAAAGTTCACAAAGAAATGTCAAGCATTAAGTACACAACGAATAATCTAGCGCACTCTAGATCATTAGTCAACTAAGATAAGTATCAACCAATCAATATTCAATAATTAAGTTTCATATTCCTAAGCAAACACACAAATAAATTAGCCGGACATGGAGAACATGCAAGCATACACACAAATAATCAAAGACATAATTAAATTAATGAAGTAAATACTTATCTTGATGTATAATAGGGTTTAGAACCTAAAATCTTGCACAAGAAAGCCTTGGTTCGGTTTTAGGTTTTACTCAAAAGACTACACCCAAAACGAAAAATTCGGATTCTATATATAAGATTACATCTGCGACGGCGTCACCTTATGTTTCGTGGCCGTCGTGTCGCCGTCATTAGGGTTTCGTCTTGGCCACGTAAACCTTTCGACGCGTCACCTTATGATGTGTGGCCGTCCCTTGACTCTGGCCGTCTTGGTGCATCTGGGCCGTCACGAGTAGTGACGGCCTATTCCTTTAGAACCGGCGTCGTCCGCGAAAACATGTAATTTTGCCTCGAGCCGTCGCAAAATGCCTTCCGACAGCGTCGCGAGATATCGATGGCGCCGTCGCCTTATGTTCAATGACTTTGAGTGTCTCGATTTTGACTTTGGCCATTTTCTTCAGTATATTCGCGCTTTTCGTCCAAATAAGCATCATTCCGACATTTTGCCTTCAAGAGACCTAAAAGTGAAAAGGAGCGATATTAAGCAATAACGGATACAAAAGTGATCGAATAAGGGCTTAAATGACCCTTAAAAGGTACCTTTTAAAACCTTATCAAATATCCCTACACTTGGTATTTGCTTGTCCTCAAGCAAATGTGCTTTTAGCCAATTAATTTATAAGTTAGGGTCATGAAGCATCCATTCAAAAGCGGTCCACAACACATATAAGCCCATAAAAGTCATAACAAGCACGGAAATTACATACTAGCACCTCACATGGGGTGTTTGGATACTCGCATCTCTCTCGGGTGTATATATGAAATATAACAAATCGGAAATGGAAGATAAACACTCATTAACCGGTTCTAGTACATAGATTACCATAGGCTTGAGAATAGATCAAACCTCAAATCGCTTTGGCGTAAGCACCTAGGAAAGACTATCAAAGAGGTCTTTAAAGGGTTGTAACGTTAGGCTTCGGTAGGAAATAAGGGTTTGGTGGGATAGGCTATATAGTGGTGGATAGTCAAAAATCTCTATGTTGCAAGTATCTGAAGAATGGCGTTGCTAAGCCAAGACTCGACACTCTAAAACTCTAGGCAGCGAAAATAAACAAACATAATTTAAAAGATAGATGTAGGATGGTAGCCGTATGGTTTTTTTTTTTTTTTTTTTTTTTTTTTTTTTTTTTTTTTTTTTTTTTTTTTTTTTTTTTTTTTTTTTTGTACACTTTTACTCTACCATCCTCTACGGTACATCAAAATGATAGGGATTTATAGACACATCCCTACACTTGAGTTTTATTACTCTAACACTAATTTGACCCGAATTGAAAGATCAAAACACTTGGAGTACATTATTATGCAAACAAAGGAATTTGAGTTTAACGTTCTCTTTCCTATGTTTCATAAACTTTAACTTTTCCCATGAATCCCAATCATCCCAAAGCGTATACAAAGGATATGACTCGACTTAGCAACTCATGCAAGCAACGGATAATTGAACTAAGGGTTTTGGGTGATAACATAAATTGCACTAAAAGTGAGTGCAATAAAGGTAGGCTAAAGCGATTTGGGTGTATATTTGGGGTGGGGTGTAAACAATGCTCTTCATTGATATTAGGAAAAACCGAAACATCACGAGAACCGCGAAAAGGATAGGCTCGAGGGGTTAACTAGGGTATCGTGTACTAAAGATGAGTCAACGCAAAGGGTGTGGGGAATTACTCAACCGATATGGAAGAAGTAATTATATTACGGTGTCAAACAAGGGTTTATCCTAATGCCTCTTATCATTTAGTTATTCCTAACTACACAAGTGTAGTCTCACTAGCGATCTCGGAATGCATCACAAAACAAGTTCTAGAATCTAATATACTACGGTTCACACTCTAAGCATTAAAGATGAATGCTTTAATTCCTACTAATCTAAGGCGATCCTCGCATTTTGGGTGGAATTTAGGTGGTAAGGGTTTTGTGCTAGTCATGCAACTTCCTATCCATGAGGCAGCTTTTGTTAAGACTAATGGCCCACTCTTATCGTCATGAAAAAATTTTAAATTTGGCTAAAATTACCCTAACCTACATTTTCTCATGGTTTATTACACAAATACACTTGGACAAAGCAAATAGTCAAGGATAAGCATAGTTTCAAAGTTCCGTTTTATTTTCCTCCCTACACTTAAAGCGAACATTGTCCCCAATGTTCCCGAAAATATCAAAGTTATGATAATAGAAGGTAATTAAAAGCGAAAAAACTAATACTCCCACGATTAGCTCGGTAGGATCCGTAAAAGTGGTGGTTAAATCTTTTCCAAGAAGAGTTTTTGCGTGAAAGGCTCCTTCTTAACTTGTGTAACTTCTTCTTGACAAACTAAACCTGCACACTAGAAGAAAAAAAAACGAAACCTTCGCGTAAAATCGGCGGTAATAATATACATAAGACTCGATTTAAACTAGGATATAATGCTTGTGGAATGGATGTTTATGAATTTGTTTTGAAAGTTAAGATCTGGAAAATTCCAAAATTTTACAAGTAGCTCGAAAACGAGAAAAAGTAAGTGAAGTTTTATTCCTTCTGGCGCGTCGGTTGCAATCTGACGCCGTCGGTTATCTGACAAAAAGCGGTGCGATTTTACGGAAAAATTTCGGAAAATTTGCATCTTTAGAATCGGAAAAACTTACGCAAAAACATCCATTATGACTCGATACAAGCATTTGACTCGAACAAACAAACATATATATCTTTTAGTTAATTGTTATTCTCATGTTCACGTTTCTTATGAAAGCGTGTGTAATCCTCCTACACTTATCCTTTATGTAAAATACCTTTATATGTAATTAAGACGAGGTTAAAAACAAAATAAAGCATTTTACAAATTCAAACATGAGGACAAACAATTAATAAAGATATATGACACTAACAAGCAAACAATTAAGCATGGGTTGCCTCCCACGAAGCGCTTTTCTTTATTTAAGAGTCTTGTAGCTAGACTCGTAGTCCTACTCCTACGTACCGATATAAGTAAGTCTATCCTCAACAATGTCGTAGGGATCAAACTTATCATTCAAGTTCCTAGTAGTACGTTCGGTTAAATATGCCTTTTCAAACATCTCACCATCGGGATCATAGATTTGTATCCTAATGTGCCACCTTCCATTACCATCGCTAGGCGTTCTATTCCAATCCCACATGTGTTCGGTTCTCAACTATCCATTTATTCATGACAAGATTAACGGGCAAGCATCCTAGGAACTCGGTCATCTTCCTAAATACTAAGGCGTCCTCGAGCGGGTTCACTTCTATATCCTAGCCAATTCTTGTTCTTGGAAAGTTGCTACACTAGCAAAGGCCTTATCTAGGTAAAAAGGTCTTTGGGGCCTATGATGTTCTTCTCAATCCAAGGTCCATATCGAGAAGGCTCTCTATCAAACCTAATCTCTTGTGGGATTTCCTCATCCTTGTAGTACGAATGCCTTTTGACATCGTAAACCGACCTAGCACTCCCTCTCCTACCACTATTTTGGACATCTTACAATCGATGATGGCACTAGCGGTAGCTAAAATCCTCTTCCAACGAGTAATGGACATGTCGGGTCCTTATTCATGTCTAGCACATGAAAGTCGGCCAAAGAGTCAACTCTCCTACATGTACTACCATGTCCTTTATTATTCCAACGGACGTGCTATACTACCGTCCGCTAATCCTAAGATAGTTTCCGTTGGTTCAATTTTACCTAAGTTGAGGCTTCTATGAAGGGACAACGGGCGAGATTGATGCATGATCCTAAATCGGCTAAAGCATCGAGTGGCTTGGAAGTTCCAAGTCTACGGAAGAGTGAATAGCCGGGATCATCTAATTTCTTAGGTAAGTTGTTTCGCACAAAGGCGGACCCATGTTTCCCAAGCCTAAGTTCTAACTCATATTTTCTTTTAAAGCATTATAATAAGGTGCATGAGCTAAGACTTCAAGAATTGGTTTCTCTTGATAGAGTTCCTTGTACTCCTCCTCTAAACTAGGTTTGGATTCTTGGTGACGGGTTTCTCGGGGTAGGCTTTACCAAAGGTGCAGGGCCTTGGTATTTCTTGGATGACTTGGAACCCTTTTGATAGCATTTACCGAGTGAACCGTTGGGTGAGAGGGGCATGAATGTGCACTTTCCCATGGTGAGCTGGAATGTGAAGTCGATGCAATCAATTCACTTTGGGTTCTTAATGGTATCACTTGGGGTGCTCCAACTTCCCGCTCATTGAAGGCTTTTAGAGGGCATCAAGCTTGGTTGTCATCTCGCTCTGTTTTGCTTAAACTCGACTTCAAGCTTATTCAATCGAGTTTCTTGGGATGACAAAATCTAGATGCAATTGCTTCAATATTAGTGGGGTTCGGTATTAGAAGAATTGAACCTATTAGGCGAACTAGATGAGCTTTGGGGTGTGCTTGAGTTTTGGTTCCACTTAAGATTAGGGTGATTTCTCCATGAGGGGTTGTATGAGTTTCCTAAGTTGTTTTGTTCGGGTTTGAAAGTGTACCACTTATCTCCCGCTCCGTCGATGCGTATGGGCGTAGTCATAAAAGCTTGTTCGGGAGTCTTGTGCAATCACGAGTGTCATGAGGACCACTACATAATTCACATGGTAGAGTGATTTGATTCACTTGTCGTGAAGACTTAGGATTTTGTAGGAACTCATGAGGAATTTGACTTGATCTTCAAGTTCAATCATCCTACGATCGGGAGGAGGCAAGGAGATTGCCTTGCGGTTTGGGAAGTTCACGGGGTCATCCCAACTTTCGTTGTCATAGAGGCAAGGTCCTCTATTATTTCCCATGATTCTTCAGCGGTGAGATCACTAAGTTTTCCACCGGCCGCTTGGTCAATGGATCGCTTAGTGGGAAAGTTGACATGATCATAAAAGATTTGGACTTGGAGCCAAAGATCAATGCCGTGATGAGGGACTTTATGAAGTAAGTCCTTGAATCGGGTCCATGCTTCGTAGAGATTCACCTTGGCGTTGTTGGAACATCAAGATGTCATTCCTAAGCTTAGTGGTTCTCCCGGTGGGAAAAATTGAGCAAGGAAGCGAGTAAGATCATCCCAACTTGAGATGGAGCCGGTGGGAAGTCGCTCAAGCCAATTACTAGCTTGGTCCCGTAGAGAGAATTGGAAGAGGCATAGCGCGTGGTCTCCCGAGTAGTAGCATCAAGGTCGATGGAATCGACAATTTTGAGAAATCCTCGATCTTGATTTGGATCTTGAACGAAGTCCATGGAATACACATCCGTTTTGCACCAACCGGATGGTGTCGGATCGCAGGGCCGTAGTTTGGGCTTGGTCGGGAAGCTCAATGGTGTTCCTATAACCTAGGTGGTTTGGTCTCGAGTACTCACCAAGAGTCACGGGCTCTTAGCGGTCGTTTGGTGGTGGGTTGATGAGTGGTGGTTGGTTGTCACCTTCCATGGTGAAAAGTGATGGGTGTTACGAACAAAGGTCACGAAGAAGGGGATAGACTAAGAGAAAGCTAAAAATGAGAAAAAGTTTACTTGATAGGAATCAAGCAAAGAAACCTAAGCGAGGTGGACTACTAACTAGCTATTCTATTCCCGGGCGCCAAAAACTTGATAACGCTACACGCGTCGTTCGGGGTCAAGGAAACTTCCTTTTCTTGAGCAAGTTTTATAACACCCTAGGCGATGAACCTAATCGTTGTAGTGTAGTAATTAGGGTAAGCCACGGGTATTGATATCGTTCTCTGGGAATAGGAATGCTAGTGAGAAGTTACTACGCTAAGGTTGAGGTTGAGGAAGATTATTTTTATCTTTTATGTTTTTAGAAATGGAAAAGGTACGAATCTCGGGTATTGGATTTGGGGGTTGGTATTGCTACCGATTACTCTACTATTATCTAATTATCTAAGCTAAGGTTGTGATAGTCTATGTCTAATTGATGTGTACTCGTATGATAGTTTAAAGATGTGTTTACTTAGGTTTTACTACTCCTTAATTATCTCCTATTGATGGTTGATTTGTCACGTCCTTATTCCTAGTTGCGTTGTGATTCTAAGGCTATAGGGCGTGCTTGTTTCTAACTCTTTGAAATTACCAAAGGGTCTTGTTTACAAATCCTCTAGTGATTTATAGGCGCCTACTCTACGGTTGTCCTTGAATACTTTATCCTACAATTACCTAGATAATTATATTCTAAAGTTCACAAAGAAATGTCAAGCATTAAGTACACAACGAATAATCTAGCGCACTCTAGATCATTAGTCAACTAAGATAAGTATCAACCAATCAATATTCAATAATTAAGTTTCATATTCCTAAGCAAACACACAAATAAATTAGCGGGACATGGAGAACATGCAAGCATACACACAAATAATCAAAGACATAATTAAATTAATGAAGTAAATACTTATCTTGATGTATAATAGGGTTTAGAACCTAAAATCTTGCACAAGAAAGCCTTGGTTCGGTTTTAGGTTTTACTCCAAAAGACTACACACAAAAAGCGAAAAATTCGGATTCTATATATAAGATTACATCTGCGACGGCGTCACCTTATGTTTAAATGGCGATGTCGTGTCGCCGTCATTAGGGTTTCGTCTTGGCCACGTAAACCTTTCGGCGTCACCTTATGATTGTGTGTAGTCCCTTGACTCTGACGCCGTCTTGGCGCATCTAGGCCGTCTGAGTAGTGACGGCCTATTCCTTTAGAACTGACGTCGTCCCTTGAAAACATGTAATTTTGCCTCGAGCCGTCATAAAATGCCTTCCGGCGTCGCGAGATATCTGATGGCGCCGTCGCCTTATGTTTCAATGACTTTGAGTGTCTCGATTTTGACTTTGGCCATTTTCTTCAGTATATTCGCGCCTTTTCGTCCAAATAAGCATCATTCCGACATTTTGCCTTCAAGAGACCTAAAAGTGAAAAGGAGCGATATTAAGCAATAACGGATACAAAGTGATCGAATAAGGGCTTAAATGACCCCTTAAAAAGGTACCTTTTAAAACCTTATCAATAGGTCTTATCCTTCTCAATGGATAAGAATTAGCAATTTACCTCTTCCTTGAAGTTCAGATCATAGGTCTTGTCCTTCTCACCGTAGAATTCAGATGCAGCAACATCCATTCCAATGACAACCTGTAGATTAACAGGCCAGGCCAAAAACAATTTTATGATTGGAAATATAATTTAGTCAACTTGCAAGACATGTAGAAAGCTAGCATATAAGTACACAAGGTTGTGATTCTAACCGTGGGGTTGGTGACCAAAAGATCATCACCAACAATTTGCACTTGTTCACGCGTTCTCGGTCATCTTGGCATAGTGCTCCAAGTCATCTTGGTCAAAGGCGTCCTCGATGGGCACAATAGGTACTCGCTCAAACGACTTGTAAAGATCTTGAGTTGTTCTCCGAGATCTTTTCTTTCCCATTGTTGTTCTGCATAAAATAATCGGCAAAGTATATGAGAAAAAATTATTGGAAATCCGTCTAAAATCCATAATTCGGATCATAGGTCTTGTCCTTCTCAATGGATAAGAATTAGCAATTTACCTCTTCCTTGAAGTTCGGATCATAGTTCTTGTCCTTCTCATCCGTAGAATTCGGATCGAAGAACATCCATTCCAATGACAACTGTAGATTAACGGCCGGGCCAAAAACAATTTTATGATTGGAAATATAATTTAGTCAACTTGCAAGACATGTAGAAAGCTAGCATATAAGTACACAAGGTTGTGATTCTAACCGTGGGGTTGGTGACCAAAGATCATCACCAACAATTTGCACTTGTTCACCGCGTCTCATGTCATCTTGGCATAGTGCTCCCAGTCATCTTGGTCAAAGGCGTCCTCAATGGGCACAATAGGGTACTCGCTCACAAACGACTTGTAAAGATCTTTGAGTTGTTCTCCTGAGATCTTTTCTTTCCCATTGTTGTTCTGCATAAAATAATCGGCAAAGTATATGAGAAAAAAATTATAATCTGGAAATCCGTCTAAAATCCATAATTCAGATCATAGGTCTTGTCCTTCTCAATGGATAAGAATTAGCAATTTACCTCTTCCTTGAAGTTCAGATCATAGGTCTTGTCCTTCTCACCGTAGAATTCGAGATGCAAGAACATCCATTCCAATGACAACTTTGTAGATTAACGAGCCGGGCCAAAAACAATTTTATGATTGGAAATATAATTTAGTCAACTTGCAAGACATGTAGAAAGCTAGCATATAAGTACACAAGGTTGTGATTCTAACCGTGGGTTGGTGACCAAAAGATCATTACCAACAATTTGCACTTGTTCACCGCGTCTCGGTCATCTTGGCATAGTGCTCCCAAATCATCTTGGTCAAAGCGTCTCAATGGGCACAATAGGTACTCGCTCACAAACGACTTGTAAAGATCTTTGAAATTGTTCTCCTGAGATCTTTTCTTTCCCATTGTTGTTCTGCATAAAATAATCGGCAAAGTATATGAGAAAAAAATTATAATCTGGAAATCCGTCTAAAATCCATAATTCAGATCATAGGTCTTGTCCTTCTCAATGGATAAGAATTAGCAATTTACCTCTTCCTTGAAGTTCAGATCATAGGTCTTGTCCTTCTCACCGTAGAATTCAGATGCAGCAACATCCATTCCAATGACAACCTGTAGATTAACAGGCCAGGCCAAAAACAATTTTATGATTGGAAATATAATTTAGTCAACTTGCAAGACATGTAGAAAGCTAGCATATAAGTACACAAGGTTGTGATTCTAACCGTGGGGTTGGTGACCAAAAGATCATCACCAACAATTTGCACTTGTTCACCGCATTCTGCGGTCATCTTGGCATAGTGCTCCGATCATCTTGGTCAAAGGCGTCCTCGATGGGCACAATAGGTGCTCACTCACAAATGACTTGTAAAGATCTTTGAGTTGTTCTCCGAGATCTTTTCTTTCCCATTGTTGTTCGCATAAAATAATTGGCAAAGTATATGAGAAAAATTATAATCTGAAATCCGTCTAAAATCCATAATTCGGATCATAGGTCTTGTCCTTCTCAATGGATAAGAATTAGCAATTTACCTCTTCCTTGAAGTTCAGATCATAGGTCTTGTCCTTCTCACCGTAGAATTCAGATGCAGCAACATCCATTCCAATGACAACCTGTAGATTAACAGGCCAGGCCAAAAACAATTTTATGATTGGAAATATAATTTAGTCAACTTGCAAGACATGTAGAAAACAACAAAGCAAGCGTGCCATCTTTCTATATGAGTGTGGCAGAGATTCGAATTCTAACAATTACCTTGTCGGTGTATCCAGATTTAGCAATTGTTGTCTTGAGCAATTCAAGACCTTCCTTGTTTTCCTGAAGTTCACAAACACAAGTTGAAGTTCACAAACACAAGTAGAAGAAAAAAAAAGGAAATAACACATGCAAACTTGAACACATGTTTAACACAGAATGTTAGAGCAAAGCCACCTTCACCAACGTTAGTTGCATCTTGTCCGTATTTCTTCTTGATCACAGTGAAATCGGTTATGATTAGTGCCTCGGACATCAAATACAAATCAAATATCACAAACAGTAAATGTGCGAATAACTCATTAAGGACAAGGAATCGTGTTTTAACTCACCTTCAAGTTGTGGTATACTTCAATGCCCATCTTCATGGCTTCCTTAAAGCTTGAAGCACCAATAGGAGAATCATAAACTCCTGCATGGCAAGCTTGTTTCCAAGATGTGATCCACCGTTAATGACGTTGAATGCGTGCAGGCAAAACCAAGTTCTTGTTACCGGCCAAGTTAGCGATATCTTAAAAATGAAGTTATCAAGTCAAACAAAAGAAGTTATAGTAACATCCGCAATGAGAAAAACAATTGAATATAACATGTGATTCCAACGGCAAACATAAGTTTAAAACATGAGCATTTGTTTATGACAATGATTTAAAATTACCTTGTAGAGGGGGATTTTGAGGACGCTAGCCCCAGCCTTGCAAAGTGCTAGAGACACTGCCAAGATGGCGGAGTTTGCTCCAAGCTAACGAAAAACATAATGGTTTATGAATAAGAATCATTCACTTCAAAGATTATAAAAACAACCAAATAAATAAAGTTTCGAGCAAATAAATACCTTTTGCTTGCACCAACCCCACTCGTTTTGGGTACCGTCAAGTTGTTGAACCATGAAGTTATCAATTCCAGCTTGATCAGTTGGGTCCTGTAGTACACAAGATAAATTAACATCTTTAAGCATAAATCACTCATTACAATATATAAAGGAGCGAGCGGAGATAAGAAAACAAACCTTGCCAACAAGAGCAGGGCCGATAATCGTGTTAACGTTAGCAGCACCTAATCAAACAAAGCAAAAAGTTCCAATATCTCAAGAAACTAAATCTCATAATAAACACAAAGTATTAACAAAAGTTAAAACCACTAACCTTGGAGACACCCTTTCCGAGGTAGTCTCGAACCTCCATCTCTTAATTCAAGAGCCTCAGAGATACCTCTGACACATTAATCACATAAGTAACCAAATAACACGATTACGTAAATACGAGATAAATGAGATCTTACTGGTAGATGCACCACGGGAACAGCTCTAGCCAAACTTCCATCGAGAGAGTAATATCAACCTATAGTCAATATTATCTAGGCGTAAATAAATAACTTCATACAAAAGCTTATAAACAATCGATCTAATAATCAAATCAACTTGATGCAAATTAAATCAACTCGATAACAAAACACACATACTAACATCCAACCGCCATAATTTAAAACATTTACTTTATACAAAAGTTTATCATGTCGATTTAAGTTACACATCTACGATAATTAAAACAACCCGATCCAATACATACACAATATTTGTAAACTTAAAAGTAAACTAATGATACACAAAACAGTAGTCATATGTTACAGTAACATTAAAGTTTATCATCTGGATTAAATTACACATCAGTTATCAATTAATACTCAAAACAATAACAGATCCAAGTAACTTTTCACTTCGATACAGTCGAGGTAAATAAAAATAGGAAAAAATCTAAAAATACTCTATGTACTTTTCGTGATAACTCATTATGCTTTCTCTAACTTTTTTTATTGTCATTTTACTTAACATTGTTTCACGTCTGTATCATTATGCTTTTACGACTCATTATGATACATCACATTTTTACATTTTCGACTCATTATGCTTAATTACTTATTCTTTCTAACATACATTTTCGTCTTCTTGCATCAAGAACCCCGCCTGCTTTTTCTCAACTTATTTATAAGTCAGTGTCGATTCTCATAATCCATCCATGGGGCAAAAGGTAGTTAGTGGGTGAGCTTGAGTTCCCGAAGCCCATGGTCTAGTTCACCTCGTAGCTTATTCAAATTAAGCTCAAACAGATCCCATTTGCTTTGTTTGTAGCTAGATGATGACAACCCTGTCGGTTTTAGATCCATTAGTAGCTTGTAGGTTGTTTAGATTAAATTTGATTTAACAAATAGCTTATTAGGTGCTCATTTAGTGCTTATTAGAAGCCTTAGTACCCCTAGGTTCCCTTTCATCCCTAGTATAGCTTGTATTTTCCACTTATTCCTCTAGTTTATGTAGCTTATTTCCTTTGTTCTTAGCTCATTTTAGTTTAATATAGCTTGTTCTCTAATTGTATTGCTTATTCAACTGCTCTTTTTACTTAGTTGTGCTCAAAAGTGTCAAAAAGGAGTGTTTGGATGTGTTCCTGTCCCAAAAGATGTTTGGTTCTGTCCATAGCGGTGGATAAATATTGTTATAGATGGGTAGTGAAGATGAAAAGAAGGGTTTTGCATTAGAAAAACATTTAATTAAGCATAATGACAGCAGACGTGAAACAATGTTAAGTAAAATGACAATAAAAAGAGTTGAGAAAGCATAATGAGTTATCACGAAAAGTACATAGAGTATTTTTAGCTTTTTTCCATAAAAATATACAAACAAATGTCCTTAACTAAAATCTTCTAATCTAAATAACAAACACAAACCTCAACAATGGGGATTGCCTCTGACTTGTCGAAGATCGGATCGTGCCCAAACAGACTTGATAGTAGCCATCGGATCATTAACTATGTGTGTGTTTTATTGTGTGAGAGAGATTATGGCCAAAACCAAAAGTTTTTAAAAGAAAAACTCGAATATTTTCGGTTCAAGGCAAAACCGAGGCAAATCAAACCATGTTGAACCCTAGTCCCAATAACTTGTCAAAAAATTGGGTCATGCGGTAGAAAGTGAGTGGGCTTGGCCTATGACTATTAGGAAGAATCGGACCAATATTCTCCAAATCATATATGCAACCGCTTATAAACATACCTCTCAATTCATCATTATTAATATCAGCCGCTAGCTAGCCTTTTTTTTTTAAAACAAAAAAGAAATATATCGCAAACCCTTCGGTATGTTTTTCAATCTTCTAACTAGTTTTTTTGTTTTTGTTTTTTTAATTAAATTTCTCTAGGGTTTACGATAAAAAAACATGTTTGTAGGCTTAATCAAAACATATGGTGGTTTGTTGTTGTTCAGGAATGGACGAGATTAACATAAACTTAATATGTTCAAAACGGTCCAAGTCATCGGTTAGATTGAGTACTGTCGGATTAAAGGTTGCTGAATTTAGGGATTTAATGGCTAAAATCTTTCGTGTTCCTGTTAAAGAACTCACCCTGATTCATAGAGGAATATTTTGGCTGGATCATCGAACCCTAGATAGCTATGGTATGTTGTTTTATGTTTTATATATATATATATATGATGATATAAAATTAATTTTTATGTTGTTTTATGTTTTATATATATATATATATATATATGATGATATAAAATTAATTTTTATGATGCAGATATATATGATTATGTGAATGGTTGTTACCTAATCAATTATCTGTCTAGATTTATTCCTTTGCTCTCTTGTTTAGTAACAAATCACCCGGCCACCACTTTTGCAGCTTGGCATGATTTATTTCTTTGATCTCATGTAGGCGTGCTGGCAGATCACACCGTTCACGTGGTGCATGATCCTACCTTACCACTTATTAAAGGCATGGTTGACAGTGATCCCGAACTTGTGAAATTTAGCATCCTCCTGCAGGACCCTCAAGAGCATTACAATGTTGACCGATCAGCTGTTGCGGACAGAATCTGTGAAGCAACCAAGAAACTTGAGCTTAGGCTTCAATTAGAAGAATATATTTATGGAAATATTCAAGAAACGACTGGTGGAGGGGCTGCTACTCCAACTCCTTCAGAAACAACTCGCGACTCAACTATCACAACTTAAAGAGATGGTCCAAAGAGAATATTAGGGCTCTACGTGCTAGTGGGGGCAATGTTCATACTTTTAGGAAACTTTGGTCCTTGATGTGGTCGGTCTTGTTTTGTTTTCTTCTCTTAAATTTAAAGATAACCGTGCTTGTAATGTTTTTCGGGGGTGTGAGTGTGTGAATAATGAATCAGTATTATTCCTGTTTTGCTAATAAACACATTTTTGATTACTTGTTACTCAATTTAATCTTTTTGTTAATAGTTATCCTCATTTTTAATTCATTGAATAAGAAGCTTATAGGCAAGATGACTGAATCAGGAGACACATTTAATGTTTGAATTCATCTTCTATAATGCATATTCCCAGATTTTGAATGGCATGTTTGTATTTATATAACCTATGAAGGGATTCATCAATAAAAAGCATAAGCAGGCTGGATAACACACAACTGCTTCCGCTTATTTATAAGCAGATTAGCAGAAAATATAAGCAATCCCGAACACCTTATTAGTGTTTTTATTTATCTTTAGGGCTTTAGTGTAATTGATAAAAAACATGAAGTTTATGAGATAGTGTTTGGATTTGCTTATTTTGTAAATAATACGTGTGCAGTTGTACTCGGAAAAAAAGTATTTAAAATAGTTTTAGGTTAAATATGATGCTAGAAACCTTGCTAGGTGTGTATATTTGTGGGTGGGTCGGAAAATGTCCCGGGATTAACCCGGTCAGGCCGTGTCAAAAACCTAATCCCCTTTTTATCTTAAAATAAACTGAAAAGTAGAAGTAGTTGGTATAACATTTGAAATTATACGCTAATAAATAAGCGAAAAATATAAGGGTGTGTTTGGGTTCGGTTGCTTATTATGTACTTTTGAAGATAGTATTTGGATATGTAGCTTATTTTGTAGAAAACGCAAAAACGCTTGGAAAAAGTAATTATTTGTTGAATTTTTTTATTCAAACTCGTTTGTAGATTGTTTTCGGTTAATATTATGTTAAACAGTAAGTTTGATTTTGATATGAAAAAAACACTTGAAAAATAAGCAGACAAAATGCACACTTCACTATAATTACATCATTCACAATAACCCTGCGAATCGTTTTTTTCTTGTTATTTCAGAGCTTGAATTTGCCATCTTAATTTGGAAGCATGTCGCCTTTATTAAGAAACGTAGCTTTAGTGACAAATTATTATACTTAAATTTGCCACTAAAACATTAACAATAAAGCCACAAAAACTGTAATGTTGTATGTGAAAAATATGTCTTCATATATTTGCTTTTGAGAAAAAAACATTAACAATAAAGCCACAAAAACTGTAAACTATTGTCCACAAATGAAATATTTCCCTTAATCGAGCCTCGTTTCGATGTCTTTACATTGGCGCTACTTAAAAAATTTGTAAACCATTTACTATTTCAATCATATCGATTTCACACATATGTATACTGCCTACACACAAACGTATGTGCATTACATGTATACACATAGATACTCGATGTATGTGTATTATATGTTCGTTTGTATATACCCGCATATATTTTTACACACATTCCATCACAAGTCCTCGAAACAGCAGCAGCTGTACTTTGTATAGTCTCGTAAAAAAAAGCCTTATAGCATACAAACAGGTATTTTTTTTCCCTCTTTGTTTCTTTTTTCTAGTTTACCTGCCTCTTTTTTCCTCTTTCGCGCTATCCTCATGAATTGTGATACGCGCCAATTTGGAAACCACTGATAAGCTTGGAACCATCAGTGGAAACCACTGCTAACCATCAGTGGTGGAAACCACTGCTAAGCAAAAAGTTAGTTATAACTTTTGGCGGGAAAATCTGTTCACTCCTTCCTCCCATTTCTCCTTCCTCCCTTTGTATAAATACTCCTTTACATTCCTTGTTGTAATTCATTCACGAAAAGACTTGTAATATTTCTCTCTCTTAATTCCATTACAAACTAAGTGAATCATTTGATTACAAATACGGTTTCATTTCTTCTTATGTGATCCCCTGTTTGTTTTCATCAACAACTACATTTCATAACTGATTTCTGGTTGTTACAATCTGGTACATATCAAGTGGTATCAGAGCTACTTTCTTGGCACCAGATAATATTCAAGATTGTTAAACCGACATTCTTGATTTCCGGTTATCTTCTCCACGTAATTAGGCAAGAAACAAGATTTTCCTAAGAAAGAAATTAGTCACCACTAATTTCACCTATTCTATTACATCAGTTAGTGCCAAAAATTTGTACGGTCACAAGGCTAGCCCATTAGTGGTTAAATTCTCTAGCCTTGAACAAGGCGATCGAAAGCATTTGGTTTGGGTAATCAAGAATAGGACCGGTAGTTGTTATTCCATTGTATATGAGCAATAACATTCTTGGTGAGATGGTGAACACAAGAACCACAGTTGGTAATCAAGATTCTTCAATGGAATCACTCCAACAAACTGTTAGTGATTTGCAAAGAACTATGGCCGATTTGATGGCTGAAATGCAAAGAATGAAGAATGGTGAGGGTACCAGTTCTGGGAATCGTGGTAACAATGGTAGAAATGGTGGACAGATGACTACACAATTTGGAAGGTTGTCTAAATTGGAGTTCCCAAGATTCAATGGGGATGATGTAAAGGGTTGGATATTTCGGTGTAGGCAGTTCTTTTGTCTTGATAAAGTAGATGATGAATTGAAAGTGGGGATTGTTGCAATGCATATGTATGACAAGGCCTTAGTGTGGCATCAACAGTTCATTAAGAGATTCGGTGAAAACAGTTCTTGGAAGGTGTATGAGAAACAAGACTTGCAAAGATTTGGTTCATGCTTTGAAGATCCAATGATGGATTTGAAGAATTTGAAACAAACTAGTAGTGTGCAACACTATCAAGAAAGTTCGTTGACCAGGTCAACCACTATCAGGAGTAAGTTGGGATGTTCAGTGATTAGTACTCATACGTATGGTGTGACTTCTGGGGAAATCAGAGGAAGAAACGATAGAATTGGTAATGGTATAACTGATGCATATAAAGTGTTCGATAAAACGCCATCAGAAAAACTTCCTAAACAAGAAGGTTCGATTAGTGAGTGTTATGAGTGTTGTGAAGAAAGTGCAAATGGTGATGAAACAAAATGTATGGAGCTGTCTCTTCTTGATGAACTTTGTGAAAGAATGTTGAGGATCTGGGAATGAAATCAAAGGAGTTGATTGAATTGGATGACAAAAACAGTGGTACAGTGAGTCTTGATAGTTTTGAAGATGTTGATATGGGTGGTTATGATACTCAACTAACAACAGATGTTGGAGACAAGGAAAAGTTTGAGGAGGATAGTGTCAAGGAAAGTGGAAATAAGGGTGCGGCCATGGAGTGTAATGATGGTGAGAGTAAGAAATATGAGACTTCAAAGCTTGATGAAATGTTATTTGCTAATATGGAGGAAGCATTCTCAAAAGATATCAAGGTTAATAGCGAGAATGTTGTGGTTTTAGATAGTGTTGCAAGGAAGGAAATTAGGGCAGTCAACAATCATATGTTAGAATCAGAGGGGTATAGAGATTCAGATATGGAGTTGATTGTGGTTGATGTTCTAGCCAAGAGATCTGTTGAAAAGATTAAGGAGGTTTTGGTGATGAAACAAACTGAGATAGCTCAACCAGAGACTGATAAAGGAGTTGGGGAAGACACCGAAATGGTTGATGAAATCAAGGGTTGAACACTTAAGAGAATAAGAAGCTAGCTAGAAGAAGATGTAATTCAAAGATCTCAATCGGTGGGTAACATAGTTCAAGAGGATCGAGACCATGAAAGTTAACAACAAAGACATCGATCATCTTTACCACACAATAATGGTTCAGTTATGGACTCAGAGCCTGATCCAGTACTTGAAAATAGAGGTGTTAGAGTGCCTGATCTTGATTACTCAATTCTTGATCACTCAGTTATTGGTGCTTGGCTCATATCAAGTGGTATGGGCGGTAATGAATTTGTGGATGGTGCAAATGGAAGTAAAGGAAGTCTTGTTTTAAGTAGCAATTTCAAGTTTCTAGCTAATGGATTTGGAAGAAACATGCTTAAAGCTAACAAGGAGAGCGGCAATGTTTATGTTTTGGTTCATGCATTCAATGGAGTTAATACTTCAGAAATGAATACTAAAACTTCTGCTAATGTGGGTCGTGAAACTCAGTGCCAAACACTCCTTTAGGCGACAAAGAAGGAACCAACTTTTGATCAACTAATGTTTGATACATGGAAATGGTTGAAGAGGAAAAAGGAAATTGACTTGTTTAAAGTGTTTGGATGACAAGCAACTGAATGTGCTATTTGATTGTGGAAAGTCAAATGTTAAGGAGAAGGGATTTGATACGCGCCAATTTGGAAACCACTGATAAGCTTGGAACCATCAGTGGAAACCACTGCTAACCATCAGTGGAAACCACTGCTAAGCCAAAAGTTAGTTATAACTTTTGGCGGGAAAATCTGTTCACTCCTTCCTCCCATTTCTCCTTCCTCCCTTTGTATAAATACTCCTTTACATTCCTTGTTGTAATTCATTCACGAAAAGACTTGTAATATTTCTCTCTCTTAATTCCATTACAAACTAAGTGAATCATTTGATTACAAATACGGTTTCATTTCTTCTTATGTGATCCCCTGTTTGTTTTCATCAACAACTACATTTCATAACTGATTTCTGGTTGTTACAATCTGGTACATATCAAATTGTTAGCAGTTTACTTCTTTCTCCACAATAAGTTTGGGGTTGAAATGTAGAAAAGGGCTCTGTGAGTGAAGTATACTGCAAAAAAGGGGCCTGTTAGATTCAAACCCATGACCATCTAGTGATCACTATGAAAATGAGTCTAGAGTTGGCAAGCCCATTTACTTATTCATGGGTCGATTTGGGTTATTTTTTTATCAAATGAAGTGAAATCAAACACTTACAGTTTAAAAGAAAAATTAGTCAACAGATAAAAAAAATAGCTAGAAAAGTATGTTAAATGGCTTGGAAGTCTTCCAAAGTGCCTTTTATGCATACAACACCTAAATAACATTTTAGTTAAAGATCTAGATTTGTACATGATTGATCCGCAAACATGTGTTTAGTCTAATATAGAAAAAATAATTAACTCGAGTTAAATATGATTACAGAAACAATATTGTGACAAGTCAGAGATTTCGATTTGTATTGTGATAATATAGTTTCTGCAATCATATGTAACTAAACACATGTTTGTGGATCAATCCAACCAGGCACAGCCCGTGCTATAATATGACCCATTTCAATATGAACCCATTTCAGTTCATTACCCAACAGGCATATCTCATCAACTTTAGAAGTGACAATAGCAGTTGCTCCAAGGCGCCATTGTCTACTACCAGGCATTGCAAGAAAACTTTTGTTACTCACCAACATCAAGCGTCTCTCATGGGTCAACGGCAGTAAATAGCTTAATCGATCAGCGGAGGAATTTGTTTGATTTCGGTTCCAAGCTCCTGTTCAATCCTATACCTGTAGCATAGCACATAAACAAATTAGCATATGTGATTTTCATCGGCAAACATTGCCATCAGGCGTTGCATGAACATAACTATTTTCTTACAAGTTAAAGCGGTCTTCGTAAGTTATCAAATTCACAGCCAGCCCCAGATGTCCAAATCTTCCATAACGACCCACCTACAATCAGAAGGTACATTCAAACGCTGATGACTATCTTGTAGATTAAAAGCTCAACTCACCATGTGCAAATATGTTTCAGCGTTCCTGGGAAAATCAAAATTAATCACGACGCTCTGGTAAATAAATCTGTGTCAAGGCAAAACAAATTATACATTAGTTAGTAAGGTATATCAGTTTTTATAATGCCTTATTCATAAAGCAAAAGCATCCGAAGTATACCAGTACAAACAAGGTTCCTGCATGCACCGTTGCGGAAGTCATGAAACACCCGATTCCGATGATCTTGCAACATCTTAGCATGAATATAGAATTAGGAGTAACCAAGCTCCGTACAAGTTGATATAACCGCATTATATCGTCTTTTCAAACTTGTTCCTACAGTAGTGACCATAACTGGAATTTTTAAATGTTTTCCAAGTTCCTTGCAGACTTGTGATGTTTGTAGATCCAATTCTCTTGTTGGAACTAAGCTGACAGCTGTATTCAATGAATTAAAGCCAATGTTAGCTATAACTGAAATGGATATTGTCAGAAGTCACTGTTATTTAGGTTCAATTTACTGACAATGCATCTCTCTCCCATATTATTGTAACTCAGCATGAATCCTAGCAATGGGACGGCTTGGGTCAAATTTAATCTCAAGGGGGTCAAGTGGGAAAATAAGATTTGATGAAACGGATAGAGTCTAATGGGGCGAAAGTCACCCAAGTGCAATCATTAGCTTCCAAGTTCCTAATTTTGTTTAGTCTTCCAACTTCCCAAATTTGTTTAGTCCATAGTAGGGCTCAGCATGGAAGGTTCAAAACCGAACCGGACCGACAAAACCGACCAAACAGACAAAAACCGAACGGAACCGACAACCCTTCGGTTCGGTTTCGGTTTTGGTTTTTTACGATTTTCGGTTTCGGTTCGGTTCGGTCCGACCCAAACCGACAAAACATGCACAAACACACGTAACCGAACCGAATGAACCGACGACCCGAATTAATCGAACCGAACCGAACATATTGGTTCGGTTTGATTAGGTTTTATAGTTTTCGGTTTTGTCGGTTCGGTTCGGTTTTGGACCGACGCTCAGCCCTAGTCCATAGTCACATAATTCGCTACAGTAGCCACGAATTGCAAATTTATTACTTAACAACATTTGTGAGATGTTTAATGGTAAAATAGTTTAAGCTAGGACAAGCCAGATATTACACTTTTAGAGTACATTAGGGAATATTGCAAGAAGGGAATAGTTAACGTAAAAAGTGTTATTGACAAAGGTGATGATTCTTTGACCCCTACTGAAACTAAAATCATGGAAGCCATTAAGAAATAGGCTCATTTGTTGAAAGTGAAATGGAATTGATGAGTTAAGTATCAAGTATCAAGGGCATGGGACGATCAGTGTGTTGTAGATGTAGAGAGTAGGAGATGTTCATGTAGGAAATGGGAATTGATAGGGATTCTTTGTAAGCATGTTGTTGCGGCTTGTTGGAATATGACTCCCAATGAAAAAAAAGTAGGACCCCAAGAATATTGGGTAAATCCTTGTTATTGGTTGACTATGTGGAAAACTCGAAAGGGGGGTTGAATAGTTTTGCCAATTAAAACTTCTTTTTAATCTATTCAGATTGACTTACGTCAATCTATTTGGATGTGTGTTGGATGTTGATAAACAAGCATATAAAAGTATGTAATGAAAAGATAAGAGTAAGAGGCACAAAACCACAATGCGAGTATTTATAGTGGTTCGGCTACAAGGACACCTTCTTTGCCTACTCCACTCCCGGAGTCACCTACTCGAGTTCGTAATCACTACACGACACCAACTCCTTATGGTGGAGAAACCTTCACAACGTTGCTAACTCTTTTTCCGGTACTAGGCTAACCACCGGTTCTTTCACACCAAGGTGAACCACACCTAACACAACGTCGCCTACCCTTTATCCGGTACTAGGCTAACCACCGGTTCTTTAACACCTTAGGTGAACCACACCTAACACAACGTCTCCTACCCTTTATCCGGTACTAGGCTAAGCACCTAGTTCCATTACAATGGATGAACTACTACCAATACTACACCAACGACTAATCCCAAAGGAGACCAACTCCTTATTACAACATCATCAAGGATATTAATATCCTTGGATCTAATGCTAATCTATCTTGTACATTGAAACACACCATATCGAATGTACATCTAAGGCACCTTTCACTAATGCCTTTAACTAGATCTTCAAGACACCTTCACTAATGTCTTGTGTCTTGACTTCTAGCTTCAAGTCTTGAACCCTTTCACTAATGCCTATAATACCACAAGGACGATCGACACCTTTCACTAATTTCTTCGTCTTGACACTTTAGACATCTTTCACTAATGTCTTCAACACTACACTTCTTATAAGAAATAAACGAATCATCAACAAGAAGACTTCAGTAGTCTTGATGATGAGGACGCATGGAAAGTCATGGACTTGAGCTTGCTCGACTTCAAAGGTGGTGATCTCGCCTTTAATAGGAACCTAGAGAATCACACAAAAACAAAACTACAAACATAGATCACTTGGATATGGGGTTAGAGAGTTTTTAACTAAAAGGGAAAGTATGTGAGAAAGGGGTGACAAACAATGAAGAAATGGCTCACTATTTATAGAGGAAAATGTCTCTCGTTTCCGGATCCCACGGATCCTTCCACTGGGATCCGGCTAGCGTAAAGCTAGGGATCCGTGGACGCCTCTTTACCCATGGGTATTTTGGTTATGGGTCATGGGTTATGGGTTGATCCATGGGTTTCTTAAGTGCAATGCACTTAGTCACTGTATCTCATGAGTTCAATGTACCTAGTCAAGTGGTTTGGATAATACCATGGGTTATGGGTCAATACCATTTATTAGTTTTACCCATTTATAGTATATACTAGTTTATAGTATATATTTTTACCCAAAACACTAGTTGTTGTACATATGTATTACTAAATAATAAAATCACTTATACTTGTTTTAGTGTTTTATGTGAAAATGTAAGTGTGTTAGAAACTATTGGCTCAAACAGTTTACGTATTTTATTTGTTTCGTTAAAATGATTTTGACGTTTGTTATCGACGAAACATTAGAAGATCGTAAAATATAAATAAACGTTTTACGGCTTATTTGTATTAACAATCTCCCTTTTGTTGATGACAAAACATAAAATTATTTTAAGGAAAAGCTAAAATTCATAAACGTTTGAATTTGTAGTTTTACTTTCTTCTCCCCTTTTGTCGAAACAAAAGAGCTTGAAGAAAAACTAACACATTGTTTTAGGAAAAACATGTAAAGAAATAAAAATAGAGAGCAAGTAACGGAAAAGTATCTCGTCTTTACTCCCCTTGACGAGTCCATCCCTATGTAAGGCGCCAAGAAAATAATACTAAGCTAGTTCATTTGCAACTAAGTTTGCAAAAGATTTCGTCTATGTGACGAATGTGCTCCCCCTTGACAATTGCAATTTTGCAAAGGGATGTCATGAAATGTAATCCTAAAATTGCAAGTAATTTGCAATGTATTGGTTTGACACAAAGCTCCCCTAGCTTTAGGGTGTCAAAATATTCATGTGTAAATTGAATAACTACAAACAAAGGTTAGAAAACAAGTATAATGCACAATTTCCTACAAATATGATCCAAGTTAGTAGAAAAATAGTTTTACGTATCACGGATCCCACGATTCCCTCCTAGTAGGGATCCGTGCTAGGCAAATATAAAGGGATCCGTCTAATGATCAATTTCAAAAATGGTGATATAACACATTATGTTAATATCAAAGTGAGATATGTATTATACAACATAATCATATACTCGAAAATATAGCAAGTAGCATGTATTTTCATTTAATAAAACTAGAGATATGATATACATGACTCTAAAAATAAGAAAATAATCGATACATGACTTGGAATTACTAGACTTATCTAAGTAACGCTTGAAACTAGGACACCACTAAAATCCTCTAGCTCAAGTTTGTTTAGGTTTAATCTCGTCGAAACGTTCGAGGAGATGATAGAACATGAAACGTTGGTCTTCTCGTTGCTTCATGTATCAAACTTTCAACATGTTGACAATGATAACAATCTTTGTCATGGCTAGGTAGTGGTGGTGGAAGAAATGAAATAGCTTGATGCGAAGGATCAAGTGAAGCGGCTTATGGAGCTTCAAACGATGGAGGGATGGTGGAGGCGCATTTGAAGATGGCTCGACCAAGAATGATGGTGGTGGTAGAAGTGTCAACTTCCATATGGTCGGGTGGTTGAATTTGATGATTTCTCATAATCAAAATGGGATTATATGATGGTGACGGCGAAAAGGAGACCGGAGCTAATGTTCACTCAACACCTTAATTTTGTACCATTATTCCTCCTAATGAGGAGAATGTTTCGTGGAGGAGGATGAGGCGGCCTAGGAGGAAAATCCTCTAAATTGTAGAGGTGTGGTGATGATAGTGGTGTTATAAATGAAATAGCTCTAGGAACCAATGGTGATGGTTTAGTGGAGATGATATTGTTTGGCCTAGGAGGTATGGTGGTGTTTGGCATAGGTAGTTTTGTGGGTACTATCCTTTTAGGAATTGGTTTGATTGGTTGAGAAGAAATCCTTGCATTTGTTGGCTTGACCGAAGATGATTCGGTTGAAGAGATTTCGTGTATAACACGAGCAATTTTCTTGGGCGGTTCTTTGGTGGATAAGTTGCTACTTGGAGTTCTCCTCATGATGATTTCAAGAGGTTTGTAAAGGTTTCTTAAGTGCTGAAAATAAGGATGAAGGTGATGACTTTAGAAGTCCTAACAATGTGGTTTATAAAGCAAGAGATTTGGCAAGTGCATTCAAGCCTTAATCCACTAAAATTCATTGGAATGTGATGATTAACATGCACAAGAGTCAACTTCAGAGTTTGTACAGATCTAGGAACTCATTTAAGATGAGATGAGTTTGAAAGATGAGCTTGAAATGATTGTTTTAGCTAGAGTTGACATAATCTGTCACCCGGATCCCACGGTTCCTCTCGGAGGGATCCGTCTAGGCTAATCCTAGGGATCCGCTATCGGCAGACTATGAAAGAATAAAAATAATGTTTCTAAGGTCTAAGATCTATACCATCTTGAGTGTTTCAGTCCTCCTAAGTGTCTTAAATGAAGGGTGCTTAAGTACTTGAGGGTAATGAGTGATGTAGCTAATGATTGCCTTTATGGAAGAAATTGGAACTTTCATGAGTACCAATGAATGAACAAAGATGACACTAAAAAAGAGAGTGTCAAGTGAAGCTAAATGATCCTAGAGATCGAGGTTGTGGCTTAGAATAATGTTTTGAGAATATCCTAAAGGCTTAAGATGGAAAAACTAGAGTTTGATCAATTTCGACCAATTTTGAGGTAAGGATGATTATGATAAATTTTGCCACAATCAAAAGATTTCTAAGGCTAGATGTGAAGGATCATGTGAGAAATGATGAGTGATCAAGAGGCGGAAGAGTAATGGGTTTAAGTGAAGTGATAGATCTATGAATATCTTAGAGTGTGATCTAGGTGAGTTATGAATGAGTAGGAAGGATCTACTTAACTTGATAAGGACTTAATTTTCCTTAAGACACTATGTCTAGCTTAGTGTGAGGTATTCTAAGGACATGTTTGAAATACAATGCTTGCAATTGCATTTTCTGCTTGCAGGATCCCACGGTTCCCTAAGTGTGGGATCCATTTAGTACAACATTTGGGATCCGCTCATCTCGCTAAGCGTAACCTTTACTAAAGGTATGCAATTATCTAGACAATGCATTATATTCCAAGATTAGTTTAAGAGGTTCTAACACTAAGATATCAAATGTAAGATGTTTTATTTCATGAAGGAAATTAGATTACATTGATAAAGCATGAATACAAAAGAATTGATCCTATTTGAAAGACTACTAAGTTCCTTGAGTGTCTTCGCTAGAAGGATCATCAAATGGTTGATGAGTGTTGGTGGAATCAAGAATGAAGAAAGTCTTCATGAGAGATATGTTTAGCGGTTCCATCATCTTGTTCACAAGCACGTATAACGGACTTTGAAATTGAGGATGAAAATGCATGTCATTGTGATAGAGCATGTCAAGAACATTCCATAAGGGATGAGTTTATTCTTGGAGCCTTGAAGATTTAAAATTCTCCTTGCGAAGAAGTAGGCGAGATTGTATGGTTGTTGTGTTAGCAAACAATACATTATGTGAGCACAACAAGCGGGAATGATTTCTCGATTTCCCTAAGACTCAAACATTTTCACGTAGGATGAGAGCAAGGGCTTGTACTCTTCTCGGATGTCCGTGTAAAAATAATGTTTGGATTGGACTAATATGGTCGAGGTTTTCATATCATGCGATTTAAATCCTCCGGGGAAGGTATGTGTGAACAATATGGACTATTTTCTTCACGAAAGTTGAAGAGAGAATCAAGAGACCAATCTTCGGTGAAGGCACATTGTCCATGATTTGGAATTCGGAGGATGTGAGCAAATTGCCCAAGAGTTAAAACAAACTTTTGGTTTTTGATCCAAAACCAAAGAGATAGAGAGCGATCTTCGTTACGAACGAGTTCAACTTGACGAAAGAATTCCATTATGAACCTTGGACATATCTTCTCGTTGATTTCAAGAAGACATTCTAGTCCTATGGATCGGAAGGAGGTATTGCTACCTTCTTGAATTGTAGAGAGGTGTCTACAATCACGTCCTTCATGGAAGTGACGGTTTTGAGATTATTGAACCCACGGACATGATTGCCGGTGTGTTGGGCTCAAAGGAGATGTTAGGAGTATAGACGCTAGTGAGTGAAAAATCAAACTCATATTCATGCGTCATAGTTGAACCTATAGAAACGATGAGTTAATAGAAAGTGATGTTTGTGTTCAACCTATGATTATCTAACGTTTTACTAGATTTTTATTAACAATGGTATTTAACACTTTGACACTTATCTTACTTATGGTTTTGACATTCTAGTGGAATATTAGTTTTGAAAGAAAGTGGTTTTATTATGCATGAAAAGAGTCCCATGTACGGTTCCTTTTCAAAAGGGATCCGGCTAGTCTAACTTTCGGAACCGTGGATCGGAATAATGTAAATAGTTTTGATAAAAACATAGGTTTTAGATCTTATAGTTTTATACTAAGATATGTGTTTTAGCCTACATTTTCTTTTAGCATGCATACATGGCTTTCTAATGTATCACGATAGAATGAAATAAATCAAAGGAAATGATAAACACATTATGATAATAATAACTAGTTGGAAAATTTAGTGCACTTGTAAGGATTAGTTCACACCTTGTAATGGGTTAGGATTAACAACAGTGTACACCCATAAGGTCCTTGAACACTTAGACTCTTATAGTGGTTTGTATTGGTAGTGGGTTAGTAGAAAGTACACCCATAAGGTGAAACCCGACTCTAATAGTGGTATGTCTTGATAGTGCTTGGTGAAAGTAAGCGTGTTTCCACCGATAGGTAGTGTTTCCACCGGTGGTGTATCCATCGATAGTGCTATGAAATCTCCGATAGCGGTGTTTCCAGCGATAGGTTGTACTTCCACCGCAAGTGTAACCACCGCTAGTGGAAAGAAAGTATGCTATGGAAAATCTTGCTAAATGGCGATTATAACTTCTTTATGACCACGTTTAATTGGTCATGTAACCACTAACGGCTATAATGGGGATAATTATGAGGCTATTAATGGGCCGATTAATACTCATAATTCCATTGGAATAGCTCAAGAGTAACCTCCTATATATAGGAGATCTGAACATGCATAAGAAATAGAGAGAAAACACTAAATACTTATAAGCGAAAGGGTTATAGAATTGTGCCTAATTCTCTAACTGCATTTGGTCTTATCCCAAGTAGATATTCGTGATACCCAGGCATTAGGGTCGAATAGTTTACTTTGGAAAGTGATCACACGATTCAAGTGATATCCGGTAACCACCAAGTGGTATCTTCTATCACGACCTTGTTGTTTGTTTCTCTTGAGCAGTTGTTGATTATCTTTACCTCACCACCTTTGGGACAATAAACGCCAACAATCAAAGTAAACTATTTTGTGATAATCAATGGCAACCGCGCAATGAAACATGGCTTCAAACTTTGCTAAAATGGACAAGTTTGAAGGGTAGACTTTAGGAGGTGGCGGAAGAAGATGCACTTCTGCATGTCGAGCATGAGTGTGGTCTATGTGCTAACTACTCCAATTCACGATGATGGTGATGATGCTCTGTGGAGCAAATCGGAGGAGGAGCAAGTGGGAGAATGATGACTACATATGCAGAGTCTTATTCTCAATGGTATGTCGATTCTTTGTTTGATATTTATCGAACTTTGAATCTTCCAAAGAACTGGATTCCTTGGATGCCAAATATATGGTGAGGATGCATCAAGTAAGAAGTTCCTTGTTAGTAATTTCACAAATTACAAAATGACCGATTCAAGACCGGTTATGGAACAATACAATGAACTTCTTGGAATACTTGGAAGGTTTACACAACACAATATGCACATGGATGAGGCTATTTCGGTCTCTTGTGTTATTGATAAACTTCCTTCTTCATGGAAAGATTTCAAGCATACCTTGAAACATATGAAGGAAGAATTAACTCGGTTGAGTTGGGCGATCATCCGCGCATTGAGGAATCTCTCAAAGTGCGGGATAATGACAAGCCAAAGAGTAGCAATCTCTTGGACCATCTGTTGTCAATATGGTAGAGCATAACAACTCCACCGGTACAATGACAACAAAGGCAAACGCAAATTTCATGATAACACAAGGCGGATCCTAACAAGAAGGCCACACCTACTTGTTGGAAATGTGGCAAGACCGTCACATTAAAAGGGACCGCAAGGGTGTTAAAGTTGGTGGTAAAGCCAATGGATCGAGCACTAATGGTTCGGGGTGGTGGTTCACCAACTCACCGAAAGGTCGAATATGTTTAATAAGTCTTTCGGTTTATTATGTTACATATGTATCTGAATCTTTTATGTGCGGGATGATGATGTTGCGTGGTGGGTTGACTCGGTGCAATAGTTCATGTGTGTAAAGATAGAAGCGGTTCAAGACTTATGAGTCAACGAATGATGGTTCTATTCTTCACATGGGAAATGAGTCAACGACCTTGGTACATGGTCGTGGTTGTGTAGATCTTAGGTTTAGTTCGGAAAGATTGTAACTTTGTTTAATGTTATTCATGTTCACGATATCGGGAAGAACTTGGTTTCAAGTAGTGTTTTGAATAATCATGGATATAAACAAGTTATTGAATCGATAAATTTGTTCTTTCTAAATGTGGTGTCTTTATTGGTTTTGGTTATTTATGTAATCAAATGTTTAGGCTTAATATTACCACCGACAATGTTATTTCGACTTTTGTGACCACATATGATCGACCGATTCTAGCCTATGGCATGCTAGACTTGGTCATGTTCACTATAAAAGGATGCAAGATATGTCTAGGGATGGTTTAATCCTCGCTGACATGGACACCGAAAAGTGTAAAACTTGCATGTTGACCAAGATAACCAAGAAACCCTTTCGGGTGTTAGTCGTGAGACTAAGATCTTGGAGCTTATTCACGGACTGTGTGATTTGCATGCCACTCCTTCTTTGGGGAATAAGAAGTACTTTGTGACATTTATTGATGATGCTTCTAGATTTTGTTATGTCTATCTATTACATACCAAGGATGAAGCATTAGATAAATTCAAAGTGTTTAAAGCGAAGTTGAATTACAACTTGGGTCTTTGATCAAAAGATTAAGGACTGATGGGGAGGTGAGTACATGGATACTCGGTACTTTCATCTGTTGGAATAATCCATGAAACGATCGCCCTTATACTCCTCGGCAAAATGGTATTTACGAAAGGAAAAACAGTGTTGAAGGAGATGGTTAATTCCATGTTGTCCTATTCAGGACTTAGTCAAGGGTTCAGGGTGAAGCTATGCTAACGACTTGCTATTTGCTAAATAGGGTTCCCAACAAAAGGAACAAGGTTACCCTTATGAACTCGGACTAAAAAGAAACCCAACTGAATTATCTCAAGGTTTGGGGTTGTAGAGGCATTGTAAGACTCCACGATTCAAAGTTGAAAACTTTGGGTGAAAGAAGCATTGATTGCATCTTTGTTGGATATCTTGAGCATTCCAAGGCTTTTAGGTTCTATGTTATTGAACCTAATGAATATGTTTCGATTAACACAATAATTGAATCAAGGGATGCGATTTTGATGAGAATAGATTCTCATCGGTCCCTAGACCAAGTCGAGGATTCCTAATGGAACTCATGACATTGGTGTATCGAGGTCACGATGATGAACCATCGGTGGTCCCTCGATGAGGTTGTGGTTCAAAGAACTCGAACACGTGCTCGGGAAGAGCAAAAGGGTCGGGACTCCAAAGTCATTTGGACTGAGTTTCAACTATACTTAGTTGAAGGTACTAGGGATGAGGTTTCGGACCAATACTCCTATTGCTTCATTGTTGAGGATGACCCCAAAACATTTGAAGAATCAATGAAGTCCCGTGACATTGCTTTACGGAAAGAAGCAATTAATGATGAGATGGATTCCATCATGGGCAACAACACTTGGTGTTGGTTGATCTACCTCACAGTTGCAAACCTTTGGGTTGCAAATGGATTTTCAAAAGGAAAATGAAGGTAGATGGAACTATTGAAAAGTTCAAGGCTAGATTAGTTATTCGGGGCTTTAAACAAAAGTCGGGAATAGACTATTTTGATACTTATGCCCTCGTGGCTCGTGTCGCACCATAAGACTGGCGATTGCTATGGCATCTATTCACAACTGGTTATTCATCGATGGATGTGAAAACAACTTTCTTGAATGGTGAATTGGAAGAGGAGGTTTATATGAACCAACCTCGTGGCTTCATCATGCTTGGTAATGAAAACAAGGTGTAAACTAATTAAGTCTCTTTATGGACTTAGCAGCACCTAAGCAATGGCATCAAAAGTTTGATGAAGTGGTTTTGTCTAGTGGTTATGTTCTTAACCAAGGCGACAAATGTGTATATAGCAAATTTGATGAATCTGGTAAAGGAGTCATCATTTGTCTATATGTTGATGACATGTTGATCTTTGGCACCGAACAAAATCGAGTTGACATGACAAAGGAATTTTTGTCATCAAGGTTCTCCATGAAAGACATGGGGAGGCGATGTTATCCTTGGTATAAGGATTAAACATGAAAGTAAAAGAATTTCTATCTCGGTCCTCATTATATTGAGAAGATCTTGAGGAAATTCAATTACTTTGATTGTACTCCGATGAGTACACCTATGGATACTTGTGAGAAGTCGATGCCTAATCATGGCAAGGTCGTATCTCAACTTGAGTATTCTAGGGTAATTGGTCGCTGATGTATGCCATGACTTGTACAAGGCCCGATATTGGTTTTGCGATGGGAAAATTGAGCGGTATACTAGCAATCCTAGTGCTCATCAACGCAAGCGATTCAAAGGGTACTAAAGTATTTGAAGAGAACTATGGATTATAGTCTCTCATATATTGGTTACCCATCGGTGTTGGAAGGTTACACCGATGCAAGTTGGATCGATAACTGCGAAGACAATTAAATCTACCGGTGGTTGGGTATTCCTACTTGGTGGAGGTGCAATTTCTTGGGCATCGAAGAAACAAACTTGCATCACCGGTTCAACAATGGAATCAATTTGTGGCTCTAGCATTTCTTTGGTAAAGAAGTTTGAATGGTTGAAAACTTGCTTCTTGAGATTCCATTGTGGCCTAAACCTATAGCACATATTTCTATCCGGTGTGATAGTGCAGACACATTGGCTAAGGCTTATAGCGGATGTACAATGGTAAGTCTAGACACTTGGGTGTCGTGCATAGCATGATTCGTGAGCTTATCATGAATGTGGTGGTATCTATAGAGTTTGTTAGATCTCAGAACTTAGGCGATCACTTGACGAAGGGATTAGCTGAGACTTGGTTATAAAGTCCGCTAAAGGGATGGGTTTAAGTCCAACTTAGTCATTGAATGCTAGGACACCCAACTCCTCTAAGGAAACTTAGAAGTCGAGTTCAATGTGGAAAATTTGAACATTCGGTGGATGGAGCACATGTTTTATTTACATCCCAAGGTTGTGCTCGAACTGCTTTGAAAGGAGGATGAAGTCTATACTTCTTAATGGTTATTTTTCTTTGAAAAGTGCTTGGCGGAGCATGAATAAAGAGGAACCACCTATGTAAATGTTGAAGTTTTGCCGCTTGGAAGCTTTTGGACTTTAGCTTTTACAACATTTATGAATTTGGATATGGACACATGGCTTGTATAGTGTCGGGAGCTTTTAAGTGTTTGAAAACTTGTGTGTATTTATCTTGGTATTCAAATGGGTTGAAGGGTTCAATTCTTAGAACACCACGATTCTCGAATATTTGAACGTGTAATTTACTAAGATGGAAATTCAATCCTCGGGACATTTTCGTTTATGCACATGTTTTGATTGATGTTTATTTTTTTCATGCAAAGGAGTGAACTAAATTTGGGGAGGATTGTTGGAAAATTTAGTGCACTTGTGGGATTAGTTCACACCTTGTAATGGGTTAGGAGGTGCAGAGTGTACACCCATAAGGTCCATGAACACTCGACTCTTATAGTGGTTTGTATTGGTAGTGCTAGTAGAAAGTATGCTTGTGAAAGTCTTGCTTGTGGAAATCGCTTGTGGCTTCCATCGATGGCGATGTTTCCACAGATAGGCGATGTTTCCACCGGCGGTATATCCATTTGATAGTGCTATGAAATCTTGATAGCGGTGTTTCCAGCGATAGGTTGTACTTCCACCGCAAGTGAAAGCACTATGGAAAGCATCTTGATTATGGAAAGTACTTGCTAAATGGCGATTACAACTTCTTTATGATCACGTTTAATTGGTCATGTAACCACTAACGGCTATAATGGGGATAATTATGAGGCTATTAATGGGCGATTAATACTCATAATTCCATTGGAATAGCTCAAGAGTAACCTCCTATATATAGGAGATCCGAACATGCATAAGAAATAGAGAAAAACACTAAATACTTATAAGCGAAAGGGTTATAGAATTGTGCCTAATTCTCTAACGCATTTGGTCTTATCCCAAGTAGATATTCGTGATACCGGGCATTAGGGTCGAATAGTTTACTTTGGAAAGTGATCACACGATTCAAGTGATATCCAGTAACCACCAAGTGGTATCATTCTGCGACCTTGTTGTTTGTTTCTCTTGAGCAGGTTGTTGATTATCTTTACCTAGCTGTTGGGCAACCGTTGAACATAACCTATATAACTAGACCATTAGTAATATTTCATTTCAATGCTAAGAATGATACAAAGAATATATAATCCCACCAACAAAGTATATGTCTCCATATGTGAACTTCGACATAGGGAACACAAGTGCGATGAGTGTTAAGGCGATGAGCACGAGGGCGATGTAAACCATGTTGATAATGAACCTTCTTGGTTTAGGATGAGATGAGATGAGATGGGAGGAAGATGAAGTTTTGAATGAGAGGTAATTTTTTTTTGAAAATGAAAGATTTGAAAAAGTGAGGATTTGATGAAGTGGACGACGAGTGGTTTATTTATGGGGAAGGAGGAATTTTTAAAATTTGTGTTTTGTTTTATTATTAGAAAGATATGATTTTTGGATTAAATAAAACACAAGTTTTATATACCACGAAAAAAAATATAACACGTATGTGAGAAAAGGCTTCCTAATAAAACTTCATGTAATACATGTATATGCACAAAAGATAATCATATAAATACCTATGTATGCATACTTAATTATCAAGCTAATGTCATTTTAGAGATAAGTAGAAAATCATACCTCTAACGCACTTAGCAATGTCTTTACAAATAACACAACAAATGTCACTAGACAATTCCGGCTCCTTTGTGTTTAAGATACCTTATTAGGGAAGGTATTCTTGTTACCAAGCGATTCCTATGGCTTGGTAGGTATGAGCTTTGACTAATCAACATGACAAAGAAGATTAGTGCATTTAAATAAAAAGTAAATAATAAGAAAAATGTTGTCATCTAATCAACATCCAAACAAAAGAGTTTTAAAAGACATGGTATTTGTTTTTATGAAAAAAAAATTTCTTTGTAGTTTTCAATTAACCATGGATCGTATCAAGTTTTTAAAGTACAATACACTTCAAGAAACTTGGTAACGAAGCTCTCATGCCAATTGTGAAAAACTAGAAGGGGGGGTTGAATAGTTTTGCCAATTAAAACTTCTTTTTAATCTATTTAGATTGACTTACGTCAATCTATTTGGATGTGTGTTGGATGCTGATAAACAAGCATATAAAAGCATGTAATGAAAAGATAAGAGTAAGAGGCACAAAACCACAACGCGAGTATTTATAGTGGTTCGACTACAAGGACACCTTCCTTGCCCTACTCCACTCCCGAGTCACCTACTCGAGAGTTCATAATCACTACACACCAACTCCTTATGGTGGAGAAACCTTCACAACGTTGCCTACTCTTTTTCCGGTACTAGGCTAACCACCGGGTTCTTTCTGTTAGCCTCGCTTTTTTATAAAAATAACGTCACTTACGTGAATTGGACTAGATGCGTAGAATACTTTGCCCATAGGGACTAGTATTGTTTAAGTGGCAAAGTATTGGTTTTTTGAGCCTATAAATACCCCTCATGACTCTCCATGAGGGGTGAGGTGAATCATTAGTGTTTTGTATTGTTTTCATTTTAATAGAAGATCCTTTGTTTTCTCCTCTCTCTCTCTACTTTCTCTCTCTAAGAAGATGAAGATCTTCATCTTCTTCCACCAACCTAGACCTCCAAAACCACATAAATCTTATGTTTTACGGTCCTACAATTGGCATCGGAGCTAGGTTGTTATCTTTATCGATTTATGGTGGTTTTGTATATGTTTTGAAGCTGTTTTTTAACCTTATTTGTGGTCGGAAAAATTTTTTTCCTTATTATTTTGGAAAACATTTTTGTGTATCTTGGTCCAAAAAGGTCACATGGTCTTTACATGTGTACAATATTTGTCTTTGTGTCATCCGTATGTCCAAAACTGATATATGTATTATCATTTTTTAGACTTTTTGGTACCTATCCGTGAAAACATATGGTCATCTGGTCAGATTTTAAATGGTCAAACTGTGGTTAAAAGGGTCAAAACAGAAGCAGTTTTATGCTTTTTCTGGGTTTCTTATGAAGATGGTCGGAAACATGGTCGGAAATCTCGCCGAAAAAAAGTCAATGGGTCAAAACCCTAAACTTACGCATAAGGAGCGTCTTCAGAAATATTTACGCATAACTGTGAAGTTATGCGTAAGGAATTGTTACGCGTATGTATTTACGCATAAGCCTATGCTTACGCGTAAGAATCAGGTTTACGCCTAAGAATCATGTTTACGCATAAGCAAAAGTTACGCGTATGTTTACGCATAAGCTAGGTGTGTTACGCATAAGGATGCTTACGCTTAAGGTTGATATGCGTTATCCGTAAGAATGTGTGTTCGAGCAAGAAAAGAGAAAACTTATACGCAAACAACATGAATACTTGACCACGACCACATCACCAAATACCAAAAAGAACTCGACCTCAGTTACATTACATCACCGGTCCAAGACTAATAACAAACTGAAAAAGAACGTGACTCGCAAAACAGATCCATCAACAATTAATCCAACCCACTTCAATCATCAACTCTCATTCAATCTAGACTCTTCAACAAAAAACGAAAACTGAAACTCAAATGATCTCAGATTCGATTCTAGTTTTTTTGTAATCTTTTAAAGATTATTCCAACTGAATCATCATCATCATAGACCCAACTGTGCTTCTAAGAAAGATTATAACAATGATGTTATATCTCTTCTTAGTTTCGTTTATATGAATAAATGAAATCGAATAAAACAATTAACTAGACCTACCCGAGACCTTTAAAGATCTTGATACCGATAACCTTAGTGTTTATTCAACCAAGAAACGATGCTGGTGGGTTTGATTGTTAGCTTAATGAAGCAAGGAGATATGTTGAGATGATTATTGGGAGAGAGGCGTTTTGTTTTGAGATGATAATTGTGATTGATCTGATTTGGGAGAAATAATTGTGTGGGAGGCGTGTTATCACAAGTGTGTTTGTTAGGTTTAGGGTAAAGTGAATTATCACTTTGTCTTATAACCGGATGGTATATATGTGGTTGGATCACGTTTGGACTGTGATTTTGTGAGCTTTATATTTAATTTCGCCTTGGGCTGAATTAAACGATGGACTTTGGGCTCTTGTGTTCTATCTATTGATGGACATTGGACGTGGACTGGGGTACACCGAATATCATTGGACATTAAACTTGTTATCCGATAAAAATTATTGGATACAAAATTGCTTTAAGAGTGGTATTTTTGGTATGGTATATTTTCACGGAGGGATACAATATTCACGGCTTGAGCGAAATTTGAAAATGATCACGGGGTTTTTGTATGGTATTATTGATGCGAAATTGATGTGACATTTCACGGGTGAACTTCTTATCTTTGAGACGTTGGTTGGTTGGTTGCATGTCTCAAGATAACTTGTTGGGGTATTACTGTCACTTTAAGCGATTTTGAATTGACAATCTGGTTATAACTGATGTAAGGAGTTACGTTGTAGTGCTCACAGTGTATAACTATCACTTTGAGGAAGTTTTAGTACTCAGTGTCACACGGCGTTGTGGATTGGTCAAGAATTTAGAACAAACAGTAAGTCACAAAGTTGGGATGTTTACTTCCTTTTCAAGTTAGTCATATCGGGTTTTCTCCATATGTGGTCATTACTATTAGCCGGTGAATTCAAAAAGAGGTTCGATTTAAGGTTGGTTTGAGAGAATTATTGAGAGTATTTTTGCGACATATTCTCACAGAATTTTGATCAAGCTATGATGTTAATATTGCATCAAGAAAAAGGGTAATACGGCATGTACGCAACATTATGCTGATTCCGATAGCTCGCAACCATCAGGAGGGAGAAATGGTGTTTCATCTTCTGTAATTGGATTGACGAAGGGATTTGTGCTTAAGTCCGAAGAAGGAGAAGTAGTGTGTGTACATCGGGGCTTTTTACCAACTTGGATGCAATACTAAGTGAGTTATGTTGTTACGATGTTCCCAGAACGACAACCATTGTGCTACAATGAAGAGTCTATTTTCTCCGATGCGTGTTGGAAGAGAGTTGTCGGTTCGGGGAGGAGCAGAAAAGAAAAAAGGCTCACTAGTTAGGAGGGAGTAATAACCTAACTAGATATTCTGATTGAAGTTCGAGCTACAAGGATTTGTGCCACGCCAAAGATCAAATGCCGAGATCATCGGAGGAGAACTTCAAGTTTGCCTCGATTCAGACTACAGAGACTCGCACTTCAACAATGTCAACATTGTTCATTACTTTTGTAATTTACTTTGTTTTGTATTTATAGGTCTCATTGTAACCATTCACGTGTGACGATATCTTGGAGGAGATTGTTAGCCTCGCTTTTTATAAAGATAACGTCCACTTACGTGAATGGACTAGATCGTAGAATACTTTGCCCATAGGGACTAGTATTGTTTAAGTGGCAAAGTATTGGTTTGTTGAGTTTATAAATACCCCTCATGACTCTCCATGAGGGGTGAGGTGAATCATTAGTGTTTTGTATTGTTTTCATTTTAATAGAAGATCCTTTGTTTTCTCCTCCCTCTCTCTACTTTCTCTCTCTAAGAAGATGAAGATCTTCATCTTCTTCCACCAACCTAGACCTCCAAAACCACATAAATCTTATGTTTTACGGTCCTACACTTTCACACCAAGGTGAACCACACCTAACACAACGTCGCCTACCCTTTATCCGGTACTAGGCTAACCACCGGGTTCTTTCACACCAAGGTGAACCACACCTAACACAACGTCGCCTACCCTTTATCCGGTACTAGGCTAGATACCGAGTTCCATTACAATGGAGGAACTACTACCCAACACTACACCAACGACTAATCCCAGAAGTGACAAACTCCTTATTACAACATCATCAAGGATATTAATATCTTGTACATCGAAACACACCATATCGAATGTACATCTAAGGCACCTTTCACTAATGCCTTTAACTAGATCTTCAAGACACTCTTCACTAATGTCTTGTGTCTTGACTTCTAAGCACCCTTCACTAATGCCTATAATACGGACGATCGACACCTTTCACTAATGTCTTTGTCTTGACACTTGAGACATCTTTCACTAATGTCTTCAACACTACAACTCTTAGAAGAAATAAAAGAATCATCAACAAGAAGACTTCAATAGTCTTGATGATGAGGAAGCATGACAACTCATGGACTTGAGCTTGCTCGACTTCAAAGGTGGTGATCTCGCCTTTAAGAGGAACCTATAGAATCACACAAAAACAAAACTACAAACATAGATCACTTGGATATGAGGTTAGAGAGTTTTTAACTCAAAGGGAAAGTATGTGAGAAATGGGTGAGAAACAATGAAGAAATGACTCACTATTTATAGAGGAAAATGTCTATTGTTCCCCGTATCCCACGGATCCCTCCCACAAGGGATCCGGCTAGCGTAAAGCTAGGGATCCGTAGGAGGCTCCTCTTTACCCATGGGTATTTTGGTTATGGGTCATGGGTTATGGGTTATGGGTTGATCCATGGGTTTCTTATTAGATACAATGTATCTCATGAGTTCAATATACCTAGTCAAGTGGTTTGGATAATACCATGGGTTATGGGTCAATACCATTTGTTAGTTTTTACCCATTTTAGTATATACTAGTTTAAGTATATATTTACCCAAAACACTAGTTGTTGTACATATGTATTACTAAATAATAAAATCACTTATACTTGTTTTAGTGTTTTATGTGAAAACGTAAGTGTGTTAGAAAACTATTGGCTCAAACAGTTTACGATTTTATTTGTTTCGTTAAAATGATTTTACATTTGTTATCGAAAAACATTAGAAGATCGTAAAATATAAATAAACGCTTTTACGGCTTATTTGTATTAACAGACTACATGAAAGTAAGTATACTTTCACTTATTGGAGCCAATTAGGGGAAACAATTTTTTGGAGAAATTCACATGTCCAACAACAGTTTTGTCACCAAAGCATCATATCCAGATAGGCAGACCAAGGAAGAAAAGAAAGAGGTCCAAATTTGAGGATGAACCACTTGTGAAAATTGGTAAACTGAGCAAGAGAGTGAGAACCATTAGTTGTCAATTTTATGGAAACATTGGACACAATAAGTTTACATGCAAAGGATAAGGTCAAGCTCCAAGAACATGTAGTTGTTTGAGTTTCAATTTTTAACTGTTTGCTTGCTTTAAATATCATGGAGAGTTTACAAGTTCTTTTGTAATGTAGGTGTCAACAATGCAGAAGCTAGTGGTAGTGGAACTAGTCAAGCAGAAGCTGGTGTTGGTCAAGCTAGTCATGTGCAACATGTAGCTGGTCAAGTTGATGCTGGTGTTAATCAAGCAACTATTGGTCATGGGCAAGGTGAGACAAGTGTTGGACCTGTACAAGGTGGAAATGTAGTTGCTCAAGCTTGTCCTAGTTCAAGTGTTGCAAGTGAAAGTTCAACCTTAAGATGGATAAGGACAAGAGTTGTAGCAGAAATAATGAGTCCAAATAAGACTAGAGGCAGTCAACCTTCATCCAATCACAGAAGCAACACATGGTCATGTTGTTGGAAGAGAAATGCCTAATGTTATACCAACAAAATCAAGTCAGGCTAATGAAAGTGAATGAACTATCTCATAAGCATGTTAACTTCAAGACAATTATGTGTTTAAGTACAATGTATGTAATGCAAGTACATGTGGTATATTTCTTAATCCTCGTACATGCAAACTTAAAAGTCCACTTATGTGGCAATTTTCTTAGTCCACTTAGGTGGAAAATGGTAATATTTAACTTAGTTATGGTTTGTTTTAGGTGTTTGTGACTTATTTGAGGTGTTTTGTTACTTGTTTGACTAAATTTTGTAAAAATGAATCACTTAGGTACAAGACATACATAAATTACATAGCAAGACATAACCAAACATATTCATCCTACAAATTACCAACTACTTCCATACTCATGGATCCAAACTTAAACTTCCATAGATCGGAAAGGACCATAAGCAGACATCATCAAGCACTTGCACTCCAACGATCCAACCAAACCCTCTGTAACTACAATTGAGAACATGACTACATTTCCTTCTAAAACTGTACCATTCTCCGCTCATAATTGACTTATTTTTGTCAAACTAAGTTTATGGTAAAATGGGTCACCATGCTCAATACCACCCAAGTATATTTAATACTTTGTAATCACACTAAAGTGTTCTTCAAGGGTACCTTTTCAAACCACAATTTGGCTAAAATAGGTCAAAATCATAATGGTCATCAGCCCAATCCAACATAAGTATTATTCCTTTGGTAAAGTCAAACACATTAACCAAATCAAAGGTTTCAACTCAAAACGGATCAGACTGTTGTTCAAATACATATTACTCAAATTGGATAAGATTGTTAACTTTCCTAAGTCAAAATACAAACATTTGATTGTTGACTTTGCTAAGTCAAACATATTTAACATCGAACAACCAAACACTATCACTAATAATAACAATGCACATTCACTTGATCATACATACTTATAAACTAAAATGTTATAAACATTGTTATTGATGAGATTCCATTACAACCATCACAAACTACTGCTTCACCAACCAAACACTATCACCTAATGCTTCACCAAAATACTAAAACAATACATCCACCACCATCACAACTAACAACACCTACTCAAAAGAGATTTGATGGTGGATGGAACAAGACATGTCAAACGATAAAGTAAAAATACAACCCAAACAAAACACAAATGATGATGCGATATTTCTTATACTTGGATCGTTTTTCTTCAAACAAATCAACAACAACTTCAAGAGCATTAATCATCCTCAGCAAACAATGGATAATCTCAACTGACCTTAGGTACATAGGTCCATCCACCAATCCAAGAAAAGGACAATTTAAGTCCTGAAACACCACATTAGTGTAAATAAACAAAGCATGATATTAACAAAACTTGATATACATTTCACCAACTTACCAAACTTACATATGTTGGACAACAATAGAAACACCGACCTGGATTCTTGTCTGTCTAGGAAGTCTTGAGCACTTCTTCTTGACCACATGTGCACACCACCATTTTTTCAGTGTATGTGTTTTTCAAAGTTTTAATGTGGAAAACATAAACGTACAAATATGTTAATATAAAGAGATTGAGGATAAATCGGGAAACGAGCCAGGAATCATCGTGTGAACGAAAGCTAAGTTTGCTACAATGCTAAACAGTATCAGATGTGTAAATTACCAAAAAACCAAAGGTATCCAAGTCAGCTAACGATGAATTATAACGAGTGTTATGTATAACGGGGCTGCAACTCTACAGGGACCAAACGGGTAACCGTTTGGCCAAAACGTGACTAACCGTGCAACAAAACACAAACGGGGGACCATCCATGGTTACGGGGTATAGTTTAGGGACCGTCCGTGTAATTCACCTTTTTCTTTTTTAATTATATTTTGGCTAAATAAATAAAAACCGGCATAGTGAGTCAACACTGAACAACAAGAAAAAGCCATTATTGTAAAAGAAAACCTTAAAAAAACACAAGCTTCATCTTCTAGATCGTTCTACGACAAATCTTTATAATGACTTAATCAACCCAACAAACCCTTCTTTTCTTTTCTTCACATTTTCAACCATCTGTAAGTAGTTCTCATATTTTTCATTAAATATTTACCTTTTTTTTTTGTTGTACTTTAAGGTTTGTTGATTTATTACTAGTCTGTCAAGTCAACTAGTCAACGCCCTAAATTCCCAAACAAGGTTTTAGATTATTTGATTTATAAGTACTTTTGTATGGTTTTTGAGTGTAGGAGATCTAGTTGGTAAGTGTTGAATTTAGGGTTATTATGTACTATGTGACCATTTAACCTTTTTAGGTGTTGGATCGTGTTGTTTCGCGCGAAAAATATGGTCTTGGGTCATATGGTTTGAGTTTAGGTGTGTTTGTTTCGGCTTATATAACTGGCTTATGACTTGTGTGGTTTTCGGCGTATGTTTCATAAGCTTACTTTTTGTGGCTTGAAACTTTCCGGCTTATATAAACTTATATAAGTTGACAAATTTCAAGATAAGCCACAAAAAGTAAGCTTATGAAACATAAGCCGAAAACCGCATAAGCCATAAGCCCGCTATGTAAGCTGAAACAAACACCCCTTTAGTTAGAAGTGCGAGAAAAATGATCTTGAGTGAAAAAGCATACTAATTTACATATGTGTTTAGTTGCTTCACATAGTTTACAGTAAAATGTGCATATTACTTGTCGCGTGGCGTTGGATTAACTTGTTATGAGGAGTGTTCATACATTTTGTTCTTAAGTCAACTAGTCAATGCCCTAAAAATAACTCATCTTGTACTTGTTTTTTGCAACAAGCTTTAAGTTAAGGATTATTTATTTTTAACCTATGTTTTTAAAGTACCTTTTTTGATGGTTTATAAGTGTTTTCGAGTGTTGGAGATCTAGTTGTTAGTGATAAGTTTAACTATGGGACTGTTACTTTTTGGTGTTGGATCGTGCTGTTGGTGTTAAAACTTGGTTTGAATTGGTGGAATTAGTAATTTAGTACTTTGACGTATGTGGCGCGATACACATAAAAAAGAGTAATTAGAGGACTAGAAGCTAGAGTAAAGTGACCCTAAGTGAAAAATCACGCTAATTTGAGTATTTGTTTAGTTGGTTGATGAAGTTTACTGTCGAATGTGCATATTGCTTGTCGTGTCTTAATAGATTAACTTGCTATGTGGATTGTTGAACCTGAAGAACTAAACTTACTTACTGATTATGGTAGTTTTTTCGTTTGTATTAAGTTTTGAAATCTGAAATTCGGAGGTTAATGATATGTAGTTTTTAGGTGTGCGTATGATGGACGATCTATAGACTTTTGGTTATTTTAAAACATGTATTGTGAGTATTGTTCTGATGACGCTCTTTGTATTTTGTTTCAGATTTAAGTATTCAATGGCTGATGAACATGTGAGCACGAGCAATGCTACTGGTGAAAGCTCTGATTCAACTGTGGATATCCATATCAAGACTCTCGAGTCACAGCTGTACAATTTCAGTGTTGATAAAAACGTATGAATCGTTCTCTATCTTTCTCAGTTTCTTCCTAGAATCATCTCATTTGCTTACTAAAAGTTGGAACCTTTATCTCGTTTTATAACATAAAGTTATAACCTTTATCTTGTTTTATCTCAGTTCTTTACGCAAGGTTTGCTTTCAGCTTTTTTTAGTCTTGTATTTGACATTTTTGATATTCTTGTCAAAACCTACAGATGCTAGTTTCAGCATTCAAGGAAAAAATATCTGGCGAAGTTGGCCTCCCGGTTGCACAGCAGCGCCTCATCTTTAGGGGAAAGGTTTTGAAGGACGAGCATCGTCTTTCTGAATATCGTATCCTATTTACACATTTCTTATTATCATAATCTTCTTTATCAACATTGTTTACCTCAAAATGTTAGCATTAGAATAGATATTCAGTAAAGTTACATACCGGCTTTACATATATATTCACAAGTTAAATAGGTTAAACCAGGCTGCTTATAAAATAAACCGATCAGTATTTAAAATTTAGAAGTAAGATGTGCTTCATGCTATAACAATATAGCTTAAACACGTTCTTAATTGAAAGCCTTAACGATTTATAGACGTTGAAAATGGAGTCACATTGCATCTAGTGGCTAGACAACCTTCTGAGTCGCAGCCATCATCTGGTTCTTCCACCGGGACAACAACTGCAAATGGTACTAACACAGGTGTGATTATCTCTTTATGTTTCAACGACCCATTATATAGTTGCTACAAGGGCCATTCATATAATGCTTTTTATAGAGTTATAATTAAGAGGTTACATTTCTGTGACAGGACAAGATGCTAATGCTGCTGGTCGACGTCCTCGTGTCTCCCATGTTTCACATAGTGTACTACTTGGTTCCTTTGGTCCTGGGGACCAAAATAACGGTGGCCCTCCTGATATTAGTCGGGTGTGTTTGCTTGCTGGTTTTCCACAGTATGTTGTATATAAACCGATGGTGATTTGGTAATGTAAACTTATTATATTCTACTGATTCCAGGTTATCGGGGCTGTTTTAGATTCCATTGGTGTCGGTGGGCCGAACTCCATGGGCGGGATGGGTGGAATTCCACCAAATATGCAGGTGAGTTTTGTTTGTTCTTTCTGCTCTTGCAAGATTATAGTTTTTCACCATAAAACTTTATTACAACTTTATAGTCGTCAGTAACTATTTAAATTACCTATTGTTCTCGGTAACAGCTGAATTCGAGTATGTTTATAACTACGGCTGGGGTTATATACACGTCAGAACAATTTTACATAAGTCTCATTGGGATTTTGTTTATATTTAACGTCATAAATATTAAAAAGGGATAATGGGATTTTCTTTGATTTTTTTTGGTTGTCTATTCGTTTACAGTTCAATATGCCTACGCAAGCCACTCAAGGAAACGAAGCTGGAGCTAATGCCAACAATCAAGGTCAACCAGGAAACCCGAATCAATCTGCGCCTCAAGGGACACAAATTCCTTTTGGAGGAGGAATACCCATTCCAACACTTGCTACGGTACTAACACTTAAAAATACACTTGTTTTACAGTTTAATTGATACCTTTATTGCTATATTTTCTTACTTTTCATTATTGGTTGAATGTTTTTTCTTCTCTCTATTTTAGCCAATTCCTGATTCATTACAAACACTTACTGAGTTTATGAATAACATGGAGCGAGCATTGTCAGAAAATGGTACTTTCATTACACTTATATATTTGCTTCTGTTTTTCTGAGTAGTTCAGTTTATATGAAAATTAATTTGGGAGCTGATCACAGGGTATCAGCCAAATCAACCTTCAAATGATGCTGAACATCCGCCGGCTGTGGAATTGCCTTCCAGTGCTCGTGGTATACCATTGCCTGCAGCTCTTGCAGTTGTTATGCGACATGCACAACGGCTTCTTAGTGGCCCTGCTATCGATTCTCTATCGGTACTTGCTATCTTTTCACTAGATTTTTGTATTCCTTTTTGGTTTTTGTTCCTTTATATTTAAAATTTATCGGTTGAATTATTCGCTGTACTAGTAACGTCCCAGTTAGCTAGTTGCTGAAAGATACCTTTGTGTTAGTGGCTCATGACAAGTGCCTCATAGAAATCATATGACATGATACATTTTGAAACATACCTTCAGAATTCACGGATATTTATAGTAGCTCAAATGAATGAAGTTTTTATCTGTTAATCTGATTTTGTGCTTTTTGTAATATGCTGCAACTTGTAGCATACTGCAGGCAGACTTGAGGAAGAGGCGACTTTAACTGACCCGACAGTCAGAGCCCAGATTCAGTCAGAAGCCATGCAATCAGGGCTTGCTATGCAGCATTTAGGCGCTCTTCTGCTTGAGCTTGGTCGGACAATGCTGACTTTGCGTGTCGGACAGTCTCCTGTATGTTATCGTCTTCTTATCTTTTAAGTGCTAACTGTCTTCTGTTGATAATTCACTTACAATTGAATATGGTGTGCATGTTGCAGGCTGTATCATTTGTATATGCTGGGCCTGCGGTCTACATATCTCCATCTGGTCCTAATCCTATAATGGTTCAGGTCTGTTAATTCACTTGTAATGTTAAATAAAAGTTTAAACCAAAATAAGTGCCATAGGTCATTCAGCAATTTAACAATGACAACATTTTTTCACATGCAGCCCTTTGCACTACAAACTAATTCACTGTTTGGTGGTAATGCTGCTTCCCCCAATTCTGCTTTCGGCCCAGTCGGTATTGGTGCTGTTCCAAGACACATAAATGTTCATATCCATACTGGTATGTGTATACAGCTTCTTGGACCAATTTAGTACTGGTCTTTGTCACTAATATCCCGTTTATGTTCTATTTTTTCTTTTTTAGGAATTACTTCAGGAGGGACAAATGCTGGAACAAACCAAGGAGGACGTGCTAATGGGACACCTAATGTTCCTGCAGGTAATTTTACTGCTATCACCTTCCACACAAATCTAGTATTTTTTGCATTTGCAACGGAGATGTTTGACCGTATTTTATCATATCGGTTATTGTAGCTGCTGGTGGAGTTAATTCGCAAACTGATGGAGTTAATTTGCAAACCAGAGGGGTTGATGATAGCACAAGGACTGAAAATCAAGCTTCTGCAGGCCAATCAGAAGGAAGCGTATCTATACCTGAGGGACCGAAAGTATGTTTCATGCAATTTTTATTAGTTTATTGTCTAAGTATTGGGTTTTTTGTGTTTGTTTTATAAGAGTGAGAATGCTACTAAGCTACATTATTTAGCAGGAAACAGTGGAGGCGGGAAACACAACATCAAGTAGCAGTGCAACAAAACCTGCTAATGAAGTAGATGGTGCTTCATCATCGAGTCCCGTTACTAATAATTCTGGAAGTGCCTCAACCGTTCCTCTTGGGCTTGGCTTAGGAGGATTACAGCCAAAGGTGTGCTCTTGTTCCTTATTTTATAAATGGGTCAAACGGGTAGCTTAAAAGGAAATGGGTCAAATGGGTTGAACACGTCCAATAAGACAATAATGCACTAAACAAAGTCCCAAAGTCATTGTATCTAAAAAAATTTAATTAATTTTTAGTAAATTGTTTTGGACAAAAAGGGTTTACAAGTCGTCAACCAACAATCCGTTCTGACCTATCTCATTTTAACTTATTACTTATCGTGTTTGACCCACCCACTTTGCATCTTTTACTAAGCTTGACCAATCTATCTATGCCATTTGTCGCAAGTGTTGTATGCTAATTTTTGTCTTTGGATGTAATTTAGAAACGAAGTCAGCCAAAAAAACCAGAGACCACCAGCAGCAGCGCGCCTCCTATTAATGCACCTACTTCTGTTAGTACTTCTAATCCTGCTGATGGCCAATTGGATCCTGCTGCAATGATGAATCAAGTTATCGCAAGTCCTGCTCTAGATGGTCTTTTATCTGGAGTTTCAAGTCAAACTGGAATTGGATCACCAGATGTCTTGAGGAATATGTTGGGTCAACTAACTCAGAATCCCGCAATGATGAACACAGTGAATCAAATTGCTCAACAGATTGACGGTAATGAGGGCTTGAGTAACATGTTTGCTGGTATGGGCGGCGGGTCCCGTGGTGGCAGTGGTGGAGGTGGTGGTGGTTTTGATTTGTCAAGTATGATGCAACAAATGATGCCACTAGTTGCTCAAGCTTTCGGTGGTGGGGGTTCTGGCCCAAATATGTTTCAACAACCACCTTCAATGAATCGTGAACCTCAAACCACAAGTGCTAATGATCTTTCAAGTGATCGTGAGGTTTGTTATTGTCCCTATGAACAAGAAGTTTCATTAAATCACAGAAAGGTTTGATCTTGACGGGGTTATATATCGCTCTTTTTGTTTGTTGTAGGTGAATATTCAAGATTTGGTAGAGAAGATTGAACATGAGGAGTCACCAGAAGAAGTCTTTTCCTCTGTAGTTGAAGCAGCTGCTTACTTGAACGACGATGCTAGCAATGCAGATGAGCTTTCTGAGATGTGTTTTGAAGAGGACCTTACTCATGTTAGTACCTCTTTTTTTAAAAGATAGTTGTTTTATTAGCTTACATTGTGGGATATCAAAGACTAATGTATTTCTTCGTGTGCGTGTCAGGAATTTATGGAAATGTTGAGGCGGGATATTTCACGACGAGCTGAAGAAGAGGGGGAGTGAAGGCCGTGTTTCTTGGTTGTTTATGAGTATCATAGTTTTATGAAATGATTGTACAAATTTACCCGAATCATGAGGTACTGGTCTCTTCATGTGATTGCTTATCGAAATTAAAATGGTATATTTGGAACTTATTAGACACCTAGAGGTCACCCAAATACCCGATCTTTACGGGGAATGGATTTTAGAGCTTGTTTTAATCTAAGTTGGTTGATATATTTTAGTTTGACCATTACTAGCTAGAACACGAAGTTAAGTTTGATGCACATGCGTAGTGTTTTATTTGTTTGAAACATGTTCGATTTCTGGCAGGGTATCAAACTTATATGAAACTCTAGGAAAGCCGCAAACTTAATGTCGTTTATTGTTACATACTCGGTTACCAAGCTAAATGATCCGGTAATTGTAAGCTAGTTTTCTAAAACTTAATGTCGTTTATGTGTTGAACCGTGCTGAGCCTGAGCTTTTGAGAATGAGTCGTCCTAGGCTATTTCAAACTGGCTCGAGATCTTTCAGGACTCTGATAAAAAAGTCAACACTATTTGATGGGGTAACGATCAACTCTAGTGTGTGAAATAAAAATGGTAATGTTGTCTTGTGAACAACCATCGTCGCAAAAATATGACAAAGGTATAAATTAACTTTTTTTTTTTTTTTTTTTGCATATTAAGTGTTTACCTTACTATTTTGGTTTATGGTTTGTTTTAAAGTGTTCATTTTAAGTTTTGTACTAATCAAAAGTTTGAAACACTTGTAAAAATGTAAATGTATTATATTATTACAACTCTTGTAAGGCTACTCCTAGCAAGTGTGAGGAAGGCCGGTGACAAGCAAATGTCACACGTCACCTTTGCCGACCCAAAGCTCACGGCGTGAAAATAAGAAATGAACGGTGAGCTCCTCAACTCATATGGTTGTATGCAAGTGTGAGCTCCGTATATGTTTTTATTATTTAGTATTTGGTTTGTATAAAAGTGAGTGAGTGGTGACTATTGGGGGTGAAAAGTGAGAGAGAATAAGAGAGAAAGCTAATATAATGAGTAGGGATGGCAATAGGCGAGAAAAACCCATAACCCACGGGTACCTGCAAGTAAATGGGTGAGCAACCCCGTCAAATTTTACCCACGGGTGGGTTGTGGGCGAAAATTTGTATCCATCGGTTGTGGCGGGCGGGTGACGGGTAATGTATACCCGTCACGGATAAACCCATGACACCTATTTAAAATACCCACGGGCATAGCCCCTCAAAATACCCATGAACCCATTTATGTTAAGCTAAAATTTATTACAATACTTAAATCTTTGTAAGGTTGTTGGTATATATTTAATAATACTCAACTCTCTTGAAAAACATGATAAATATTTGTAAGCTTATTTGCAAGTTGTTGGAGAAGTAGGATGCTAACAAGGCCAAGTGAATGGAGTTTTGTGTTTTGTTAATGAAATTTTAAACTATTTCACTTTATCTATTGAAATGAACTAATATGACTATGATTTGATATAATGATGTTTAAATTTTTACTTTCGGACATATGTTTAAGACTAGCTTATAAGACCCGTTGACACGGGTAATGTTTTAAAAAAATATAAATGAGATGATAATAAAAGTAATAAGAGGAAAAAGATGTTGCAAAAGAAAAAAAATTAGTATGTAAACAAAATAAGAAAAATAATGAAAGAAAACAAATATTGAATCATTATTTATTAATATGAAGTGATAAGTCAAGTACAATATAAGTACAATTATTGTAAGTAATAATGTCTCCTACATACATTCGGTGGTCTTCAATCTTGACGAGGCTTGAAAAGAAAGCGTATGTAGTGAGAAGTAGATGAATTGGTAAGGCAATACAAATTAAATCGAGAACCTAACAAACCATGAAAAGAATGTGTAAGTAAAACTTTTGTGTGAATTACAATAAACATGTAAAAACAAATTAGTATGACATTAAGTGAGTATCCGAACATACACATTGATAAGCGATCAAAGACCGTGAAGAACCTCTTTATAGACTACATTTGTAGTAGTCTTTAATAAATTACGATCGGCATCACAAATAACAACCTTGAAACCCTTTTTGCTTTTACGGCGTGAAAGTCGACATATAATTGTCCGTGTGTGAAAGCAGGACGTGGTAGGTACAAACCAACTTTCGAAAGTGATTGTCCTTGGCTCTTGTTTATCGTCATGGCAAAAGAAACGACGAAATTGTTTGCGCACGATCTTGAGTGGTAGCGTTTATCCGATGGAGTAATTTTCAACCTTGGAAGTATAACCGTATTGCCAAAATGTGTTCCGTTAATTATTTTGGCTTGAATAGAGGCACGCGTTAATTTAGTCACTTGAAGCCTTGTCCCATTACACAAACCTTGTGATTGATTAATGTTTCTCAACAACATTATTGGGACACCGACCTTCAATGCGAGCCTATGGTTTGGGACACCCGAAAATTTTAAACCGTTGATAAATTCAGGTGAAAAGACGGCTTGGTCTATAGCACCACCACGGTCAGTTTTATCTATGTTGTCACAACTAAGATAAACTATTTCTTCACCAGGAAAGGTTTGAAGCAAATGATCGTTAATCATCAACCACTTCATTGGTTGGAGCAAGAATGGCCTTTTCACGGAAGTAAGACGGATCACCTATGTTATCCAAAATGTTTGGGTAAGTGAAATCTATAATAGATTATGCGGGATCATTAGTTTCATGTATTAGAATATCTTCAGGTATATCTATCAAAACCTCTCCGTCGTGTTGTCCTCCAACATCTCCATCTCCTACTTTCAATATCCATTCGGCAAATTCCTTTATCTCAGCCACATCCTCAGGCCGTGATCCAACCGTAAGGCGCATATTAGCGGTTAATTTTAACACTTTGCAATGATCCCACAAGTACGATTGTTTTAAAGATGCATTAACAATGTCTTGGCGGGAACCTTTTGGAATAACGGGCAGCACCTGCCTAAAATCACCGCCAAATACTACAGTCATATTACCAAAGGGCGCATCAAAAGTGTCGTACCTGTTCTTACGCAAGATATCTCTCAAGGACCTATCTAATGCCTCAAAGCACGACTTATTTGTCATGGGAGCCTCATCCCAAATAATAAGCTTGCATTTCTTCAACAACTTCCCAAGTCACTGCGGAGTTATTGAGCACGTAGAAGTCTCATCAATATTTATCGAATATGAAACCTCGAATGAGCGGTCCGTCCACGACATCAATAAAGATGCAATGCCACTTGATGCAACGTTTATGACTATGTCACCATTTCTTCTAATCCCATGACAAGGGTTTTCCATAATCGTCTTACCGGTCCCTCCGTATCCGTATACAAAATAATTTCCTCCTCTACCATTTGTAGCAGACGTCATGATGGTGTCATATACATTTCTACATTCCGTGGTTAACGCGCATATAGAGTCTCGTATTCACTGTAACTCGATGGATTATAATCTCTCTCGCAAAGATTAGCTTTGTTACCAAAGTCGGCCATGTAACTCTCATCCGGATAAGGAAGTTGGAAAAGCTTTCAAGCGGTGCCTCTTGGCGCATAAGTTGTTCGATAAAGAACAAACAAATATTCTTTTTCTCGTCGTAAACAGTAAGTAAACTTTGTATCAAAATAGCCATACATGAGGCGTAGCTTATGTATGCAAATAACGATTGTAAAAATAGTGAGCATTATACGATATTTATAGACTATCACACATATCGTAAGAATCGGTAGATCATTTTTTGTTGAGGTGACTTGCAAAAGATGGTCTTTTAACGAGGATGATAAATCACTAATTTGTAATAAGTAACCATTTCCATTCATGTATAAATTTATATAAAAGTTAGTAACAAAGCTAAGTTGGTGGTTATACGGAATGCCTAAAAGAATTCTTCTCTTGTACTCGGCGTCTTCGATAGCAAATGCCAAGTTTGCAACCAAGCTGTCAATGGTGTGTCAAGCTCTTTTGTGACAATAATGTAACAAAAGGTCGCATAATGCTCGTGAGAGGACCAATGGGCTGCCTCTTTAATACCCTCAATATGTTCCTTGTCGTCATCTAAAAGTCCCATTGCGTAGCGAGCATCTTTGTAAGTAGGATAAACTACACCGTGGATTTTCCTTATCTCGGTGATTTCGACAACCTTTTTGACTGTTTAGTAGCATCCGACAATAGTAACCTTCACTGCGAGGCGGCACATTATGAATTACGCCAATTGCATATTGTTTCTTCCTATGTGTCCACGTTCTTTTTGGAACATTCCATACAAATTTTGTAGGAAACTCAGCATATGTTAACTCCCTTGCTGATGGATACATTTCGTTCATATGCATCCATGATTCGAACATAGAAGCACCAACCGTTGGTTTGTGAATAACGGTTTCAAGGTCGAGTTCTCACCAAATACAAGCGGGTGGTCGCCGAGATGAAATGAGAGGCGTTCGACATTTGGTGTTCTATAATTTATCTCGAATCCAAATATTCTCCATGCGGCTTCACAAGCGAGCGGTACCTACAATCATAGAACGCCTTGATCTCGTCAACGGGTTTATCAATCATTGACCGTCTTCCGTTATTCTTTGGTTCATACAAGCGTCTTGATACTCTATCGGGACCTTTGTTTATGTATTTAAACAAATATTTTATTGATCCCTTTGATTGCACCATTCAACATTGATGTGGCATTGGTAACGTTTCAATAACACGGCGTTATACGGAATAACAAAACCGTTGTGCGACTTATGTCCACTCTTAACAACATGGATCCCGTTATCACGTCTTACGTATCTGGGGTAGCCTTCCGAGTCAACGAGTGTGTTGCATAAACCTTTTAGGGAAGTGTTTCGTACACTACCATCATCCATGCAAACTGATTTGGGTCGTCAACACCACATGGGCCATGCATCATAAAGTCGGAAACTAACTTGCGGATCGGGATCCTCATTTTGATGCAGTATCTCGGCGGATATGTGTTTGTCAATATGTTCGGCGTTTGGCGGTTTGTCATCCTTATGTAGAAACAAACAAACATGTGCGTGTGGAAGCCCTCTTTTGAAATTCAACGGTGTATACAAGCGCACAATATTGTTGAAATAAACATAATATCGGTTGTAATTCTAATTATACACATTTAGTATAACACTATAATGTTGATGAATGTGGTGTGGCCTATAAGTAAAGAACATACACCTTGAACACGTCCGAACAAACGCAACTCTTTGATATCCTTCATCGGTGATCGAGTTTCATTTTAAAACTCGAGATACCACATCAGTCGATCTGCGGATGAAAGCTTATGCTCCGCATATATCTTTCAATCTCGGCCATTTAGGGTTGCATGTTATCGTTATAAACAAATCGGACAACCATACCACCTACACAATGCCATGGCATCCATATAACATTCTTTGCATGTACCTTGGTCCGCGATGAAAGAAGAAGGCAAAATGATAGGCTTTCCAACCGTGGACGGTCGGTATTTCACGATCGACGCTTTGGCGCACATTTGAATCGTATCACACCTTAGTTTAGGCTGTTTGGAGCGATGAAAAACATCGCTCTCTCTCAACCATGGCGAACCCATCCACAAAAATTCTTTGGAACAAACGACCTCCACGTATGAATAAATTCTCGTATTCCGCGGTCCACATGTCGATAGGCAAACCACTCACGCATAGTAACTGTTCTTTCATTCTTTTCGATTCTTTGGTTGTCTGATTTATTTTTACGTGGTATTCTAAATAATACCCATCTTGCGCAGAAGGCATCAACAAAGGGTATTGCAAGGAAGGTACATAGGATGAAAAATGTTTATCTGTTGCAAACCTTCACCAAACTTTTCTATCACAATGTCCCTATCTTACTGCGCATGCATCCAAGTCGCCTCGATAAGTCCGGCAACCTCGTCGGCGGTTGGAAGATTGTATTGTCGTCCACTCTTGCCTCGCTTTGCCATGAGCTTTATTCTAATATTACGCTCGGTGTCTTACGTATGGCGGTCACGTGCCCTTCTAAATGTTTTAACCAAATCACTTGATGTATCCAAAATATCTTTCACTTCATTGATAATGTTTCGATCAATAGGTGTCTTTGAATTGGAAGTGCCGAACGAAGCGATTTTGAACCACTTGTTAATAGAGTAGCAGGACAAACATTAGGTAAGAGATAATGTTTATCAATCCTTTTTGTTAAAAATGCGATCACAATAATAAAGCGTCAATCACTCACTTACCTTAAAGCGGCCGCTCTATTGTCGGTTTCGTTTTGCGTGTCATATATATACAAGCTGTGCGAACTTTGGAGGAGTCTCGGTTTCGGAAGTAAGCTACCAATACTATGGTACGTTTGACCATGTAAGCGAAAAACATAGGGACCTCGTCCTTTCACATTGATTGTGTCATCAACCTTGCCACCCATTGAAGTAGCGAACATCTTTGTTATGCGTTCTAATGTTCTTTACGAAATTTTCACTTTTGATGTCGTCATTGCGAATAAATCAACTAAGCTGTTTTGGGCGGGGAGGTGCTTGTGGAATAAAATTTTTCCTTGGAGCGACATATGGAATAAGCTTTTCCCACGGATTAGCATTCCCTTGTTTTGCTACGCTTCCCATAACAGGCACGACATTCTTTACACTCGAGCGTAGGATCGCCAATGTCATAGTACTCTGCACTCACGTAAAATAATATATTTTAATTAATTTTACTCTAATAAACACCATGAAAATTGTGCAATTATAGAAGAATATTCTTGACTTATACCTTGGATATACCGGCGTATTTGTCGTAAACTTTCTGACGGGTCCTTCTTCATCAAGATTGAAAACAATCGGTGTGAGGCTATAACGTTGGTGCAGTAGACCTTTTTGTCTTCTTGAAGATTCTCCTTGTTCGAATGTTGATTTTTTTGTTGCTAAACCACGAATGCCATTTGAAACCCCAGAAGATTCAGCACCTGTTGGACGTGCAGTACGTTGACGGATGACAGGTGTTTGAAAAGTAACTGTGAAAACAAAAATAGTACAACCATGGTTAAATTATATGGGTCAAACAAATGCATGAAAACAGTATCTCTAATTTTGAAACGTACCCGTTGAAACGTTAGTAAGTGGAGTCTGTCGTTTGCGTAGTGTGCCAACAGGAGTTAATTGAGGAGTGTTTTTGTTCACAGAATTGGTGCCTATTTATATACAAATTTATTATAACAGTTTCGTCAAAACATAACGGAAAAACAAAGTAAAAAACTGAAACAAAGAAGAAAAAAACAAATAAGATTCTCTACGGTTGGTGTGAATCGTATAATATGTACCTTGTTTATCGTTGACAATGGTGAAGTGTTTCTTTGCGAGTATCTCTTGAAGTAGTGATACGTTGTGGTGTTATTTGAGTGTTTTGCATAGCGTGAGATGTAGGCATAACGATTTCGCATACAAAACACTCATTAACCAAACAAACTACTTTTAAACATAAAATAACAAAAACTAAATATTCTATTTATAGTTTACCATCTTTGTAAAGGAGTTGAGAGAATATTGTAAGGCGACACGTTGCATCTATTGTGACCATTCTTTGCCTCGTTTGACATTCAACATAGTATATCGGTTTATATTTTCAAACAGTTGGATAAGTATAGTGGAAGAATATCGGTGACCATATAATGAAAATTTCTTATGTGTTACATATGTATAATATGTAGTTAGGTTCTTGTTTGAAAATGCGCTTGTTTTTTCCAAACTATTCATTGGTGAGTATAAGCTTGGTGATATTTCGATAGATGTTGCAACATAACATATCGTCTAAGATCATATCAAAATAAATAGACGATAATTTAAGTAATCTACATACATAAGCGTAAAGCAATGAATTGATATTGTAGCTTATAGTTTACCATTTTGTAAAGGACTTTCTTGACTATTGTAGGGCGATAAGGTGCTTCTATTTTGTACCCGTTTCCTAAATCAAGGTTGGAAAATTAAAATGAGGCGACCATGTCGAATTACACTTGAACAAAGTTTATAAACAAACTTATATAAGCAAAATTAGCAAACCTTGATGAATGTGTAAAGGTAAGCTTCTAGTGGCCATTTGGTGAGAGATGATGTATTTAGTCGGTGTGGATGACTGTGTCAAATAGCAAAGTTAGTGGTAAAGCATGACTATCGAATAGTTTAAAGTAACAACACGGTAGTAGTAAACTTAATTTTGTTCTTGCATATAATTTATAAGAAACTAACAATTAGTCAAGTCGGTTAAAGGCTGCCTTTCATGACTCAACACCGATGGTGGTGCGCCTACATTTTTGGTCGATGATGTTGGTACATGCATTGGAAACGATATCTACATGTAGAGGATTATCTAATGCATGAAGAAGAAATAGTTACAAAGGTACCATAGATGGAAAAATGTTATGAATAAAAGTGTAATTCTTTATTGAAGATAATCTTACAATTCAACAATTACATCGTGATACTCTTACATTTGTTGAACCGGAATGCACAATCATATTTTGTGCAAAAGTCTCACTTGAAAATTGAGTTGGATCTCCGAGACGATTTGAAAATCTTGTTGGACATGGCGAAGTTTGTCCATTTTTGGTTTCTATTCTCGGGATGAGTGAAGAACGTTTTACATTGTTTGGTGGAGTGTTTTCATCATCCATGATGATAATAGATTACAATCGTTTTACGTGTTAGAGAATTTATACAATGATATGTTTTTCCGAAGCTGTTGTATGAAAATATGTTATGGATATGAAGTTGTAAAGACATTCATTCAAAAGATACTACATACACTTTGAAAAGATATAATTTAGCTAATGATATGAAGAGTAAATTTTCCAAATCATTTAAATGGAGTAATAAATGTGTCATTATTTCATTTATAGTAAATCATTTAATATCTTGATATTTTGAACTCAAAAAAACTTGCTATATGGAAGATAATAATAAAGTTATGACAAATTCACACAAAGTATGATTACAAAAATCATCAACTTAAAATGTTATTAATAATATTAATTATAAGAATCACATAAGCAACTCATAATCTAAATGATCATGTGTTGACAAATGATCATGTTTTAGGAAGCTAAAATATTTAGAAATCATCTGCGTGATGTTAATGCCGGTATAATATCTTCCCATTGATTCATCATCATCGGACACGTAAGGTTGTTGTAACTTTCTTCGGCATCTTCATGAATGTAGTTGTTATGAATATCTAAAGAGCGAAAAGGTTCATGTGGAATATCGTTGATATTAACCCACACACCATCGTCGTTTGTGTTGTTATTGTTTTGAATATGTGCATCGCTTCTTCATCAATAAGCGCAAACTTGTGATCTTTTGTACTAAACAAAGCTGTCTTGTTTATCAAGTAAATGTTCATCATCGCTAAAATCGTCCGGATGGTATACATGATCATTAGAATGAACAAATATTTTGTCATCCTCTTTATCGACTTGTTTAGACTTAGAGTAAACCGAATTGTGGAATAGTCCACAATCATCATTCGCTTCTTCTTTCTCTTCATCCTTTTACCACGCCTTTGTGCGAGACTTGGTTTTGCGCTTTATCCTCGTGGTTTCTCGTCATCGATTCCTATCAAGATGTTTAACCATGAATCATATAAGTTGGTACTATGTAAACACAATTTAGTAGAAGTGTTTGATATATGTTCATACCTTTTCTAATAGGTTTGCAAATTCACGTAAATCGTTATCGAAGTAACACGTCCCACGCGAGGTTGCCATCTTTGAGTAGTCTTCGTCGTTTTTTGTGGCGGAAATATCTTTGAAAGAGCAGAAACAACAAAAGTTAGTTTGTAAATGTAAATGTCTTAAGCGTTTGAATTGTATATAATAAGAACTGAATACAACATTCAATGATGATTTGCTATTGAACATGGTTTCATACTCGTATATGTTTTATGTTAATGAATTGTATGAATCAGTATGGGATTTATGTAGTTTCAATATTTTATGTATTATAGGAAAGTATATCAAGATATATTGTAAACAAATATGTTTGATTATGAGAATATTTTTTCGATTCTAGCGTTTGTAATAAAATTTGTGTATATCTGTATTATTGAAATTTTTAAAGTATCTATTTGGAAAGGATAGTAGAAATAACATATTTTAGTTGTAAATTTGATATGCTTTCAAGGTTATGTTCATTCTCTAAAACAAAATGTGTAAATGTATTTGTTTATGAATTCATGTTAATATTTGTTACTTACATTTGCAAATGCGAGATAAATCCTTAAATGTTGCATGTTCTTTGTGAATAGTATCGCATAATTATTTTGGATGAATCCTTATTTCAAATAAATTTTAAAAAGTCAACATGAATGATGAAAATATTGTAATGGGTAGTGTACTTAAAATATGAAATGGAATGCTAATTAACGTGATGAATTCTTTCTTTCACATGACAACCGAGCGACCCTTGATTCGCTTCAACATGTCCACTTATCCGACCGTTTGTTTCCCATCTTCTTAGTAGCCATCTTTGTGATTTGGGTCAATAAGGGTAGGATAACAATAATGTGCTAAGTATATATCCGATTGCTTGACCAAGTTGAATGTTGTGTAGCCACCATCGATATACCATTCATGTTCTATCTTACGAAGACTATCTGCTTCTTCCATTTGAACAGTCGGAACACATGCAAGTAGTAAGCAACGACATCGGTGTCTTGATTTAGATGGTGACGAACTAATCGTCTAACGTTCTTTGTAGGTTAAATTGTGTGTTGACACATTGCATATCATAATTTCATCTCCGCCCAATAATCATAAAAAGCGTTTGTAGTTACAACTCTACCTCCATGATGAATGCATATGTCAATTGTAGGAGGAGCAACACCCCATTCACTATTAGAATGTAAAAGTAAGCGATTAGATATGATGTACATTACGACAATGTTGGGAAATAAGCGAAAAACTTACGTGTAGCTCTAATCCTCGATTACCATTGTTGAATCGTAGAGGCATTGTAGTGTGTAATGTGGCGAGAATGTAATGTTGAACATCTTTTATAGCGTATTTGACTATACTAATTTTAGAAACGATTTATGGGCATTAAAGTGTCAGTTTTTTAGACAATGTTTTGATTGTTTAAAAGTAAAAAAATGATTCAGCATAATTTGTATCATAATCATAATCATAAATAGATTTCAAAAGATAAAGACAATTATTCTCATTTGAAAAATTGAACATAAATTATGGCGTTGGAGGCGAGCAATATGAGCATTCGCATTTTCCAGGAGGGCATTTGCAAGTTCCTGAACAAACAGGGCAATGACAGTTCTCCTCAATTATACTTTTAAGTATATATGGATCACCGTTATCATATGGATCTACGGAATCATAGTATGTAGTATATCCAGGTTCAAATGGTTGTGGTATTTGATCTTCGTTTCCCACCTTAGGATCGCATACAAAATCGTTCTCCAAGATGGTTGATGTTTCATTTTCTTGTCATGAGCAGTGATGCTTCAAAAACCAATAATATCCGTTTTATACGCACCATGTTCGTTGGCGGATGATGTGTTTCTTGGTGCAACACTTTCTTTAACATATGCAAATTTTGTCCTATAATACATTCAAAGGAATAGGCGTATTATTGTTTAGGCAAATAAATGTTTAAGTAAACTAAATTTATACAAATTCGGAAAAATAATTAGAAAAATATCGATTATGATTGTAACATACCTTCGTCGTGATGGTTTGAGTTTGACATTTTTCTATCCTTTACTCCGTAATATGTTAACAATTATGGTTTAAAGAATTTCTCATACATACATTTATAGAATATGAAGGTGACAATATATTAGGAAATGATTTGTTGTATAATTTATTTATTTGTATACAACTTATTTGAAAGTTGATTACGAAATATTTGTTTCTATACATATTGTTAATTAAAATATAGTTACTTTAAAATGTATTTGTGGCGGATATACATGGAGGATATATGTAAAACAATGATACAATAACGATGAAGCATAATTAGTTCCATAAGTATTGTGAAAGAAAATTGACGTGCTTGTGTAAATGTATAAGTACTAATTACAATTTAAGTCTGGCGGCAATGTCGGATTACTTGTTGGTTGAATGTGTGTAAAGAGACATAGGAAGCTATCATTTAAAATAATAAAGCATAATGTATCTTTTACCATGGGATGAATGTAAAAAATAAATTATTCGTTTACATAAATATGAATATCTGAACATAGGTTCGGAACATTCTCTAAACAAACAAAATGAGCTTTGTGAAAGGATATTTAATTGTAACTAAATGTGTTAGTTACTACAAATTTTGTATACATATTGTTATTAAGTAAACTATAGTTACTTAAAATGTATTTGAGATCCTATAAATGGAGGATATATGCAAAACAATTATACAATAGCATAGTGTAGATGAAAGCATAAATAGTTGCTTAAGTATTATGAAAAAACATATACATGGTTGTGTAAATGTATAAGTACTAATACAATATGTGTTCGAAAGCGGCAATGTTGGATTAGTTGTTGGTTGAATGTGTGTAAAAGAGAATGATGCACCTATCATTTTAAATAATAAATTCTAATTTTTGATTTACCATGGAACGAATGTAAAAAATAAATTATTCGTTTAGATAAAGATGAATATACGAACATGGTGCGGAACGTTGTGTAAAAGAAACAAAAGAATATGGGTCAAACGAACTTTAATTGTAACTAAAGGTCTTAGTTACTACAAATTTTGTATACATATTGTTGTATAAAAATTTGTTGTATCATATTTTCTTGCATTGACTTTAAAGTAAACCGACTAATGTATGTGGGTCATGATGGTTGGATTATACTTTAGTAAATAATATGACTCATCCGTAGAATATGAAATATTACATCAAAAATCTTGTAAAGTAATGGCATATTCGTGATCGATAACTTGCTAAAAGCTATTGCTAATATAAGTCACAAATTCTAAATAACATTATGAGGTCATCATGTGTGTGTTGGTGACGGACATTCATTTTATCGGGATCTCATTAGATTTTTGTTGGCAAGAGCAAAAACAACATACGCATAATATGTCACAGATACTTCCTATCGTGAATGTCATGATTGTTGACATTGCTTAGTAAATGTATATAATTAACCGGAGATATAGACAATTAAATTGTTTAGCGTTCATCTTCATTGATTGGCTACACTAACAAAACCTTTTAAAAATTGGGTTACCTTGTTTTTTTAATTGTATATGACAAAAGCAATGTTTGCATGTCAAATGTATTAAGTCCAAATGTCAATACAAATTACTTATACACATCAGTTTCTGCAAATGTATGTATTACACACATCACTTGGTCTTCAAACATGTAAGTGATAAAATGTTACTAAACAAACCTTGTGTGATTTTGTGAAAATATAATTTAATTACTTATACAAACTTATACAAAAAGTGGTAATTAAATCTACAATATAACGCTTGTAGGCTTGAGTGATGATGCATCGGAAAAATTCAACAAAAACCATCATGACTATGACTAACGTGTATAGATAGGTGTGATGTTAACGGCGGTGCTATAATTAACGTTTAACTACCCCAATAATTTCAAAACACACACTCAACCTGATCTCCTCCATCTCTCTCTGAAGAATCTGGGTTCTCCAAATAATTTTATTTTATTTTTTCTTGAATGATTTTGTGTTAATAATGCATAGATTAAGCACCGATCAAACTATTTTTAATGTTTGTGATTATTGTTAGATTGCAAAACAAAGGAAAAACACGGTTACATTAAAGTGAAATACCGATTGACCTTTGCATGTGAGGTTAGATGATATGAAACATATACAAAATAGAAGATACTACTTTTAAAGATATGTATGAGTTATGTTAGAATCATTTGAGTAGGACTTTGTTAGATAGTTAAGCAAGATCTTCCTAAGAATCTTAATATAGGTATTAACATTGTATGCAATTATGGGGATAAGTTTGGCTAAGATTAGTAAAGTATAGATTAGTTGTTGCATATGAAAAGGGTGTGATCTTTGTATCAAAGGTGCAAGAGCTAAACAAACATATCTTGTAACATGGAGATATGATTACACAATATGAGGAACAATTTGAGAATGGATGTGTAGTTAAATTGTATGAAAATATGTCTTGTGATTGAAGTTAGTAATTTTAAATAATTATATGGGTTAAGATATTATCGATTTACTAAGACTTTGTTTTATACTTCTTGAATATGTAATTATGCACCGACTATCGGTATGAACATTGTTTGCAACTATGGCGGGAAGGTAGTTTGGGTAGATTGTCGTTTAAGTTTTCCATATGAAAAAGCGTGATATGATATAATATGGTGAGCGGAAAAAATAGGTATTAAATGCGGTCAAATGGTTAAATTTATATAGATGTGTGCAGCAGATTTAGTATGTAGTAACATATACGAATGTGCATATATTTGTTGATGTGAACACTTGTTGACCCTTTGAGCGTATGTTGTTTTATAAACAGAATGATGATCACGGTTTACGGTTGAGGCAAACCAAATTAACATTCGAACATTACGGTATTTTGTGAGTACGATCAAGTTATTTAATTGAGTTGTTTATTGAAACTCTTGACATTAATACATGCGACATGTATTTCAATTCTGACTTCTTCCTACTCATTTACGGGACCACTGAAACCCAAGAACAATTGGATTTACTTAATTCATAATGGCGGACGAAACATAAAGTTTACATAAAGATGGTGGTGGGAGCGTTTTAAAATTTGTATGAGCGTGAGTGGCGAATATTTTTAGATGACAGCAAGTACACGAATGTCGGGACATTTCATTTTATTAGGCAAGAAGAGGACTGTTACTACGTTACAGCGTATACCAATGATGGATCTGAGTGCAATGGATACGACCTGGCTGTCGTAGGTTACAGACAGCGAAGATGCTTGCTAACTGTGCAACACCTTGAACATTCACCGGTAATTACTAAACTCTAATCATTAAATTGAATAACTTGATTACAAATCTCATGAAAATCCATTTAGTAAATAACATTTTATTTTATATAAAATCTGTTACGCAGGACATTCCTAGCGGTTTCTTTACTTCATTTGATAATGATCGCTTTCGCGTTCTTGTGGGTGGAGTGGTTGTAGCAACTGTAGCTCATCGTAGGATTGTGCTGCTGGATGAAGATAGGCATGTCCATCTATTCGGTGGTCAGGGATGGGATATTTTAGTTCACGTAGAAAAACTGACTGTTGGCAGAAGATTTGTCTTGACAAACTTGCTAAACAATGCTGTTTCATTGATGCCATTTGACGCAGCTGGTGTCGAGATGCGTCATGATGTTGTAGAACGTATGTACCTGAACTGCAGAAACCCTTTCATGAGTTCGAGATTGACAATGGTATATTCTTGGCTGTTGGAATAATATATGTACTTATTTGTCAAGATAAAAACATTTCAATATGATAATTATTTAACGTAATTTTGTTTTTGTAGATAAGAGGATGAAACATATGTGTGCATGGGAAGGACACACCGCTGAACATGACAATGAGAGGGACTGTTTCTACGCACCGATATTGGCGTACGTTACGGACAGAAGGCGGTTGGTAAGTGACTGATTGATATTAATATATAATTTATTGGAACTTGTAAATCTAAGGTTATTCCTTACATTAAGTCTCGTATTAATGCAGAACATTCCTCATGACTTTGTGAAGTCGCATGCAATGTGGCAGTACCACAATGCGTTCTTTGCAATCTGAAGAAGAGTTCTATGTTGGCGTTGATTTGGAGCATACAATGACGAGGCCAAAAGCAAAAATCATGTTACAATCAATTGCAAGCTGGACGAGATTGTTAGAGATTGTGATTGGGAAGATAACAAAATGGTCCGGTTCAAGCTTGTCAAAAAGTTCGAGACGTCGGCGTCTCTTTGCCTTCAGGTAACAAAGTTGAAATTCCAGTATTCCACATGTGTTAAGACATCCGCAATCGTGCGTCAAGAAACTTTGTGTGTGTGTTAATGACTGAACTTGTTATGTCTAACTGAAGCATCATAAATTACGTTTGGATTGCTTATGTCGTATGTTTTGTGTTTTGGAGTGGTTATGAAGCCTGGCCGTATATGGCATGAACACTTACTTTCTATAATGATATGCTATGTATGTAATGGTAAATAGATCAATGTTATGAACTTATGTGTAAGCGTTTGTAATATATTTCATCGTATGTTCTATTTTATTGTCAACGTTTATTTTTAACTTGTATGAAAATAAGTGTGCATAGCTTAATATGTTCGATTTGTTTCATCAAACTTAATAGCGTAACAAGCGTATTGGGCTAATATAAGAGAATAAGAGCGTTTACATGGGCCTTGTTTTGTTCAGTTTTACTTCTCTGCATTGATAACTTTTTAAAGGATATGATATGTTGGTTAAATGGCGATTTGAAATTTGATTTGTCATTTGGAAGCGCTATTAGAATATGACATTAATTGACACACCTATCATCTTCCCGTCATAAGCAGATCGATTATATTAATTGGCGTATTCAATGATATTAAGACATGATTATCATCAAGTTAATTTTGATACTATTGATGATAAATATGTATAGAAATAGTTATTTGAACCTCAAACACTTTTATAACAATAGACATAATATTCATCACAGAAATGGTGTTATATGAAGTTAAATTGTAAGGGCTTGAACTTCAAATAATTTTATTAATAAAAATGACATAACATAAACATGACAATAAAACTTTGATGATGAGAGTTCAATCCTCGTCGAAGAAGTTTAAATCGACAACGTAGTCATCGGTCAAATCGTGACCCATTGCCGTAATTCATTGATCATAGCTTACATTTTTAGCACCTTCGACTTAACGGCATTTAGAATCTTGGCTTGTTCTTGGGATCCCCACCATTTACTTTAAGCCAATCAAGAAAAGCAGATGTGTCTAACTCACTGCATATAGAAAATTAAATTAGCCACTATAAAGGAAATATATATGATGATTTTATTTATAAGATGGTAACGCTAGTTATCGACATACCTTTATCACGTTGAGAAGGCGATCCTTCTTCAAAAGCGATGCAAGAAATCTCATTGCATCATCAACTTTGTTATTTGATGGTTTCCTCGCCCATCATGCGGTGCGAGTTCAACGATGGGTTGCGTTGCGGATCAACATCGACAACAGTTGGAGGATTAACAACATCGACAACGGTTGGAGGATTAACCTTTGCACTTGTTTTAGCCGTATTTGAGTTTTCACGATCTCTTTTTTAGGGTTTGATGATGCCATGTGTAAAGTCGTATTGGAAGATGTATGTGAATTAGGAGTATTTATAGATATTTTGTGAGTATAATTATGTATTTTACACATGTGATCCTTCATGATTGAGTAATATTCTAAATAAGGTTTCAAAATCGGTGACATATATAAAGTTGCTAAAAACTATAAATAGAAATTGTATCATCGGAAAATATATATGATGGTTGCGTTGCGGGATCAACATCGGTGGTTTACAACGGTTGGAGGATTAACCTTTGCACTTGTTTTAGCCGTATTGAGTTTTCATGATCTCTGTTTTTAGGGTTTGATGATGCCATGTGTAAAGTCGTATTGGAAGATGTATGTGAATTAGGAGTATTTATAGATATTTTGTGAGTATAATTATGTATTTTACACATGTGATCCTTCATGGAGTAATATTCTAAATAAGGTTTCAAAATCGGTGACATATATAAAGTTGCTAAAAACTATAAATAGAAATTGTATCATCAGAAAATATATATGATCTCATTTAGAATCCTTCCTAGTTACCCCAAATGACAATGACAACGTTTACTAAGAATATGAATGCATATTTTCTCATTAAAATGCATGTACTTTTAAAACTTAACATAGTGAATAAGAATATCAAGAGTGAAACATGTCTTATTGATAAAAGAACATTTTTTGGCATTTACATTTCTTATTCAATCAAACATCATCGTCATAATTGTCATCATCCGTAGGAAACGGAGTTGCATCATCATCCTCAATAAAATCGGCCAAATCATCATCAATATCATCGAGAGATTCATCAATATCGGTATCAAGATCGCCTAAACTAATTCCATCCTCATCTTCATTATCAGTACCATTAGTAATCGTATCATTAATGGGAATGGAATTATCTTCAAAGGTAACGTTATCAAAATCATCATCCGTTTCTACGTCCATGAGCCTTGATGGAAGTACATTTGATGAGAAAGTCCTTTGTCTTTTGTGATCGACTAAGCGTTCTGGTCCATCGTCATCATCTTCCTATGTAAAGGTAGTGGAACATGATATTAGTCATATATTGTATATGTGTAAAATGAACAATTGTAATAGCAAAACAAATCTATTATAGATGATCAATTAGTACCACATTATAATTGTGTATAGTGTCATGAGCGGCTTCTTTTTTTGTGTTATTGGTGAACATTTTCATCATCGAGACGAAACAATGTGAACAACATTGTTAGTTTGAAACATCTTTTTCAACAATCTTCCACGTTTGCGAGATACGGGCACTCCTTGAGAATGTAATAATCGGTTAAAATTGTACAAATTGTTTGTTGAATTTGTTTGTAAAATATAATATTCATCTTTATTAACGATGACATATGCGTTCAAATTCTTACCTCATTGTCATCTGATATGTCGATAAAAGATACAGGTTTATCGGATGGATCGAATGTATTTAACACTTTACTGGCTTCCTCTTTTTTGAGAGCCTACATATAAACAAAGATGTAAGATAAAAGTAAAATGAACAAATTTGACTATTTCAAATGTATCGAAAAGTGTATTTAAGTTTAATCACTTGATTTGTCTATGAATATCATAAAATACATACGAACCTTGGGTGACTCGTTATTCACCATAATGTGATTGTAGGAGATTAGTTGTGTGTTTATGTCCTACATTGGTGGCACCTTTTATACACAATGTATACAAAGTTAAGTTAAGAATTGATCTCTAACATACTCTAATTTACTTTTGAAATTACATAGAATTTGTGAGTTGATTACATGAAATAATTTAATTGTATAAACAAATCTTATGCGTATATAGAGTTGACTAACTTGATGTGTGATTTGTTATTTAGTACAAATACAAATATTACAAATATACTTTTAAAAATAGCATTTATATTAAACGTGTATTTACAAAAGGTAATGATTGTTCTTGGTTAAAATATCCAACTTACCTTGATAAATGACCGGTGGTAGATGAATTGTCACACACACTCATTCATTAATCAAGCAACAACATAGCGATTTCTAACCAAACGGTAATCATCTTGAACAAAATACAAATCTAGTAAATTTATTGTTAGTTTTATGATGATCGCATGTAAGTAAGAATGACAACTATAATATATTAAACACCAATGTATATGGTTTAGGTTGATTCTTAACCCTTAAGATGGTAGTGATTTATAGTATGTTGATACATAGATACTTGCTTGGGGTATGGAGTTTCATATTTGTGAAATAGGTTTAACTTGAAAGACTATTTGTTTTGTAGTTTCTATAAGCGATAATAGATATGAAGATTAGTCTTCAAGTATATAGGTTGGTTAATTTTATATGGTGTATGTTTTGTTTAAAAGTTAGTTAACGAATAACATATTATGTGGTCCATTATTTTGTTACATGGAATGTATGATATGATTATAGAGTGAAATCATATAATCGAAAGGTTATAAAGGACAAAGTGTAGTAATCTTGTATAAGTTTTATAAAGGTGTTGTGTTTTTGTGTATTGAAATAAGTAGTATGTATAAAGTATCATTTGCAAGACATACGATGTGTCGATTAAAACGATTTGCGCTTTTGCAATATATATGACATTTGAATGTATACTTATGATATTCATTATTAGTTTGTTTGTAAAGGAAACATAAATTACTATTAGTTATAACATAATCACTTATGACCGTCGTGAATAAACATAAACCATTTGTTTATTTATCATATAGGATATCGAATTTATATTTGTAAAGTGATTCATATGTTTTAAAATGAATACTTGTTTTGATAATTGTGTACAAATACGATCGATTGCTTATATTTGTTTCCAAGGTTGTTGCAAAGCGAATCATTTAGCTAATCTATATGTTACTCATAATTTGACGGGATGAGTGTTCAATTTGTGTTTCTTTGTAAACAAAGCAAAGTTTGCGAAAAGTCGGTATCTGCGTAAGGTGATAATTTAAACATTAATAGTCATGTTTATAATTGAATATTTGTTTTATTTTGTTTGTGTTGTCGGCGTTTACCATCTCATTCACAAAAGCTTCTACGATGGAACACCATGGTGTACTTAATACATAATCGGGAACAAAACACAAAGTCTGGATAAAACAAAGCTCGAAAACCATTACAAATTGTGCGGCGATGAGTGGGTCAAGTTTACGGAGAAGAGTAGGTATCTGAGGCGTCGAAATGTTGCACTTTATAAAGGAGGAGGAAGACACGTATTACGTAGCGCATACAATCGTCTTTGGCCGAATGCGGTGGATATGACGACTGATAGGCGTGACGGATGAGATGCTTAGTGTTTGAGGCGAGAATCTTGGACATTCTCCGGTAGCACACACGAACTATTATCTATTTTGTAACGTCTTTTTACGTTAAAATATGAAGTTTATAAATATGTGAGTATGTTGATTATTTTCAATTGTATCGATTGCTTCCGGAGATTTCTGCAAGATATAGTGACAAAGCGAATTTGATATTCGGATGGGAGGAATGAATTTAGCAACCTGTGAATCATCGTCGTGTTCATATTCGAGAACATCAAATCCAAAAGTTTATGCAAACTTGTTTTACGGAGATGGATGGAATCTTGTTGTTGACGATCAACACACAGTACCGGAAACCAATGGTTTTCACAAATCTTGGTGGTGCGATGCTTAATATGATTACTTTCGGAAGGATGGACTTGGTTTAGGCTTTGAGGACATCCGAGAACAGTGGTTAGCTTTACCTATCATCGAGGTCCCACGGACAAAGGTATCATCGATATTTATGTTACACATCTATACTATATGATTGCATAACTCTAATATTTTGTGTTCACAAATTGCAATATAGATCCAAGAATGTTTCACATATCATTTGGGCGGGGCATGATCGACATAGAAATGAAGATGCATGTTTTACACACCAATCTTGGCCTATGTCCTTGATAGGAACCGTTTGGTAAGTAGATACTACGTATAATTGTTAGTGCATGTCGGTTTCTATGTATTTAATTTTGGTTATGTCTACTTAAAATGAGAGCTTATTGAGGTGTTGTATTTCATATCTGATTGTACACCTTAAGTTTGTTGATAAGAGTGAGCTGCGGACATTTGACAACGCAATTGTTAGACACGGTGGGATGGAGTTTGCGGTTGACTGGTGATTGTAAGGCACAAGCAGACACGGAAGAGGAAGCGAGAAAGAACCATCTAACAATGATTGCAAAGGACAAATGGAAACATGTCAAAAGGCAATGCCGTTTCGGGAAGGACAAAATGATTCGATTTGACTTGTTGGCGTGATGGTGATTTGGCGGAGCAGTTGATCCGGAGTTTCTGTGCTTGTTCCAATATTTGATATGTCTTTGAATGAAGGTGTTCAAGTGGATTTGACTTTTGTTATCGGGATTGTCGGTGGGTGTGTGTCTTTTGAAACAATGTTTAGGTGGCAAGACTTTAGTAGTTTAGTTATATGTTAAGTTGAATAATGGTGGATACATGACTTGTTCATCAGTTGACATCTATTATCCTACTACGTTTAAGGTGTTATCCTACTACGTTTCGTATGTTGTGATCGAGTTCTTATTTATATATTGTTGAATCAACTTCTTTAGACTAATGCGGTCATCATTAATTACATTACTTCCCTTTAGGAGTGTGTTTTATTGTTTAAAGTATGCTTGCTTGTCTATGTAGTAAAATTTTAGTTGGGTTACAATCTCATATAAAAGCGAATGATAGTATGTGGGTTAGTACCTTTTATAATGTTTGTTATCTTGACATTTTATATAGCAGTTAGTAGACTTGATGCTTCAATTAATAAGTTACACATAATTAGGCTTATAAATGAGCCCATTAAATCCAAACAGCCCAATAGATTAATATCTCATGTTCCGGTCAACTGCAAAAGTCCAAAAACTCAAGAGATTTTTTGCGTGTTTAGAAATAGAAAGATTACGTTTTCCAAGAACAAAACATCTTGAATCTTAGTTCAAACACTATCAAGTCGTTAGGTTCATGCATTATCAAAACAGTGCATGATGATAGTGGTTAGATTATCCAACTTCATGTAACATAGTGTACACAAAATACGTTAACGATGATAATTGATGTTTTTTAAAAAATGCATGATATTTGTCTAGTTGATGATCTATGTTACTGTTAAACATGTATAATACCCTAATAATGTTGAATCTGTAGATGTACGATAAAATGGTTTGTTAATGCTTATATGAATCTATCTGTAATTACATTTGTTAATGATGGTAGCATGATAACTTGGTGATGACTTGAATGGCAGTGTTCTATCAGATATATAAGTGTTGTCCAATATGTGATACGATGGGAGTATGCATCTTGTTTTCAAATATAACAGATATGTGACAATGAGTATATATCATATAACAAACTTTTTGTCCCAAAAAGGGTAATTACACATCATTATTATGTAGTGAATCTTTGTATTATGCTTCAGAGACAAAAAGAACTGAATTGATAGTTAGCCAAAAATACAAATGCTCAATACAACTGCGTTGATAGTCTTTAAAAAATACAAATGTCAGTAAATAAAAATGGGATAGTATCATAAATTTTTCATTACAACATATAAATAATACACTAAATGTGCAAGTATACATTTGTTTTGTATGAATACAGAATCAATCAGTATAAAAAAAGGTCTTAACAGCCAAAGTGCCAGGTGATTAGGACTGTAGGTAATACCACACCGTTACCTGCAAAATGAACAAAACAGCCAAAAACAGGTATATAATGGTAGCTGTCAAAACCTACAAACAACTTTAAGCACAAAACTTATTTCAAATAATTAACCAAAGTACTGATTGGTTATTCTTAATAAGACATTGTCCACAACGTAAAATCAGATCAAACAGTGTCGCATAAGTGAGGAAAATAAAATGAAAGACCAAGATAATGGTACGGACAAAGTATTGTTTACGTGGATATCCATCCACAGCTTCCGCTTATTTAAAAAGTAAAAACTCCAATAAACACTACATTCACGGCTTCTCAACTTTAATCTCCTTGTCAAGAACCAACTTTGTCCTTTTGGTAGCACTATTCTCTTCGCCTTGGAGCAAGTCGGTCTTATCCAATGGATCAACCTTCCTTTTTCTTGAGGCGTAGTATCGAAGGCGATTGCTCGGCATTGACAACATCATTCTTTAGGGCGGCGATCGGCGTTGTGTTCTCATCGATGCGTGACTCCAAATCCTGCGTAAAATCACCCAAATGGTAGGTTAATCATTGTAAAAGGTATAAAAGCGTCGCAAGTGACGATGAAGATGTGCAATAAAAATGTGTACAATAGCATAAATGAAAATTACTTACAAATGGCGTCACATCGACAACCTTTAAGTTTGGTGGCTTCGTTTCAGTGAGATCCAAATGAAATAAAGAAATTATATGGCTAATTTTTGGAACAAATGTCTTAGTACATGAACTTTGGTTAAAACCGTTTAAACATTTAAATTCATTTGTCACCTTTCCGGTGTAGCGGTAGCACAAACAGTTAATGATATCGGGATCATTAGACAAGCATAATACATTGAAGGCAGGCATCGACTTTTCTTTGTTTTGGCATCAACACCACCTTAAAACAAATTTCTTATCAACAATTTCCATAATCTCCGTCGGAAGACGACATCGAGACTACATAAAGACATGTAAATGAGTGGACAATATAGAATGTACAAAGTGTTTCAAACAATTAGCTTGTTGATGAACAATTTATACCTTGCCATACTTATCCACCAACGATAAGCGGTTAAGTTATTCGAATAGCTGCACCTCATCATTAAATAGACAAAGCGTCTGATGCGGTTTCATCTTGAACCCTCACTGTAAGCGGAACCTAAATGCAAAAAGTACCACGACCAGAGGCACTAAGAGATTCAAACAAATGCCATATCAAAGCCGGTTTAAGGAAAGCATATACTCACCGGGTTTTGATTGACGTAGCAACGACATTGCATTTTGAGCACCACCATTCATTAGGACCAGGTAGGTTTTGGTGTGGTATCGGATTCAAGGTCAACAATATCGAAGACTTAACCAACTTCTTTCTACACACCACGCATCCGGGTACCACCAACCTTCCTCCTCTTGGATAGCACAAATTGTAGCGGCGATAACGGATGGAACACCACATATATATGTCCGGATAAGTTGGTGTTATTTACGTACAATTGTTTTAAACATGAAAAATGAATTGGTATGATACATTTCATTACATAACCCAAAAAAATTTATTGTTTGGAGCAGTTTCATTCTACATTTAGGTATAAATCCGGTATACCATATGTAAATGTGGGATTGTGAAAGAATTTACATTCAACATCAAAATTTCCGCAATGTTTCTATACATGTATTTGGTGACGAAATCATCTTTTGTAGAATTCTTTGAAGCGGTTGAGATCGTGATGCGGTTTGTTGAGAATCCTCCGTACCTTGAGCGACCACCAAACTACGTATGGTTAAAAAGACGAAAGTTAGTATCGACCATATGAGCGCTAATATATTAATCAATTTAAAAACATATACAAATATTGGTTTAAGATACCTTTTCCTAAAAGATTCTACATCTTTAAATTCATTGCCGTATCTGATCTTTGCTGTTGAAGAGGAACAACCTTGTTCCATTGAAACCATTTTGGATGGCCATTTTTCCTGTTTATTCAAAAACATGTACAAAATATTTAAATGATTTCGGATTTATACCCATTGTCATAAGTGCACAGATAAATTGACTGAATGTAAACAGAATGTAAACGTACCATCCCAGACTTTCATCATGGCCAACTGGAGGACAGCAATGATCTTACCATGTTCATCGAGTTTATTCAAAAAATCAGCGAATTGTTGAGCAAAACTACCCCACAACGTACACGGCAACTCATTGCCCCTGTATATATGATTGTTATCAATTCAGTAAATACATTGTAAATGTTTATGCATCTGTAAAAAGTTTGTTAGAATGACCTACTCAGCATCAATGATTGTGATGGGTTTCTTCTTTCGGACACTGCGTTTTTGTCATAAGTATCCGGTCATCACAAGCAACAACTGGCCTATCACATCGCATAATGTTGAAACACAAACAGTTTCAATTCATTGGCATATCATATCATGTACTCAAGAAAAGACAAATGTATAGAAATAACTAAAGCGATTCTACATACCAAAGCGCCAACTTCCTCATTCTTAAGAGATGTAATGTTTCCATATGGACGAAAGTCAAATCCATATCGAGAACCGGTGAAATCTGTGCACTTTTCTATCACAGTGTTCGAAAGAAAGCTTAGGCGGAGTGGTTTATTAACTATGCGGAACTTTGGTTGAATCTCCCCAAGACTATATCGTTGAAGGATGACAGCATTGCCCTCTTCTAATTGATGTTTGAAACCACTGACCAACGCCATCCGGACAGTTGCTTGCATCCTAGTGTTCTGGAAGTAAAAATGTGAATATTTTAAAGTTTAGTACATAAATCAAAACTTCTATACAAAATAACAATTCATATCTAAAATGCCAAAAATCAACAAACATGAGTAGATGCTTGCCTGTTCATCAAAAAACACACAAATGCTACTTAAAAACACACAAATAAAAAGCCAAATTTGAAGCATAACATAAGTAGATGCTTGCCTGTTCATCAAAAACGATCATCTCCATATTAACAATATTTGGCTTGCTAAACATAGGTTGCATCAAAGTGCGAAGAATACGCACTCGTAACTTGATGTTGTCCTTAACAGGTGATAAATCGTTGATATACCCAGAAACAAAGGTTGCCATTGCTTGATTTGATATTCAACGCTTAGGTAAGACAATGAGGTGTGCATCTTTATCAACACGGAGATCCTTAATTTATACAATGTGTGCATACGAAAATTAGGGATCATATGAATCGAAAACTTATTCGCATACTCATATTCCCAAAATTAAGATCATTACCAAAAAGAATAAAAAAGGCCCAAATTGTTTTTAGGGTTCTTGTTGGACATTATATCAAATCATTAAAATCACTACAATTAAACCAAAATAACAATTAAACCAAATAACAATTAAACCAAATAACAATTAAACCAAAATCAAGATACTTACCAAATAAAAATAATGCCAGCGATTCAACTATTTTGAGAGGTGATATATGCATTCAATTCCAAACGTATTGCGCAAGAATTTGACATATTCAAATTTTGATTGAATGGTTATGTAGCGAATTGAAGAGCATAATTAGTTTCAAAAATTTTAACGAGATGAGTATTGAAGAAGGTTTACAATCACGGTTATATTATTGTGTTAAAAGGATGCATTGGGGTGTTGTACAAAGTAAATAAATAAGGTAGTGTTTTAATAATAAAATTTAATGCAATCTTTAGGGGGTTGCAGTATTTTGTATATTAGATAGTATAGATTTTTGTCAGATATTTTAGTATATTAGATAGTATAGATTTTATAAATGGGTTGTTACAAGATATTTACTAATTTTTAGGAATTAGCAGTTACAAACAAGACGTATTGACCATTTAGTATCTTTGTATTAATCATATCATAAAGTCTGTTAACATCCACCCATTTTGTATTGAACAACATTTACTAAATAAAGAAATGTTTTTGGTCTTAAAATTTTTAAGACTTCTTTTTATAGCAAGTCCCAAACCTTTTATAAAGTAGTATAGTATAGATAAGCCTATTTTTTATATCATTAAGGGGTGTTTGGTCATGCTTATTTTAAAGCTTATGAGTTTTTGTTACTTTGGCTGTGTTTGGCTAAGAGGCTTAGCTTAAATTTCAAAAGCCCCTTATAAGCTTCATTTGGCGTAGAGTTTTACATGGGCTTTTGAAATTATAAGCCAAAGCACCAGCCATAAGCCATGGCCTAAAAAATAAGGCTAAAATTTTTGTAAGCCTTAAATATAAGCTTCGTTGGTATCAAATTACTTAATTACTCACAAAAATATTTAATATATACATACGTTAATTTATACGTCCCTTTTAGTAATTTTGCAATATAAGCCCCAACTTAAAATAATTTGTCAAACAAGTTTATGAAAATAAAAATTATAGTTTTGGGTTATAATATAAGCCCCCGCTCTAGCCACAGCCCTTGCGCCAAACATACTTTGTGTTTATAAGTCTATTCTTTAAGCTTATTTTGAACTTATGTGCTTATATAAGTTTATCATACCTCTCACTTGAAAAGAAGCTGTATAATGGGTCATAAGCCTAAAAAACCCATATACAAACACCCCTAATTTAGTTTATATGCCATTATTGGATTAATACTCTTGTGGTTTAGTGGGTGTTTGTTTAAGCTTATTTACGGGCATACGAGCTTATTTGTTTTCGGTTTATGTTTTATAAGCTTAGTTTTTTCAGCTTAGTTTGAAAATTTGTGTGCTTATATAAGTTTCTTATGACATAATAAACTTATATAAGCCCATAAGTCCCGAAATAAGCTAAAAAAAATGGGGGTTATGAAACATAAGCCGAAAACAAATAAGCTTATAAGCCCGTAAATAAGCTTAAATACACACCCCTTAATGCTTAAGCTTTGTACTTATTAGCACCGACAGAACTTAGTACGGAGGGGTCGTGGCTAGTAATGGTATTATTAGTATGAATGTTAAATGAAAGTGTAAACTGGCCTCCCTAAAACAAATATGTTACAATTTGGCCCCTCCAATTAAACTTGTCAAGTTCCGTCTATGCTTATTAGAGAGTGTTAATTGGATATTAGTTGCTTATGTATGTATGTTGGTTCATGCTTATATTTGTTTGATCCAATGTATCGCGAATGCATGTGTTGTTTGTGGTCTTGAAAGACAAGTGTTAGTACAAGAAAGTTAAACTTGAACTGAGTCATGTTATGGTAAAAGAATTATGCATTTAGTTTTTGCTGTATATACAAAAGGTTGCTTCTTGTCCCAACCGTTAAGGCGTTTTTATGTGCGTGAGTGTACTCTTAAGATATTGCGAATCCTTATTTTTGGGTTCACATTGTGACTTGGTCAACTAATTTACTAATGAAAACAACAATGTTAAGTTTTAACATGATTCTAGTATGCTTCCAATGCCGTTTTCTTATACTGCTCGGTGCTTTTAGCCTGCAACAGTTTAGTCGTCTAGAGTTTGTCTTGGGGCATGATTCGGTCACATTTTCCATATATCTAACTAAAAAGTTTAAGTAGATTGGACTTATACCTTTTGACTATTAAAGTAATAACAAGCTTATTTGGATTTTGTTGCTTAAGTATCTAATATTAGTTTTTTTTTTTAAGGTGTTGAGTTCTACAATGGGATGGTCGAATATGTTACCTGAGGTACTTGATGTAATAGCACGGAAACATATCGTTTTCTATGAAGATTATCCTTCTTTCGCCGGGGTTTGTAAGTCTTGGCATTCGGCAGCCTTACAAGCTGCCAAAGGCAACATACCTCCTTCACGCTTCCCATCTCTAATGCTTTCAGAGAAAATAGGAGATGAAGAGTTTCGTGAATTGTTTCTCCTCTCAAACAAGACCATCCGCAAGATACGGCTCCCAGAAGTATATGGTAAGTTATGTATGTCTTCATGTGGGTGGCTCATAACCGTGGCAGATGATCACTCTTCACAACTCATCAATCCATTATCACGTAAAATCTTCAATCTTCCAAAGATCGACACCGTTCCTGGATTTGTGGAGACTTCAGTATTGCATAATAGCATTAGTAAGCTACTTTTCCTAGCTCATTTGTCGTTGGTTGTAGTAGTGTGGGGATCAGGGGAGCTAGGATTTTGTCGTATTGGAGATAACAAGTGGACAACTTTTGATGTTAATGGTTGGGATGGGAAGGTAATGGATATCACTTACTATAACGGTCGAGTTTATGCTTATGATTGCAACTACTATATCCGAGCATGGGATGTTTATGGGGAAGATCCAAATCAAATAGTTGATGTTACCAGGATGCCATTAAATGAAGTAGATGCTTATGCTGATGGAGACCTAGGCGGGGCATATATTCTAGGATTGGATGACGGCGACAGGAAGAGGTTGTTGGTGGTTATCAGAAAAGGTGTGGCCGATAACGACGTGGTCGATTCCTGCGTGATCGATTACCACGTGGTTGATTACGACGATGATTCTTTAGGTGGCGTATTTTATGAGACAGAGAGTTTTCAAGTTTGGGGCTATGATTTGGGAACTAGGAAATGGTCGAGAATTAAAGATTTGGGTACCAAAAGTCTGTTTGTGGGACATAGCTCGTCGTTTTGGGTAGAGCAGGACACCACCGGAGTGATAAAGGGCAATTGCATTTACTTCACAGATGATGTTATCGAGTCATACCGTGCAAGTGAAAATGGAGGAGGGAGAGACATGGGGATATACCATTTATCCAACGGAATCATTGAACCGCACTTCACAGGAGAATCACGTAACCACCTCACCCCACCAATATGGCTTCAGTCAATGTGATTTTTAAATCCAGTACATGTTTTGTGTTTGGTTACATAAAGGTAATGCTATGAATTTTCATCATATATTAGCAAAGATATTATCTAATCTAATGAAATTTATTCGTTGCTTTGTTACTGTATATCCGATTTGTCTATTTCTCGTATGCTCATGCTTTTGTACCTTATATGAATTTTGTTTGATGAAAACAAGATTAATTTACCAACTTCCAGTAATGAATCTAGGATCGTTACAACTTTATAAAACAAGTACATCAGCAACATTTTGTTTTAACTTTTTTTCTAAACTAAGATCACTTGATTTTTGTCATTTAAAATGGAAACAAGCAATAAGTAGGATTTGAGACTTGAACCAGTTAAACGACCTGGCCTTAGGAGCTGTTAGTACTCATGATCTGGATTTTAAGGCTTCGGATTTAGCGAGGATTATTTACCCTGCACTTAGTGGCAGGGTGCAACAAGCGTATTTTCTAGGGATTATATTTGAAACAGTATATTTCATGACGAGTTGAAGAAGAGGGGGAATGATGGCTGTGTTCTTGGGGTGTTTATGATCATAGTTTCATAAATTTGTTGTACAAAGTTTGCCGAATCATGAGGTATTGATCTCTTTATATGATTGCCTTTTGCCGCTAAATCTTCAATCTTCTTCCTTGCGGCATAGTCATGCCGAGCTGCACATAATTTTTTTTTAAGTTTGTTATGTGTGTTGAGAGTTTTTTTAAATGAGAAAAATCGAGAGGAATAAGAGAAGGTGTTCCAAACTTTTCTGGCAAAGCAATGAAAGGAAGAAACTGATCACTGATGCGGCGAACTCATACCACACCCTCCACCCTTACATGAAGCTCCTGGATGTGACAAACCTGCATCAAAATTTGGTTTAAACTGATCACAACGATCGTTATTTCAATATTATGGGTGGACTGGAAGAACAGATTATGTTTAACATCTACACTTTGTGTTGACATGAATCGTCCTGAGGTTTAATTCGCTTTATCACCATTTTAACGATCTAATAGTTGTAAGTTAGTTTTCTAAAACTTGGTCTTTAATTATTTTCCTTCCAATATGGGTACTAATAGCTCTATGGGTATAAAGGGTTAATGTCGTTTATGGTCTAATGTACTGAAACGAAATGAGATCAACAAAGATCACTTTTTTCTAAAAATCAAATGGGTGAATCATACTATCAGGGCTCGTTTGGTTCGCTGAATGTTTTTGACGGAATTAGAATCTGTTTAAGGAATTGAAATGTGAAGGAATGGAATGTTAGAAATTGAAATCCTTAGGATTTAAAATCTGACGGAATTGATATTTGCAAATACTGGCGCATGTTGGTTGCAAGAATGAAATGAGAAAAAACAATTATATTAAAATATTTAAAATTTAATTTTAGTTTAAGATTAATAAACTAAATATTATTTAGTAAATAAATTACTTATCAACTTATAATAATAATTTTTTAAATAATATTATATAAACTAATATATTAAATAAATATTTTTTTCATATAAAATACAATTGTATTTTTTAAAGTATAAATTAATAAAGTAAGCTATAAATAAATTATATTTAATTTTAAATAAATAATAATTTATAAATATAATATTAATAAAAAAAATTAAATAAATAATAATTTATATTCAATTTTAAATAAATAATAATTTTAAATCTTAATAACGTGATTGTTTATAAAAATAATAATAATAACAATAACAATTAAATGATCTTTTATAATAACAATAATAATAATAATAAAAATAATAATAATAATAATAATAATAAATAAAAAATAATAATAATAATAATAATAATGATAAAGATAATATGAATTCCTTGGAATTGTAAACAATCGTTCTCATAGTCTATGGAATGTTGAATTCCATATATATGGGATTTTGAAGAAATTTCGTTCCATTCCGTTTCTTAACCAAACGATGTAAGGAATGGAATTCAGATTCAAAATTCTTTAAAATTTTCAACCAAACACGTTATGAAATGAAATTGAATTTCAATTCCACCAGAATCCTTAGGATTCCGCCGAACCACATAGCCCATCTATTTTTTCATCAAACAAAAATACCCATTTTCCAATTTTATTATTATTATTATTATTATTATTATTTTTTAATTAAAAAACCACGTATATTGCAAACTATAAATCGTGACGAGAATATTTTTTATCTTTCAGTAGACGGACACTTTGAAATACTTTTGACATTTTTTAGTGTTAAAATTTTCACCCAGAAAAATCACACGTGATTTGAAAAATAAAAGTGCATATCACAATTCAGAATTCACATGTGATTTTTTTGGACGAAAATTTTGAAAAAAAAAATTCATCGAAAGTATATAGAAGTGTCCATATGTAGAGAAATAATTTAATTCTTGTCTATGTAAGATATTTTTTTTTTTAAATGATGAAAGTAATTTTTTTAGCTTATTAATTAATTTAAATTAATGATTAATCTAGACCGATGTAAAGATGATGGATGGTAGAGATTAAAAGATTTAATCTTTAGAGAAAAAGTGATCTTTTGGAAACTTTTGTCTATTTACTAAACCGACTTGAGACCGAGCTTTCGAGTGGGAGATCTTCTTGGGCTATTTCAAACGTGCCCGAGATGGATCTCATGCGTGGGTTGTCTTATGACTCTGCAATCGAAACATCTTGACACTATTGCTCCGGTCTTATAATCAACATTATAGAGTAAAATAAAGTGCCAAAGCTATCTTATTGCAAAAACCATTCACATTTGTTTCTCGCCTTTGGTGTACACACATGTTGTCATATGTTGCAATTACTAGTGACGTTCTTAGTGTAACAAAATATTGACGATGAAATAACTACAACGAGTTTATAGAATGAATCCGTTAAAACAATAATGAATATTTTGTAAATATAGTTCGTAAACTTTACACCATAGAAGAGCTCTGAAAGACAAACAAATATTAAAGGGCAAAAACTGAAAACATTAATTGCTCTTATGTGTTGGATGAACGTACCCATTATTTTTGGATAGTTACGTGATCCTACACTATACATTAAGCATTTGCACACTCTCATAGTTTTATTTTTTATTTGCACATTTCATACTGTGTTTTAAACCGTTGTATATTTATTTGAAGATTGTACATTAAAATATGCGGATCAAAAGTAAGAATATGTCAATCAACACTTATAGTCAAAAGTCCATGCTTTTTTATTTTTCTTTTTCTTTTCTAGTTACCTTACAAAGCACTTCACCTATGAATATCAAGTAAATAATTAACCAAACGCGTAAATGATCAAAGACATGATTTTCGGGCCCGTTTGGTTTGTTGCTAGGAATGACAATGGGTATCGGATTTGGAATGAGGTGGAATGATAATGGGTATGAAAAAGTGTATCATTCGATTGTTTATGTTTGGTTGATAAAATATGGTATGAAAAGTGTATAGATATTTGAATTTTGTAGTGGAAAAAAGATGGCGCGGGAATGGTTTCAGACACCAAATGATGTGAATGAATCTATGACTATGATATACCCATTTCATTCTGCCCACAAAACAAAACAAACAAACACCCACTATGACTTTTGAAAGTCATGGTTCATTCCCATTTATGGAACCAAACGGGCCCTAGAAAACTATTTGATTGGAATGATGTAAGTACCCCCTTCATGCCATTTTTTCAACTCATCACAGTCACTTTGCCAACATTTTTGCCATAACTCCCATCCATCAATCAACTACCATTATCTCAACAATAATGATATACATTTATAATAAACCAATCAAATCATATGATAATACATGTATGATTGTATGTATGTTTTACAAAATATACTGCAAAAAAAATAACAATAAAAAAAGAAAAAATAAATAAAAACTTGTGCAATTTTCAATTAATCGTTTACTATTTGGAGCAAATAGTAGCCCCATCCTTCTCATGCTTTTATTGTCCATACATAAAAAAAAAAACATCTCTGGCCCACCAGAAAAAAAAGATAAAAGTACAAAATATTTTGTTTTTTATCGTTTTCTTCTTCGTATTTTTTGTTAATTTAATATTTTTAATTTGTTAAACTTTATATTTTTTGTTATGTACTTTCAAATTTATAATTTTTTTAATATAAACAAAATTATTGAAAAAAGTAAAATTTGGAGATAGGTACGATTTGTGAAAAGAGGAGGTCCTTAGGCTATCCACAATGGAGAGCTCACCTCATTCGGTCATGGTGGGTTGCCATCGGTTGCACCCATTGTGAGTGTTGGGTTGTCTTGATCGACGACAACTCACATACAAACTAGTTTGGCCAAACGACCGAATTTGGATCTCAAATGGACAAAAGTTGTAATGTTGGGTAAAAAAAAACCAGAGTTCTGGCTGTGTAATTAAATCGTTGTCGATGAAAGGCGATATATTATGCGGGTGGCCGAATCACCACTGTCTGTGAACCTTATAACCTACCCAAAAATATATTGTGTAATGTGTACCTAGTCACTCAATGACCAAAACGTCTTGCGGTGGCCCAAATTAGTTGTGTTTTAAACCTTGTAACGTCTAACTTTAACACAATGTATGCTAATATCTATCGATTAAAATATGTGATTTAATATATTAGCATGACCAATAACATCAATTAACAGTCTTGCTCAATAGCTAAAGCAACATCTATACTATATTATAAAAATTTAAGGTAATCTTAAAATGTGAGGCTTAAAATATTAAAACAACACACTTACTTATTATAAAAATATTTAATAAGTATAGCTATAATAGTATTAGTTACAAATTTTTAAAGCATTTTTTTAGACATGTTTAAAAAAAAATACAATGTAATTTAATATAAGAAAAAAAACGTCTATAACATAACTACTAATAAATGTTATTTTTAAAATACCTCTAATATTAAAAATATTCTTTATTAAACATATTGTACAAACTAATAAAATACACAAAGCTTCATACAATTTATCTGCAAATAAGTTGATGATACACATGTTTTTTACCGGATCGAACTAACGGGTTCAACCGAAAACCGGAGTCGTCACCGGTTTGGTTAGCTAATAAAAGCCGTCGGACAATAGAGTTTCAAAGTATATACTAAATTACAATGTTCAAAAAATACTATTAAATTGCAAAGTGCCTCGAGAACCAACATATACACCTTTTAGAATTTTTTGATAAAACTTACCGTAAAAACTGTTTTTTATAAAATTCGCACGATTTTTCAAAGCAAAGGATGCAAAGTGTTAAGCGCTAATTATATAATTTTATATTTATTACATATATTTATATAATAATAATCATACTCTTAAAAGTTACACTACATGATTTCTTAAACATTTAGGTTTTCTTTATCTTTATAAATACTTTTTTACTCGGATTTCTACATATGTGGAACAAATTTAACAAACATTCTTAATAATTCAAATAAGTGCCAAAAACAAATTATAAGGTGTATTTTAGGGAATTAAATTTTCTTAACATGATGTAAGTGACTTTTAAAGTTTGTTATGGTGTTAGTATTTAAAAATAACTTGCGACTACGGACCAATATTAGCTACTTTATCCTCATACATTCACGATATACCAGCTACCACTTCTATATTGCCACAACATCAAGTGGATAATCTACAATTTTTATATGAGTTATTCAAAACTAAAATTGTCGTCATCCGTAATGCATATTGTAAAATATAGAACTAGAAAACATTTCTCGCTGGAAATTCTAATTTCATTGTACCAGTCGTCGCAACACGCGAATACCCTGCTAGTTAAAATACTATATGTATACAAATGGTATATCAGTCAAAATATGTGTAATGCATTAACCTAAAGGCAAAAGGCAATGCTATATAGAACTTTAAGATGTGTGCAATGTAGTAACCAAATGGCAAAATGATGTATATGTTATCTAACCATGAACACTTGACCAAATGTTACAGGAACATTACATAGATTTCTTTGCTTTTAGTCCAAGTATGCATCATCTCACTTTAATTTTGCTTCTAGGTTTCTTACCACTTGATGCAACTCTACTTTGGCGTTATTAACATTGTATTTAGTTGTTCTAAGTCTAATATACAAGGTCTCACTTTAACAGTCCTCATTGCTTTCTTAGCATTTGTAGTCTTCTTGAGTAGTTCTAGAATCTCATCCACCATTTCATCACTGATGATCACATCATCCACACATAAATCATCATCCACAATGATCATTTCATATGTGTCACTATCAATAGCATCTTCCATTGATAGATTTTTAGCCCATCTCTAATAACTACACCACTACCTCTAAAAACACTCTTCCTTTTATTGCTAGCAACAATTTCATCTACAATCATTAGCCCCTTTCCCTTATCAAGAGTGTTATGTTTTACTGCCCCTTTCCCCTTTCATTACTTTATCGCCTACATTTCCTTTTAAATATTTTCTTTCAGTAATAGTCTTAAAAGGTGGCGAGCTTAAGTAATGTAACCTATATTCTTCCTTACCCCAAGCCAAAACCTCCTCATCAGACGCCTCTAACAAAAAGTTCTTAAGGCTATCCGGAGTGGATGGTGAGTAGGTCACCATACCCCCAACTGACGATCAAATCACCAAAACGGAAGTCCAACTGACGATCAAATTTGTGCAACTTTGGTGAGTTACTTACCATGCACTGTTGGCTGACAACGTGGGACCCAAAACAAAAGTAACTATTTTTTATTTGTTTTGTAAGTGTGTGTAGAATATTTAGTGGGGTATATTTTGTATAAAATGGAGTATTTTAATAAAATGTGAGGAATGGTGACCAATACAGATGTATGGTGAGTGGGAGTGAGTGAAAGTGAGAGGAGAGAGAAAGCTGAGGTGGAGTTAAGTGACTCACCACCACTGCTTTGAGCCTAAAGTAATAATCAAATAGCTTATATGGCTTATGAGCAACAAACATATCAACTGGACCATGCCTTTCAGCCGTGTCAAACATTGTTTGAACATCATGATCACCATAAATTAACTTCAAACCATTTTTCCAGTGACTATCTAAGTATATAGAAAAACAAAGCCTATATATTTCGCTTAACCTTGGCAAAAGAAAAATATAACAGTGAACTAAACATAATCCTATCAGTTGTACACCCTTAACTTCCATAATTATGCCTTGTTTATACCTTAGTGGAGCAAATAAAAATAAAACCATCTATGTTTATTTTGAATACCACAACTTGTTGGCTATCCATTAGAACTGCAACACTCAACAAACACAAATTCACCCATAAAATGGAATATAAAACAAGATAATGAATAAAATTTTAAAAATATTTTATGCCAAATGGGGTATGGTATAAAGTTAGGGCACCAATTTGCTTGGCTAAATCGAATAACACAACAATCAGTTTGATATATTCAAGACTTTACAAAATTAGGGATTTTGGAGAAGTGATTTATGCAGAGATGAGTGAGATTAGATTTATTGAAAAGAAAATTAGGGATGAGTTGAAATAGAAGTGGGATTAGATTTATTGAAAACAAAATCACACAAGTTATCTTTCGTAAGAGTTGTTGGTAGGAAATATTTTGTTGAAGTACTTGCTCAGTTTCATAATTAGGGATACAAAAGTTTGTCATAAGTATAATCAAAAGGGATTCTAGGTTAGAAACGATCCGCAACAAGTAGTTGGAAAATTTTGCAACTAGAGTTGGGTTGCAATGCGTGAAATGACATTCATGACCTCACGTGAACACGTGAGGTAATTAAATGGTATTGATTAACACCCGTTATTCAAAAAGACTTCAGAGAATGCAAAAAATGCATAGCAAGGAACTTGAACGTATTTTTTTTAAAGATTCCTCGCGTATATTATATACAAATAAATAGACAAATGATGTATTTTACTATTGTAATTACTTCATCCGTTCTAAAATTATTGTCTTCCGACAAAAAACACAGCTTAAAAATATGCTTTTATTATTGTTTTGATTTTTGTAAAAGCTATTAAAAGACAGTTTACACTTTGACTTAATTAATTATTCCAGTTAACTTTGTAAATAATAATTTTGATTAAGGGTAATAAAATAAACTTAAACTATTTCAATTTATATATTTTGGCATGAACAATTATTTTGACAATAACATAAAAGAGAGACCGAGGGGGATTATATTAGGGCTAATAACCTATTAAAACACTATACTTTTTAAGAATGTCAGTTTTGCTTAGCGAACTAAAAAAATAATTTTTTTAGACATTAATGCTGACATTTTTGCCTTTCTTTAAGTATTATGACCATTTTACCCTTCGAAAAATATTTCAAAAAAAAAAAAAAAAAAATCGAAAAAAAGTTTCAGAAAATTTTTTAATCTAAAAATAAAAATAAAAATCGCATGTCAAAAAAAATTCTTAAAAATTATTTCAAGAAAAAATTTCAAAAAAAAATTCAGAAAAAAAATTTGGAACAAAATTTGAAAAAAATTTTAAAAAAAATTCAAAAAATATTGCGAAAAAAAAAATATTTCGAAAAAAATTCAAAAAGGGTAAAATGGTCATAATATTGTTACTTAAAGAAAGACAAAAATGTAACATTAATGTCTAAAAGAGTTATTTTTTTAATTGTATACGTAAAAAGATAAATAATTAGCCCTAAACTACAATACATGTATCATACCAAATAAAGCCTTCCCCTTTAATATTTAAACAAAAGCCCAAACAACTTTCTGAGAGAAAAACCAAAAGGCACACCAAACCCTAACCGCCATCGTCAAGGTTTATATCTTCTTCTTAGCAATTTTGTTTGTTTATTTCACTTGCATGCCATTATCATTAGGTTTATTTTGCTTATGTGTGTTTAATATAACTTGCTGTTTATATGCTATTGTTACATTATTATTTTTATGCTTAAATACCAAATCTTCGTACTTTTGTTAGAAGAAAACTTACAGTATTGATATATTAAGTTTAAGTAGTGTTAATTGGATATTAGTTGCTTATCTATGTTTGTTGGTTCTTGCTTATATTAGTTTCATTTTTTTACTCTTGATAAGAAACTAGATGTATACAGTTTTATGTATACAAAATTAGTCTTCATGCTAGAATGATCCCTGATTTTTTACCTAGAAGCTTACGATACTGGTCCTTTGAGTTGTCACTGGTTTTGTTGTATTTACGGATGATGGTGCTCAATAACTTTATTGTTTTCACTTATGTGTCTGATATGCTCGCCTGCCTACAGAACACACGAGATGGGTTCGTGTTTACTTTTGTCCATTGTTTTGAATGTACTATTAGTCCTCGCATATATAGTCGCATCACAATATTGATTGGTTATGATTGTGTGACAATTTCGAGTTTTTTGACCCATGTAACTTTGTAGATTGTTATCTTTTATATGTAAATACTTGTTTCCCTTCAAAAAAATAATGTTGAATAGTATTTGTCTTTGTGACGGGAATTTCATGATAAAAAAATGTTAAAAAAAAAGCTCAATAAAACCTGACCCGGCTAGAGGTACAAAGACCCGTTAAGATCCATCTGCCTAAAAAACCCATCTAGACCCAGACCCATTTAAGACACGTGACCTGACCCAACCCGGCCATTTTGCCACCATTCAATGGATTGTGAGTGCATGACGTTGTGGTCTTAAAAGATAGGGCAAATCGCACAAAAAGTTATCACACTTTAGGTCAATTTGAATTTTAGGTACTCAATTTTTTGTTTATTTTTTCAATTTAAGGTATCAAAAGTATTTTTTTGTACGATGCAAGGTTTTTTGACTTTCCAAAAGCAGCTATCAGTCATAATTTTAGCCGAAATGACTTTTAATTGCTGAATAATTTTTCAAATGACTTTTAGTTGGTCAATTCTCAAACTTATATTGAGAATGATGATGTTAGGGTAAAAGAGTTGTTTAGTTTTGCTATATATGCAAAAGGTTGCTTCTTGTTCTAAGCATAATGGCGTTCCTAATGTACTGTAAGATTCAGATAATGAATTCTGTAACCATGGTCATTATTACTACCGGAAACAATAATATTTGTAGAGTCAAACTAGTTCTGTGAGTTGTGCTTCCATTGTCGTTTTCTTATATGGGTTGGTGCTTTTAGTGTACAACAGTTTAGTCATCTAGAGTTAGTTTTGTGGCATGATTTGATCACACATGCTACATATTAAAATGGAAAATCAGTGTAAATTTGAGTAATACCTTTTGACTAGTAAAGTTATAACAACTTAATCTGACTAACTATGTATTGCATTAGTATCTAATATTAGTTCTTTTTTTTAAGGTGTTACGTTTTACAATGGACTGGTCGAAGATTTCACCTAAGATACTTGATGTATTAGCACGCAAACATATCGTTTTCTATGAAGATTATCCCTCCTTCGCCGGGGTTTGTAAGTCTTGGCATCTGGCGGCCTTACAAGCTGCCAAAGGCAACGGACCTCCTTCACGCTTACCATCTCTAATGCTTTCAGAGAAAATAGGAGATGAAGAGTTTCGTGAATTGTTCCTCCTCTCAAACAAGACCATACGCAAGATACGACTCCCAGAAGTATATGGTAAGTTATGTATGTCTTCATGTGGGTGGCTCGTAACCGTGGCAGATGATCACTCTTCTCAACTCATCAATCCATTATCGCGTGAAATCTTTAATCTTCCAAAGACCGACACCTTTTCTGGATTTTTAAGGCCTTCAGTAAAGGAAACCAGCTTTAGTAAGCTAGTTTTCCTAGCTCAGTGGTCGTTGGTTGTAGTATTGTGGAGATCTTCACGGGAGCTAGGGTTTTGTAGTATTGGAGATAATAAGTGGACACCTGCTGATGATAAGGCTTGGCATGGGATGATAATGGATATCACTTACTATGGCGGTCGAGTTTTTACTTGTGATATTGACTTCTGTATTCGAGCATGGGATCCAACTAAAATAGGCAAGGTTACAAGGTTGCCAAAAGATGTAGTAAATGCTTATTATGCTGATGGAGACCTAAACGGAGTATATATTATGGGATTGGATGACGGCGAGAGGAAGAGGTTGTTGGTGGTTATGAGAAAAGGCATGGTTGATGACAACGATGGCGTATATTATGAAACACAGCATTTTCAAGTTTGGGGCTATGATTTGGGAAAAGAGAAAGGAAAATGGTCTAGAGTGAACGATTTGGGTACCAAAAGTCTGTTTGTGGGACATAGCTCGTCGTTTTGGGTAGAACAAGACACCACAGGAGCGATAAAAGGCAATTGCATATACTTCACAGATGATGTTACCGAGTCATACCGTGTTTGTAAAACTGGAGGAGGGAGAGACATGGGGATATACCATTTATCCGACGGAACCATTGAACCTCACTTCACAGGAGAATCATGTAGCCACCTCACCCCACCAATATGGCTTCAATCAATGTAAACTTTGCAATCTCTGTCTTTTGTTAGATGCTTGAGATGAATGCTAAAATTTGTATCATTTTATCAGCAGAGAGCTGATTATCTAATGTAATACCTAGTATATTTTTTTCTTTGTCTTCTGTTCATATGCTCGTGCATCTGTACCTTATGAATATTGTGTATAGTCTACTTCCCTAGTACTATTATTTTTCGATGTTATTTGGTGCTTTGGGTTAGACGAAATCTGTATTGGGATAAGATGAGAAAATACTTAAACTTTAGACAAAAAAAAAATAGAGCAAAAAAGTATGAAGAAATTTTTGGAATTTGTTCATATGATATGATATCAAAGACCAAAATGATGTTTATATAAAATAAAACCAAATGACGTTTATATAAAATAAAACCAAATGACTTTTGATGAAAAGTCAAAACATTTTTCTTAATGGTTACATGTTTTGGTGAAAAGTAACAAGCTTTCAAATACGGCAACACTTTATTAGCCACAGAATTTTTGTGTTGTTGTTGTGTACAATCAGCCAATCAGATTTATTGAACTGTTACAACATCCTAGTGGCGAGTAATTTGTCACCACAACTTCGCCATTCATCGCATCCAAACTAAAATCAACATAATTAGTTTATATTTTATACAAGCGTACACTCCTCTCCTATTAACTTGCATTATAACTTAACTTGAAATTATGTTGGTATCGGGTAATTTTAGTTACATAAAATGCTTAATGTAGTTCCCTTGGTCTCAAGTATGCTTGACTTGTAATGTTTATGTATTGTTTCAATAGTGATCATAGTCTCTTGTTAAGTGTTCGTGCTTCTTTTATAATCTATATACTAAAAGCTGTTAAAAACTGTTTTTTTTAAGCAACCAAGTATAGAAAAGAGTAATGCTATCTATTTTGTGGAAAAACTATCATCCAAAATACGCACCACAAAAAAAGGGATTAGACCAGATACACTTCCAACTTGATTTTTCCAGTCAATTTTATCTCGTCTAATCCCTTCTTATTTAGATCAATTTCTTTGATCATTTATAGAGTTTTAGTTTGTTTAAAATTGATCCAATCATCCAACCAAGTAATCACCATCATTTCTCTACTAGTGCGAGAGAAGAACACATCATATCAAGAAGATATAAAATGTTGTAGTGTTAGTGTAGTGCACCCGTAACATTTGTTATGTACTTGTTGTATCTAGTTATACATCAAGTTGTCTATCATCTTGTTTAGTTAGTTTGTATGGATCATTGTGATCTTGTAGAGGTCAAGGAGATCTTGTGTAGCTTGTGTAGATCGTGAAGATCATGTAGATCTGGTAGATCGTGTTGATCGGGTGGATCGTGTAGATCATGTAGATCGAGTAGATCGTGTTGATCGGGTATATCGTGTTGATCGGGTACTAGCTTGATTAGTACTCAACATTTAGCTTAGTTTCGTAAAATAACGTAAGCGACGTTGTATGGTTTTCTCCGCCGAGAAGGGAACTTGTTGATTAGTGAAGTAACTCTCGAGTTGGGTCTTTCGGGAGTGGAGTAGGGCGAAGAGGAGCTTCGTGACCGAACCACTATAAATCATCGTGTCCGGTTTGCGCTTTATTTACTTATCTCTTTATGGTTATGTTCGCATTTACCGCTTTACATTTATATTTGCATTGCGTTTATCCTTGTGTGGCTAGTTGCTTATATTGTGTCGATTATGTTTGTGTTATGGCATGGTATTTATATTTTTCTATGTTTGTGCTATTATGACATGCTTCATTTATTGCTTTCTACTATGTCTAGTAGTTGCAAGACTATTGTTTATACTTTTCATATTACGTCACACTTGATCGGTTATTTGATACAAAAGTTTTAAATTTTTAAACGGGAATGTATTCACTCCCTCTACGTTTTCCACACGTTTTTATATGTTTTCATACGTTTTTATTCGTTTTCGTTTGTTTTCATATGTTTCGTATGTTTTTATACGTTTTCGTCTATTTTTATATGTTTCCATCCGTTTTTATATGTTTTCGTCCATTTTCATACGTTTCGTCCGTTTTTTATACGTTTTCATCAATTTTTATATGTTTTCATACATCCATTTTATACGTTTTCGTATGTTTTTATATATTTTCACACGTTTTTATCCATTTTAATACGTTTCGTCCGTTTTAATACGTTTCATTCGTTTATATGAAAACATATAAAAACGGATGAAACGTTATAAAAATATGAAAAGGTATAAACGGATGAAACGGACGAATAGGTATAAAACGTATAAAACAAAGTAACATATAAAATGAATAAAACGTATGAAATGTAAAACAGATGAAAACGATAAAGCGGATGAAAGCGAATAAAACGTGCTCGCGGATTTAAACGTATAAAGCGGATAAAGCGTATAAAAGCGTAAGAAAAGCGAAGGAAGCTTATAAAAACAGATGAAAACGTATAAAAACAGATAAAAATGTATAAAACGGATGAAAACGTATAAAAAACCGACGAAACGTATAAAAACGAATGAAAGCATATAAAAACGGATGAAATCATATAAAAACGGATGAAAACACATAAAAACGTATGAAAACATATAATGATGGACGAAAACGTATAAAAACGGACGAAAACGTATAAAAACGGACGAAACGTATGAAAACGGACGAAATATAAGAAAACGTATAAAAACGGACAAAATCATTTAAAGACGAACAAAACGTATGAAAACGGAAGAAAACGTATAAAAACCGACAAAAACGTATTAAGACAGACGAAAACGTATAAAATCGGACAAAACGTATAAAAACGTATGAAAAAGGATGAAAATGAATAAAAACAGATAAAGACGTATGAAAACGTATAAAAATTGACGAAAAATATAAATTATAAACGGTCGTTAGTTTAAAGGATGGGTGCTGCAAAGGTTGTTAACCAAAAGGGCTAATGTGTAACTGCTAACAGAATCTACTTAAAGCTGGTTGAAACGAAGGACTAAAACTGACAAAAGAGAGCAAAATACGGATGGTTATTGCACTTAATGAACCACACAGACGAAACGTATAATTTGGCCAAATCACACGGACGATTTTTGTAATTTACTCTTTTGTCAAAGTAAAGACAATAATTTTGGGTCCAATTGAAAGGAAAAAATAAACAACAAATATAAAACAGAAAAAGTAAACAAAGAAATTGCAGATGATGAAATTCGAACTTGGGTTAATCACTAATCTAACCAAACACATTAGTGACTGAAAGGTTGAGAATTATACATTTAGACCATCGGTAATGGATGGTCATTTGTCCCGATCACCCTACAAAAAGAACACATCATCCTCATCATACCCCTCGACCCGACGCTTCCAACATGGTATTTTGCAAGGACTCGGTCGTATTCTCAATCGAGTCATGTGAGTTTGTTGTGTGTGTGTGTGTGTTTCTTAATGATTTTTGTGAGATATATTTATGTTAAGTGGGGTATATTTTTTTTGGTGACCGCGGTCGATTTATTAAACTAAGTTGGCCATGAAAAATGTTATAAAGAGAGAAATTGTGTTGACGCTGATGTGACCAGGGTCATGTGCGCTCACCATTACAGTTAACCTTAAATTGTTACATCGACAAAACAAAATTTAACATTGGTTTTTTGTTTTTTTTTTGTTTTTTTTTTTTTTTTTGTTTTTTTTAATTTTGGTCTTTGTAAATATATTTTTTTATTAATAAATCAAAATAGAGAACTAGCTACCATTTTTTATGGGTTAATTCTACATATTGGCTATGAATTTTCAAAAATTTCTAATGTTAGGTAACTAACTTTCAAAAATATTATTATCACCCATAAAACTTTGATGTTACATTCTATTATAGGCCATATGACTGTTTCACCATCTGTGTGTCCACATGTGACCACAGATAACCACTTATATCCTCATTTTCCTCTTTTTTCCGTCTTTCTTCATAAACCCTAATGTTAACAGTCATTTACCAACTCAATTGATTCTTTCATAAATCAAAACGAATCCAAAAACAAAATCAAATCAAAATATGTCTTCGTATCTTTTCAATGAAAAATGCAAATGTAACAGGCCATCAATGGTTGTAACGTCGTGGACACCCTCCAACCCTACTCGACGTTTCATTTGTTGCCAAAATCGCTGGGTAATTCATCATTCACTTTTTTTTTAAAAATTATAATTTTCAATTATTTACTACACATTATTAATTGATTGTCGAAACCTGGGAATAAGAAATGTGAAAAATTTGATTGGTACGATCCAGAGGAGGAATGTGATTGGTACAAGATGCATTTGTTCTAGATGTACTGTCAACTTAATCATAATCAAAGACGTGAAGTTCAAACATAAGTAACACGTCAAAGAATGATTGAAGAATTGGAGGCTGATTTGTAACAAGCTAACAAAAAAGTCAGTGTTTGGAAGTCTATCCTTTGTGTTTTTGAAATTGTTGTGTCTTTGGTCCTTGCAATGAAGTAGTGTTACAATAGTATGCTAGATTGGGTAGTTTTGTTGTTGTTTAGGGCAATAGTTGTTGGTAACTAGTTTTAGCCTTGTAAACTCAATCTAATGTATGCATTTTGGTTATTATATGCAATGAAACATTGTTTTCCCACCCTTGTTTGTTACTGAATTCATAAACATGAATCACTTCAAGCATTATGATAATAGGTTTTGTTCTTTGTACTAAGATAGTCCTATTGAAACTCTCACAAATCCCATTCTCAAAATTTTGACACTTAGTTTCCAAACTGAAGAATGCTCTGGACCAAGTGTTAGGGTTCATCTGGATCAAGTAATCATATGCCTCTTCGATCTTCATTTCATCCATCTTTGTGTAGAAGTGTTGCTCCAAAGTGGTTGATGTTGCTTGCCAAAAGAGTCTTTGTAGGTGAACTCAACTGAACTTCTTCTTAAAATTTGAAAAAACATTTCTTGTGCACTTCTTATGTTCAACATTAGGGATGAATTCACTGACAACATCTAATAGACCACAGTATAATGAAGTACATAAGTTGCGTTATACATGAAAGTACATAAGTTGCAATATATATTAAATTAGTCTAATTAACTTACCTTGTGAGCATCGATATGATTGTTAACCCGTTACCACGATGCAAATTGGATCTTCACACAACAAACCCAAAACCAACACAAGTTATCCTTGTTTTCCACCTTCACAACGCCCATACTATTGGATACATCTTATTATTAGCATCTCTTCCCATAGCAACCAACAACTTCCCTTTACATGAATGTTTAAGAAAGGTTTTACTGTAAACATACCATCGTGTTTTAAGTTAATTGTGAAAACACGATTCTTGTCAGATTTACCTTTACCCATTTGGTTATTACATGTGAATTAGGGTTCTTGTGAAAATTGGGAATTAGGGTTGTGGAATTAGGAATTAAGGTTCTTGTGAAAATTGGGGGGAAAATGTTTTTGGTAAAGTTGCTTGTTGACGTTATTATATGTTGGGTCAATGAGTTTTAATATATATGTATTTTTTTAACTTTATTGAATGCCCGTACAATGGTACCGGTTGTAAATATAGCCAATATGGATAACAATAGAACACAACATCAAAATACAATGGTACCGGTTGTAAATATAGCCAATGGTGCGTTTGGTATACTGTCATGAATGACAATGGGTATGAGTTTGATAGTAGTGGTGGGTCCCTCATCTATGAAAGATCCGTACCTATCTCTCTTTGTGTATATAGATTATGGAATATATTCATCATTCATCACCATAGTGGGGGCCCTCTTATCTTAAACAAACACTTTTAATCACTTTCATAGTGATAGTCTTATTCCCATAGTAGGCAACTAAACGCACCCTTTCCACAATATTTTTGAAAGTAAGTTATCTAACATTAAAAAATTTTGAAAGGTCAAAGCTAGTAGAATTAAGGGAAAATGACAAAAAAATGTATCGAACTTGACACCTTTTGTGATTGTGTGTAGCCAACTATTTTTTTGTTCATTGTAACATAAATCTTTTGAATTTTTGTCATTGTATGTACGATTTACAACGTGTCACAACACTTGGACTGCCAACTCATCGGGGTGTTACACGTGGACTGCCAACTCATTTACCCCACTATTTCTTTTTAGGGATAATAACAAAAAAATGTATGGAACTTGACCATTTTTGTCATTGTAACACAAACTTTTTGAATTTGTGTTAATGTATGTATCCAGTCAATCTAAACTTGGCATCGTTAGTCCTTTATACTAACGGCCGTTAGCTTTATAACTTAAATTTCATTTCTTACGTTTTCATCCCTTTTAATCGTTTCACTTGTTTTCTTCGTTTTCATTTGTTTTATACATTTTCGTCTATTTTCTTACGTTTTGATACTGCTTTTATATGCTTTCATCCGTGTAAGATGAAACAAAGGCGTGTAAAATAGACGAAAACATAAAATCAAATGAAACGTGTTAAAACGGACGAAAACATGTAATCGAGAAAGCGTGTAAATCGAGGCAAAATGTGTAAAAGCGAGCAGCGTATATAACGACTAACGTTGCATTAATAAAATAAGCAGGCGTGTGTAGCTATAAAAGCGAATGAAACGCATAAAAACGTAAAATAATTAGCGGCGTATAAAAGCGGACGGCGTGTATAAAACATAAGAAAATGAGCGAAAAAATGTATAAAAGCGAATGAAAGCGTAAGAAAGCGAGCGAAACATATACAAAGGGATGAAAGCGTAAGCAATTTTTTTAAGTTATGTGCTAACGGTTGTTAGTATAAAGGACTAACGATGTCATGTTTAGATTGACTAGAATCCTAGATACATACATTAACAAAAATTCAAAAGGTTTGTGTTACAATGACAAAAGTGGTCAAGTTCCATACATTTTTTTGTTATTATCCCTAAAAAGGAATAGTGGGTAAATGAGTTGGCAGTCCACGTGTAACACCCCGATGAGTTGGCAGTCCACGTGTTGTGACACGTTGGAAATCGTACATACAATGAAAAAAATTCAAAAGGTTTATGTTAGAGCACTCCCATCCATAACACCATAACACCAATAACACCGTCGCGTCGGTGCCACATCGCTTTTTAACATTTAACATTAACATCCCAAAAACACTCCCATCCATAACATCCCAATAACACCATAACACCAATAATATTTTATATTTTCAATTTCAACCCCTAAACTAAAACAAATACTTCATTTATTAAACTAAAACAAACATTTTATTAAAACTAAAAACATATTACAATCGTGATTAAAAAAAAAAAAAAAAAAATACAACGAAAAAAAAAAAAAAAACACTTCAAATAAAACATTACAACAAATTAAAGGAAATCGATCTCGACGAGGTTTCAAGTTATATTTTGCGATGATTCGATCTTTTCGTCATTGATCCTTTGCCGACCATTGGATCTTGCCCGTCGATGGCGTCATCAAAACTTGATCTCTTCCAACCTTGTTAATGTGAGATCTCTTTCTGCTGTGACCCGATCGCCGCCGGAGGCTTCGTTTGATCTGAAACTTCGTTTGCCATAGTTTACGTAAAATAAGGCGACGAGCTCGTTCCTCCGGTCTTGTTCCCCAAGACTTGTTGTAGTCTCGGATCGTGCTTTCTTGGTACGTTTCTTTCCCATGGGCGTGGTTGTTCATCATTACCAAACAAAGCCTCGTTTGTTTGGCTTGGGACTTCGCGGTTAAATCAACCGGTTCCGCGTCTCCCATTTCTTATAATGACGCAAAACATCCCAAGCGTCATCGAGACCAAACAGTGCTCCTCTGTTTTCCTCACGATACCATTGCTTTGCCCGTTTCATCACATCCACCTCACTTTCACCGCTTCGTTGATCCCATTGCGCACGTCGTAATAAGAGTTGAACTTTGTGCATATCACATTCAACGTTGTCCATTTGCTTGACATCATGTCCTTGGTGCGCCGTTGAAAGTTGAGTCTATTGAACTCATTTCGACCCGATACCAAAGCGTATCTCTAGGTTGGCACTTTCCAACTTTTGGATCCTCCGAAAGCGACTATGTAACACCTTGCAAGTAATGCTTCCTCTGCCGAATTCCAACGATTAGTAGCGACAACCTCCTCATCGAATCAATTGGTTCGGGCTCGGGGTCTTTGGATTTTTGGATTTTAAACCATCGACCTTTTCCTTTTTGGTGGAGATGTGGGTGTCTCAAAGAACATCTTGTGTTTCGATTTGTGATTGTTGTATTGTTGTGTGAATTGAAGGTTTTGAAATTTGGAGTTTAAGGTGTTTTGTTGGTTTTGTTGTTGCCAAAACAGTAATGTTTGTTGTTGTTTCCACATTTCTTCGCTTGATAAGCCTAGTGGGTTGGGGTTTGAAGATGAACCAGCGTTCGGGTTAGATGATGAACCCGGGTTTGAGGGATTCCACCCATCATTAAGAAGATTGAAGAAATATCGTCGTTGCCTCCCGACATTGTTTTTTTTTTTTTGCAGTTAATTGAAGTTGATAGATTGAGAGTATTGAGAGGATTTAGAAGTGGAAGTGTGAATAAAAATGGTGTTTTGATTGTGTATTTATAGTGGTAAAAAAGGTTTTGATTTTTTTTTTTTTTTTTTTTTTTATATCAATTCTAGCCGTTAGGGACTAAAATGAAATTTTTTTAAAGTTAACGACTAGTAGCCGTTAGAGGACTAGTTTTGAAAATTTTTGAATTTTTTTTTTTTTTTTTTTTTTTTACCTTGCTGCGTTAAGGGGATAACTTGGGGAATGTAACGTGGTTGTTCTTCGCCCATCCTTATAACGCCAATAACGGTGTTAACAGCCCCCTAACGGGCGTTAGCGCGTTACGAATGGGAGTGCTCTTACAATGAACAAAAAAATAGTTGGCTACACAAAATCACAAAAGATGTCAAGATGCATTTTTTTGTCATTTTCTCTATAATTAACCCTTTTTTTTATTAATAAATCCCAAACACCTTAATAACTGTGCCGGAGGAAAAAAAGAAATCAAATGGAGAGTAAACCCAACGGTGGCGGAGAGAAGATGTGTAGCATATATTACCAACGAAAAAAACCTTCTCTTAAACGACCTAAAACCCTTCCTCAAGTATATATATTTTGTTTAAATTAGTTTTAACAAGTATTGGATTATTACTATTTTTATGCTTATTAGTTGCTTGTTTTTCTTTTTAAAAAGACCAATTTACTATATCGATATTATATATACAACTAATTTATCTTATGTATCCCTGATATCAGACAAACATTTAGTTAAGAAACATTCTCATACAACATGAGTAACACTAGGATACAAGCCTTTTGGTTGCTTATGTGTGTTTGTTGGTTCATTCTTTTATTTGTTTCGAACATATAGCGAGAACTTATGACTTATTTGGTTTTTGGCTTATGTTTTGTAAGCTCATTTTTGGGACTTATTTTGAAACTTTTAGAACTTATATAAGTTTATTATGTCACGATAAATTTATATAAGCCAACAAGTTCAAATAAGGGGTGTTTGTTTCGACTATGGCTTATTTGATTTTGGGCTTCGTTTCATAAGCTCACTTTTGTACCTTATTTTGAATCTCTTATGTTATGAAGTAATAAACATATAAGCCAAAGTTTCAAAATAAGCCACAAAATGTGAGCTTATATAAAACATAAGCTCAAAACTAAATAAATATAAGTCGGCTATATAAGCAAACAAACACCCGTCACAAAAGTGTGCTTAAAAACATAAGCCGAAAGCTATAAGCCCGTTATATAAGCTGAAACAACTCCCCTCTATGTATTGCGAATACATGTGTTGTTTGTGGTCTTGAAATATATGTTCTGTAAGTCTGTTACTTAGTATTTGACCATAGAAAGTCAAACTTATATTGATAATGATGTTATGGTAACACACTACTAACACTAGTAGGGTGGTTCACTAAACCCATCACCTTCCATTTCCACCACTAAATCCGTCAACGCACAACACAAAGTGGCCCGCTTAACACAAACATACCCACCACCCATGAAACATGAACAAAACGGGGGACCACGCGTTGGAACACCCCATCACTACTCATAGTCTAAAAGAGTTATGCGTTTAGTTTTTCTGTCTATGCAAAAGGTTGCTTCTTGTCTTAAGGGATAGCTCTTTATCCGAAAAATGCAGCTAACTTTGCCAATTTTTCGAGTTCTGTTTAGCCATTTTTTTGTGCTTTTATACAACATACTTATGAATTGTGTCTATCGTGTGTATTTTGTGACCTATGACCCATCCCTATTAGTAGGTTAGTAGGAGGGTTGATAAAGTGACAAGTTAGCTAGATTTATAGATAATCATCACTTGTCGTAAGCATAAAGACGTTTAATTTTGCTATATATGCAAAAGTTTGCTTCTTGTCCTAAACATAAAGACGCTTTTACATGCGTGAATTTACCTGTAAGGTTCACATTCTGAATTCTTTAACCATGGCCATTCTTACTAATGAAAATAACAACGATTGTAGTCTTGTAGAGTGAAACTTCTGTGAGTTATAACAGGATTCCGGTGCGTCTCCGTTGCCGGTTTCTTGTATTTGTTGGTGCTTTTAGTCTATGACAGTTTGGTCGTCTAGAGTTAGTTTTATGGCATGATTTGTTCACATGTGCTATATATCGAAAGAGAAAATCCTTATAAATTCGAGTTATACATTCAGAGTTCTGACTGATAAAGATAAAATCACTTAATCTGGCTATTGTTGCTTTGCTTTTTGCTATTTAACTATCTATTTCATTAGTTTCTAATATTAGTTTTTTCAAAGGTGGGATGGTCGAATATGTTACCTGAGGTACTTGATGTAATAGCACGCAAACATATCGTTTTCTATGAAGATTATCACTCTTTCGCTGGGGTTTGTAAGTCTTGGCATACAGTGGCTTTAAAAGCTGCAAAAGAAGCCAAAGGCAATGGACCCCCTTCCCGGTTGCCATCACTAATGCTTTCAGAGGAAGTAGAAGATGAAAAGTGTCGTGAATTATACCTCCTCTCAAACAAGACCATCCGCGAGATATGGCTCCCAGAAGTATACGGTAAGTTATGTATGTCTTCATGTGGGTGGCTTGTAACTGTGGCAGATGATCATTCATCACAACTCATCAATCCATTATCGCGTGAAATCTTTGAGCTTCCAAAGGTTGACACCTTTCCTGGATCAGATACTATGACATGGTATGACAGCATCAAGAAGCTACTTTTCATAGCTGAGTTGTCATTGGTTGTAGTAGTGTGGGGATGTTCAGCGAACCTAGGGTATTGTCGTATTGGAGATAAAAAGTGGACCCCTGTTGATAACGCTGAGAGTTCGATAATGGATATCACTTACTATAACAGAGAAGTTTATCTTTTTAATTTTTTATACGACATCCAAGTATGGGATGTTCATGGGGAAGATCCTACAAAAATAGTCGTCCTTCATTCACATGTTCCTACAGATTTTTATGCTGATAATGACGAAGACCTAGGCATATCATATATTATGGGATTGGATGATGGCGAGAGGAAGAGGTTGTTGGTGGTTAGCAGAAAAGGCCCGATCAAGGATGAGGGTGATTATGCGACAATGTATCTTCAAGTTTGGGACTTTGATTTGGAAAACAGAGAATTGTCAAAAGTGAGTGATTTGGGTAACAAAACTTTGTTTGTGGGACATAGTTCGTCGTTTTGGATTGAGGACACTACAGGGGTGATTAAGGGCAATTGCATATACTTCACAGATGACGTTGTTGAGGCATACCGTGAAAGTCAAGATGGAGGAGGGGGAGACATGGGGATATACGATCTATCTGACAAATATTTCATTGCACCTCACTTCACGGGAACATCACGTAGCCATCTCACCCCACCGATATGGCTTCAATCAATGTAAACTTTGTAATCCGGTGTTTGTGTTTGGTTTTTGTAAAGAGGTCAATGGGATGAGAACCTTCATCATATATTAGCGAAGATATTATGTAATGAAATATAGTTGCTACTTGCTACTTTGTTAGTATCTCTGATTTGGCTTTTGTTCATATGCTGATTCGTTTCCTATAAATATTGTTTCATGGATTTTCCTTTTAATAAAATCACTAAACTTTTTCTTGACTAAAATGGAAACAAGCAATAAGTAGCAAATCTTTGAGCCTCAAAAACCAATTGGGAAAATGATAAAAAAAGATCGTCAAGTTGTCGCTTTTTTTTTACAGACATAAAACTTTATTTTTTCATATAGTAGATTAAAACTTGATTAATTTTCCTTTTGTGACACAAAATCACACTTATAGTGTAATTAACCTTCTTAATCCCACTAAACCCGTTTTAAGTGTGATTTTGTGTCACAAAAGGAAAATTAAGCGAGTTTAGTCTTCTACTAAGAAAAAAAAGTTGATCGCCTGTAAGTTAAAAAGTATAATTTGACGATTTTTTTATCATTTTCCCAAACCAATTTTAGGGTGCCTTTTGTTTGTAAATGGGATTGGAATCAAAATTTGGATTTGAGAAATGTATGAAAGAAAAGAAGAAAGAAAACCTAAAATTATATAAAACTATATATTAATTAGAGTAAATTACACCGTTCGTTCTTGTGGTTTGCGTTGACCGCGTGGTTTCGTCCTTTCGACCAAAAAGTTGCAACCGTCTGTCCTTAAGTTAGAACGTTATGCATCGTTAGTCCTTTGACCAAACGACGTTAAGTTTGACCGTTAAACTCCCTCACGTGACTTGCATACGAGGTAAATCGTCATTTCAACACCATAAGGACGAGCGGTGTAATTTACTCTAAATAAAAACATTTCAACACCATTTCTCTCATTTATACCCTAACCCTAAGCCTAATTCATCTCTTTCTCTCACCTCATCACCGCCGCCACCCTTCCACCACCGCCACCTCACGCCTCGTCGCCACCACGTAACCACCATCACCCACCATCATTTCATCTCGAATTTTTGAAGACCCGAATGTTTTGGAGTCGTTTGAAGAGTTATTGTCCGTGAAAACAAGTTTAAAAACACACCACCGCCGCTCCACCGCCGGCACCCACCTCTCACCGCCTACTCCAAAAGACTCCCCACCACTCCCTCTTTTTGATCTACTACATCACGCGCCCCAAAACCACCCCCCTCGTTTCTTTTACCTCACGCCACCCTAACCCCACCATAGCACCACCACGGTTCATATTCATGAAAAAGATAAAGGTAGGTCACACGCGCGAGTTTTAGCTCGTTATTACGGTGGGAGCGGTGGCGGGTCTCGTGGTGGTGGGATCGAAGGTGTATCCGGAGATTGGGGATCCGGGTTAGTTGGAATAAGTAGATCGTGATTGTAGTCTGTGGTTTTGGTATCAAAAGTATGTTCTTGATGATTTTTTTGGATTCACAGTAAAATAAAGACCTTCATATATGATTATTTCATAACTCCATTTTTTTTAACAAATACATAACTCCATTTCACCATATTCTTTTTGTCACACCCCCAAATTACATTTTTTGGCGGAATGGAATTCACAGGGATTATTGTCATAGCATCACAATCACAGTTATATTGAACGACCTAAAGTGTCGTTTGGAAAACACATCGTTTGATTTAATAAAATAATCAGAGTTACAAAGTATAGGTCCCAAATGAAAATCAACTTGCGCGGAATAAAGTTTGTTACAATTTAAACGATGTTTTAAAGTGCATAAAACCCAAGTGAGACGCGTTGTCACCGCGACTCTATGATGTGTCCAAATGCATGCCATGAATAGAATGCCATAGATACCTGAGATAAAACATGCTTAAAAAGGTCAACACAAAGGTTGAGTGAAATCCATAGGTTTAATTAATTCGTTTGAACACAATAATCGTAGTGTGAGTTAAATGGTTTCACACTCATCGTTGAAAACAAAACAGTATTTATTTCACTAAGTTCATGACACCAAAGCGTAAACATCGCACCAATAAAAATCGGTAATCATCGTTTCATCGCCACTCCTAATAGGTAAACTTGCCAATTTACCTTAATGATTCAAATATAGTGCGCTCGATTTCCCTAACGGGTCAATAAGGCGGGGTGTTAATTCAATAGGCCTATTCACAATATTCGCTCGCTCCGCAAGTGACTAATGGTGCATGATGTTGGGACTTCAAACATGGCAAATACTTAGTGACAATAAAACATTTGGATATAGCATCTGATTCAAAGCATTTGTGTTCGGTTAAAATGTAGCATGTATCTCCCCAATAGTTAGTAAAGCAGTTAAAAGAGTAAAAGTGGGCTATGAACTCACTGTTGCAATGATTGAGATGACAAAAGTGGATACTGCTGAAATGTAGCGTGAATCTCGAAAATGACCTATTATGAATGATATGATATGTAATGAGTTATGATATAATGTTATGCATGCATTTCGTATGTTATTAATACCATTTGTGAGTTTTGAAAATAATACTCTTCGTCGAAAAATACTCTTTTGACGTCTTGACCATTCTTAAATTACTTTACAAGTATTTACGTCAAAATGTCATCCTACAATAGTTTCGTAATGATTTATTGTAAAATTTTTAACTTTTCGTCGTAAAATAAAGTCGTTGGAAATTTTATGAAAGTGACAAAAATGGCTTCAAAAGCTAGTAAAATGGTGTCGTCGAGCGTTAGGAAACGAACTCAACGGTTTTGGAATGCTTGTATCAAAATCTAGAAGTTTTAGTACATGAGTTTTCGTCATAGAGGTCTCGAACATAAAGATAATAGAGATTAATTATGGTGATTTTGTCCAAAATGTTGTTTAAAAGTGAGTTTCGGCAAAGTTTAAGCAACCGTAAATAATTTATTACAACTCCGCTATACAAACGGTTAGTCGTTTTGGAAAATATGCTTGGTGATCTCGATTTTATTAGAAGACATCTCGTTACAAAAAGTTCCACGTCAATGTTAAAAATAGCCTTCAATATGGTCGTTTTAGTTACCGTAACACTTGTCTCGTAAAAATAATATAGTTTTTCTAAAAAATAATGTTACGGAAATTTTATAAAACGTGTATATTTTAGTCGTTACAAATCCGCTTTCTCGTATTATCGTCCTTAGCTTTCGTATCAAAGTATACTAATATATTTTTGATAAGTCGAAATAATTTGTAAAGCTTAGGACTCGTTTTTGACTCGTACAAAACAAAAACACTTTGTTGAAATTTTCAAATTATATATTTAAATGGTCAAACTTGAAAAATTCATAACTTCTTCGTTATAACTCCGCTTTAATCCGTTCAAGCTGCCACGGATTCGCTTTTAAAGTATATTTTCTAAATATCTAGGCCAAAAACTCATGTCTACTATCGGATTTTCCAGAAATACCAAACAAGATCAGACCACTTTTTATACTTGTCGAAAATTGTTTTTCTCGTACTAAACCTATTCCAATCCCTTCAAAACAACTCCAAAGCTATTCTAATCCTACCATACACCTTCTTAGGGTGTCATGGGTTCCTAGACATCATCAAGACCAATATATAACAAGGGAATAATTATAGGATGACTTTTATATATCAAACTCTTAAAATCAATGTAAAATGGTATAAATAGCAATAAGTCTTGCATGCTAGCTAAGAAAATGATGAAATACATATGAAATGAAAATGAAAGATATAAAATGAAAGTGATATGCTTACAAGCTACTATGATGAGGTGATTAGAACAAGGATTAAACCTAAACACCCTAGGTTTTATTTCAAAACCTTGATTAAGAGTGTAACTAGATTGTGTAAAACTTGATTAGCAAAATTTTGATGAATCTCTTCTTTATCACTTGCAATGGCGGTTTGAGAGAAAAGGAAGAAGAGAAAAACAATCTTGACTTTGCACTTGAATTATTGATGAATGAATGAAATGTGAAAGTTTGTGTATAAATCTATCTCATGTAAGAAAATCTACCAACCAATTAATGAAGCACCCTCATTCACGCCAAGGAATGCATTTACAATATATATATATTTTTTTCTTTTTATAATGTGTATAATTGTTAAAAGTATAAGTAAAATGTATAGTTAAGTAAAATTGTTGTAACTTGTACATAGTTGTGAAATTAGAGTAGTATGGACTAAAATAAGTTTTAAGGGATCAAAGTAAAATATATTGTAGTTATAAAATTGTAAAAATACATTTCTTGTAAAATTTGAGTGATAATATAATTATCGTGTAGTTTTAAGAAAAACGTCGTAATAATATAAATTTAACGATTTATATACAAAATAAATTTAAAACACTAGGTAAACTCAAAATATTGTTTTATAAACTAAATGTAAGTATAAAAATATATCGGAATAATTTTGGAAGTATCGGATTAAATGTTCAAAATAATAACTTACGCGATAGCGTTTATTTAATATGAAATTTACGCGTTTAATGTGAAATGCAAAGTCATGAATGAACTAACATGATGAAAATGATGTTAATGAAATGTAGACTAAACTTAGTCTATATGAAATGTCCGTGATGATATGATCATGAATTAGCCGCTAAACCATCAAGTTCTGGCAATTTGGAACACGTAAACCTAGTTTACGATAAATGATGAAATAGTGAAACTTGAGAAATGACTTGAAATTGCGAGTTGTCACACTTTTTCTATTAAAAGTATCATTTTTATTGGTTTTTAAAGCTTATTAAGTGAATTCTGATTTGGGTTGTGTTCAAAATTAGCTTGTGATTAATAAAGTGTGCTTTTGATGATATGCAAGTGGGTTGTGTCTATAATGTCTTTAAAGTGCAAAATTGTACAAGTGGGTTGACTAATTTCAAGATGAAGAAGGGTCAGTGGCTCGAAGTTGGAAAAGATGATGCTTTTTGTTGTTGCAAGTGGGCTTGTTTGGTTATTGATTGAAGGTTTTAATGTTGGCAAAGACCATTGTTTATGAAGTGGTTTCTAATCACGTCACCTCCCCTCTTTTTGCCATGGAAGAATAATGTATTTCATCCCTTGGTGGAAGCACAAACACAGATCCTCATGTTCTCCTTTAACTTCACCATCTTAAACGCGAGAGAAGGAGATGCAGGAGATGAATAAAACGAAACAAACATGAACCCACCTTTGCTTACAACACAAAAAGAGAACCGAAAGTTACCAACGAGTTACCAAGAAACACGAGTCAAAACTTCGTGGGTTTAACCTACCTTTGCTTACAACACAAAAAGAGAACCGTTGGCGGCGGTGTGGCGGTGGTGGTGGTTTAAGGTGGTCGGCTAGGTTAAAGAAAGAGAGAAATGGTGATGATGATGTGTGCTTTATGTTTGTGTGTGTGGTAAATGGTGATATACCACTTTGGACGATTATGTAATTTTACTTTAAAAGTGGTCTTATCCGCATAAACTACACCGATTAGTCCTTGCAACTGTTCATCCTTATAGTATTGAAATGACGACTTACCCTCACGTCAAGTCACATGAGGGGAGTTTAACGGTCAAACTTACGGTTTTGTCGAGGACTAATGGCGCATAATGTTTCCAACTTATGACTGACGGTGCAACTTTTTTGGTCAAATGACAAAACCCTGCGGTCAACGCAAACCACAAGACGAGCAGTGTAATTTACTCTATTAATTATAAGTTGTTACATATTAAAAATATTAGAGTAAATTACACCGTTTGTCCTCGTGGGTTTGTTGACCGCAAGTTCGCCCTGACCAAAAAGTTGCACCGCCCATCCTTAAGTGGCAAACGTTATCGCCATTAGTCCCTCCCACTAACGAAGCCCAATAACGGTCGTTAAGTCTTGTTAACACGAGGTATAATCGTCATTTCAACACCATAAGGACGACGATGTAGTTTACACTTTTGTCCATTTTCTTACGTTTTCGTCCAGCTTTCTTACGTTTTCTTACTTTAACTCAGTTTTTTACGTTTTAAATCCGTTTTCTTACGTTTATTTACGTTTTCGTCGCATTTCTTACGTTTTCGTCCATTTTTATGTCTTAATCCGTTTTCTTACTTTTAACTCGGTTTTTACGTTTTCGTCGGCTTTCTTCACGTTTTCATCGGTTTTATCCGTTTTCATCCGTTTTGTCCGTTTTAATCGTTTTCTTAGTTTTTCTTCGTTTTACTCTGTTTTTTACGTTTCGTCTTTTTTACGTTTTCATCCATTTCTTACGTTTTCGTCCATTATCTTCGTTTTATCATTTTTCTTCGATTTACTCTGTTTTTTCACGTTTCGTCGGTTTTTATATTTTCGTTCATTTTCTTACGTTTTCAGTCTAGTTTTTACGTTTCGTCCGTTTCTTACGTTTTCGTCTACATTTTTTACGTTTTCGTCCGTTTCTTACATTTTCTTACGTTTTCGTCCGTTTTAAATCATTTACTTAGGTTTTACTCTTTTTACGGTTTCGCCGGTTTTACGTTTCGTCCTTTTCACGTTTTAAAACGTAAGAAAGCGTCGCGAGCGTTTCGCGTAAAAATGCATGAAAACGTAATAAAACGAAAAACGTAAAAAATGTCTTTTCGTCTGCTTTTTACATTTTAAAACGTGCTTTTTACGTTTTCTTCGCTTAAAACGTAAGAAAGCGGACAACGTAAAAATCGTAAGAAAACGTAATAAAGCGGACGAAAACGTAAGAAAATGTATTTAAACGTAAAAACATAGTAAACGAAGAAAAAGGAAGAAAACATAAAAGGCGGACGGCGTGAAAACGTGAAGAAATCGGACGAAAACCGTGAAAACGTGAAAACAGAAAGTAAAACGTGAAAGCAGACGGCGTAAAAAACAGACTAAACGTAAGAAAGCGGACGGCGTAAAAAATAGATGAAACGTAAGAAATGTAAAAAAATGATGAAGCCGTAAAAAGCAGAATAAATAGTAAGAAAAGCAGACAAAACGTGAAAATGGACGAAACGTAAGAAAATGGTTGAAAGCGTTAAAAAGACGAAAACATAAAAAAAGCGAGTAAAAGGTAAGAAAACTAAGAAAACGTTTTAAAGCGGAAAAAACGGATGAAAAGCGGATAAAACCGGTGAAAGCGGATGAAAACGTAAGAAAGCGAGCAGCGTAAAAACGGAGTTAAGAGTAAGAAAGCGGACGACGTAAAAAGCGGACAAAAGTGTAACTACACCTTCGTCCTTACACCGCTCGCCGCTATGGTGTTGAAATGACGATTATACGCTCGTGTTAACAAGACTTAACGACCGTTAGTGGGCTCCGTTAGAGGAGGGACTAATAGCGCATAACGTTTTTACTTAAAGATCGACCGTCTGAACTTTTTTGATTAAAGAATGACTCACCGCGATCAACGAAACCACAAAAGCGAATCGGTGCAATTTACTCAAAATATTATATGTAAGATACGAAAAGAAAAAATATATATTTAAAAGAAAACTGCAAAATTTGTGGCTTACATTCAATCATTCATTCATATATGGGACTCTCAGTGATTGTTATATCTTTCACACGAAACATACCACTTCATAGTGGAATAAGTTTTTAGAGTTAATTGCGTTTTGATCTGCGTGGTATGGTAGAATTGTAGATTTGGTCACTAAAAGCTTTAAAAAGTCGTTAGAGGTCCTTATTTTCAAATTTTCGATTGCGTGTTTGGTCGCGATCGACGTCAATGTCTAAAATCTTGTCTTCTTCTTTCCTATTTTTTCGGTCAATCTCTTGGCTTCTTACATAAATGGTCCTTGTGTCTTGCCAAGTTTTACAAATTTAGTCTAATTTTTAAAATTATTTATTTAACTATTAATATTTATTTAACTATTAATATTACATAAATGGACCAACATTGTAATTTTAAAAAAAAAATCGAAAATTTAAAAAAATAAAAATTTTAAAAAAAATTTCGAAAAAAATTTTGAATATTTTTTTTGTCGAAAAAATTTCTAAAAAAGTTTTTGAAAATTTTATTCAAAAAATTTCGAAAAAGAATTTTTGAAATTTTTTAAATTCTTTTCAAAAAAAATTTCGAGAAAGTTTTTGAATAAAATTTCAAAAAAAAATCGAAAAAAATTTATTCGAAATTTTTTTAGAAATTTTAGCCATTATAAAAAAATTTTGAAAAAAAACCAACAAAGATATTTTTTCGAAATTTTTGAATAAATTTTCAAAAAAAAAAGAATCAAATAATTTTTCAAAACAAAATTTCAAAATATTTTTTGAAATTTTTTCAAAAACTTTTCTAAAAATTTTTCTCAAAAAAAATTTTGGAATAATTTTTTTTCGAATTTTTTAAATCTTATTCGAAAAACTTTTACGAAAATTTTTTCAAAAAAAATTCGGAAAAAAAATTTTCAAAAATTTGTTTTTGAAATTTTTTGAATAAATTTTCAAAAATTTTAGAAAATTTTCGAATACTTTTTTCAAAAAAAATTCAAAATTTTTTCGAATAAATATTTCAAAATTAAATTTTTTTTTTAAATTTTCGATATTTTTTTGAAAATTACATTTGTTGGTCCATTTATGTAACATTAATAGTTAAATAAATATTAATAGTTAAATAAATAATTAAAAAAATTAGACTAAATTTGTAAAACTTGGCAAGACACATGGACCATTTATGTAAGAAACTAAAGAGATGGACTGGAAAGAAAATAGGAAAGAAGAAGACAAGGGCATTTTAGACATTTGATGTTGATCAGGGACTAAACATGCAACGAAAACTTAAAAATAGGGACCTCTGGTGCACTTTTAAAGTTTTAGGGACCAAATCTGCAATTTGGCCATACCACAGGGACCAAAAATGCAATTAAATCTTTTTTTTTATTACATTCCATAATATTATTTCAAAATTAGTGTACCAAAGAATACTTTTAAACTAGACTAAAATACACCATTGGTCCCTAAACTTGTCTTGGAGGATCGCGATGGGACGAAACCGGGCATATTCATCGTCGAGGGTCCCTATTTCAAGGTTTTCACTAGCTACAAGTCCCTTTGACCATTTGCCGTTAGTCAAGGACATCTAAAAGCGTTACATTTGTCTTTAGTCCAACCAATTTTGACATTTTACCAATGTACATTAATTACCAAGCCAACCCACTTGTTTAACCATCTCCACACACAAGAATACATCTCTAATAAATGAACATTTTATCACCACTCATCCTTTATCTTTCCTAACAACTAAATTCCTATCTTCTTCACCGAGCGGTAAAATCAAAAATGGTGGTGTGTTCGCGCAATGTATGGCCGTCATTAGAACATCTTTGGAATAACATGAACCCGGCAGAGGTTCTATGCATGTCCAAGACAGTCGACGCTTAATTTTATTGCATCTTGTATTAAAGTTTGCATGTAGTGGTTGACCTTAAATGTGTTGATTATGATAGTCTATCCGGTTTATTATAATTGTGATTTTATACAAGTGGGTTTAGTTTGTGTTTATGAGGCAAGCAAATGCTAACATATTGATTATCAATTATAGGCTACAACATGTCCATTCATAGGGTGGTACGATCCACCCATCGAAAGGAGAGCAAGAGATGTGATCATCTACTTGCAGAGAACAATCTCATGTGAATGAGGCGGCATTACAAGAATACGGCCGCCTCGTTTATGAGACTACGGAGGCGGTCAACGGTGCGCCGGCAACGAAGCTAGAGGTCGCTACTGCCAGCCTCGCCGATCTCCTTGTCGAGTAGGAGAAAGTTTGCCGTCTCGTGAACTTTTGTTGTTGGATATTGGATTTCACATACATATCATAACATTAACACAATGAGCATATAGGTGATTTTAGAGAGAGAAAGTGGGATATTCTAGTAAGAGAAACTTGTAGAATGTTAGATTACCAAAGAACATCCAACCCTCTACCTTGCAAGGTAGAGGGTATTTATAGGTTACAAACTAAACGACCTCCTATCGGCCTGTGGATCATGGATACAGTGGGTAAAGACCCGTCCTTCCTCCACGGTGTTGCACTAAACTATTTTACGCCACTTGACTAACTAATTAACTACATAAAACGTAAATAACGACAAGTCTACGAGCTAACTTATGCTAGATAATAGTTGGGGTGACCGACTCTTCAATACCGGAATTTTCTAATTCCTAACAATCTCCCTAAGGGAGGTCACCCCATGTTTTACATTTCAAATCCTAGCATTCTATTCTTGACTTTGTTCTTGAGCTCGAGACTTTAATATTTCAACTTCGCAATCTTTGTGCATAAGTAGTGCAACTTCAAAGTCTCGCATAGATTTGTACTTTAAAGTGGAGGTCATTAATGATCCATGAGATAATAATTATGAGCCATCTTTTGAGATCATCACTATCAAAAATCGAGACATCCTTTGTGGTGTTGGTATTATGTGATGTTGTGACTTTAGGACCGACATGCTCACATTCGGATCATGATATCTTCTCATCGAGTAGCGGAAGCTTTTGTTGATTCATGATATTGGCAAAGCAGTAGCGTAGCTTGGAGTGAAAATATCGAGTCATTGATGCACTAATCATGATTTCTTTTGAGATGAATGTGTTAAGTGAGCATGCGGCTATGGATTGACCGCTTCATTCGATCACCGCAAACGCCGGGTGTACCGCATACAACAGCTAGCAATAAATCGCACGAAAGTGTCTTTGATCACTTTCGTTGAATTGAGGTACACGCCCACGGTTCCCGCTGATCAAGACATGTACGCCGTGATCGTGTATAATTCAAGAATTTCCTTGACAGGTTTCGCAATGCTCTAGTCGTTCTCAAACCGAACATCTCAAAGAAGACAACACGGAGTGAGTGAACCAAATAATTTTAAGTCCACCGATTGATGAAAAGAGATTTGAAAACAATCGTATTGCTCAATAGAAATTGTTTTGCAATACAACGAAGGTTTTATTGAAAATCAATTATCAATCATAAAACACCTTTTGGTTTGAAAATGAGTACACGGTCGATGTGCTAAAGAAAAGAGTTGTTAAGCACAAAGACCGGTTTTTCAAAGGTATCCGTCAATCCATAACTCGAACCGTGATTGATTCAAGAGATTGAATCGCCCCATTGTTTCTCGCTCGCTTGTCACATGGTTGATCCATATAATAGATCTCACATGCCACCTACCAGAGCTTGTTTGATGTTGGCTCCGAAGGCTTTCCATCTTCATTGTGAATATGTATACACATCACTCGGATGTTCGCAATACCACAAGGATAATGCGAGGACTCAAGATATAATCTCTTTCCACATTGTGTGAAACAGAGTCTTCATTGAAAGTGTCCTAATGAGATTTATTGATGATCTCGTGGCTCTAGACTCAATTTGTGCATATTTGGATCCCGTGTGTCGAGACTAGGGAGAGGGTCTCCTTCTTCAATATCAACAATCTCTAAGAGAAAGTCGATAGATAATGTCGGTTCCCGTGAGAATGAAACAAGTCCTTTTAAGAGGAACTTGAGTGGTTTGGAAAGTTGAAGTGCAAGGCGCCACCGGGTCCATGACGCCTTGTCTTCAATACCGATGTTACCATCAAGAGCATATGAATTGAACCCGGTTTACGCCTAAGGTTGAATAAATGGAGGGCTATTTGTTTTCACCCTTTCTCATTCAATTCTTTTAAATTCTTCAACCCTTCAAGCTTACCGAGACTTCATAGCAAGAACCTTGTTGGGTTTGTTCCAAGACTTGCTCGCCTCAGTCCGCACTCTTCCCATATCTCACTTTTCTCCTTTTATCATCATACCTAAGGACTTCTACACTAACTAGTGGATTGTCCTCGGTAGATCCCTCCGGCTCGCGGATCATGGGAACACATACCTAACCTTATCATCCTTATATCACCGTACATAAAGTAAAGTTGGTCGGTCAATTTGGTATTGTTCATCCGCCATTGGAACCAATTGAAAACCATTTGAAAATCAATCCGATACTTGTGATATATTATCAAAACATTTTGTACCGAATTGTTTTTGATATTTTTAGAATGAGTGCTCCCTCAACATGTGCATCAAATGTTTGAAATCGTTTTGCACACGGAGGCAAGAGGAAGAATTTACTTTTGATTACCATTTTCTAAAGATATCAACATCACTTCCCAATCAAATCAAGAAGATAAAGCATTTCCGGAAGGATGAGGTTTTCATAAGTTTGCTCCCCTCAATATATGCCCTCGAGATTTGAAAAGAGTTTTGCACATACTAGAGGGAACCCTTTAAGAAGTGCATACATGATCACCAAAGGATTTGAAGCCATACAATCAAGGTACCTTAGAAAGATTGAAAGTTGTGTACCCCGATGACTTGAATTTGCAAAGAGAATTCTCCCCTTAATATATGCTTCGAGATTCAAAATTGTTTAGCACATATTAGAGAGAAGTATGCACAAAAATTGGTCATCTTATCTTTTAACATCTTTCATATTTATATCACATTTTCTCCCCGATCAAAATCTTAAATCCTTTGAGATTTTGGATCTCAAGTGATTTAAATATGTATGAGGTAAAATATTTGTAGGAGAAAATGTGTCCGGTTTTATATGATCGAAATGGACAACACAGATGTTTCCTTTTTACAAGGGGAAACCACAAGACAAATCCTAGCACTATTACATGTATTACGCTTGTTCATATTTAGTACACCACATATTACACATATTTAAAACACACACAACATAAACAAATTTCCCAAGATGTCTTCATTCATCCTCTCAAGAAGTTTGTAGTGACCATCCCAAGCCTTCCACCAACAAAACTTTCAAGGTCATGGAAGATCCTTCGTGTCTTGAGTCTTCGTCGATTGCAAAGAATGAAGTGTTCACACCTCTTCAAGTCATCATCATCCAAAAGTAGTCTTAACCCAAGATTTCATATCAATTTTGACTTCTTTCACTCGTGTCAAGTTCTTCTTCGACCAATTTGAGAGTACCATCACTAAACTTGTAGAGCTCACATAGACGATAAGCATACGAGATCCATATCCGCTTGAAGATGACGGCTCTAGGGGTGTCAAGGACTTTGTATTCGCGATGAAATTCATGCCCGCTTGCATTCCATTGTGGACTTGTAAGGTTGATCCCGGTTTGGTAGCTTTCAATGCCAAGTCGAAAGTCCTCAACTCTTTTCGAATGACTAAGCCCCGATCCAAAGAGTGACAAACCGCAGAGGGCCTTTTTCTCACGGACAGTAAATGCTCAAGGTGTCCTTGAAGATTTAAGAGATAGAGATCTTCAAATCATTTGGCGTAAGATGTTTGAAGTCGTTCTTCAATAGTATACTCTTTGAGGTCCGCTTTTAAGGACTATCTTCTTCAAATACTCATATCCATAGATAGGAAGATCTCTACCGAACAACACTTAAGATTTGCGCTTTGATCCGACATCATTGCGCCTTTATCGCCACCATGTCTTTCGATGTAGAACTTCTTCTTTTGAACCACCAAAGAGAAATACCATAAGAAGCGGCAATATCATACTTTTGTTCTTCATCACCCCGCACTTGATCAGAACCATCCGCTCAAGCCCCGATCGTAGTAGGTTGCGCTTTCATCTTTGATATTGATAGAGCAGTCTTCTTTCACCAGAGCGAGCACACGATAGTCCAAGTCGTGATTGAAGAAGAATTCACTTGAATGGTCATCCGACCGTGTTCACCACCAAGAGGAAGAGATTTGTTGACATTGAAGCGATCGATTTGCTCACCGACTTGGTCATTCAAAGATCTTATGGCATTCTTCCATCCGATATTGAAGATGATTTGCATCCGAGTGGAAGACTTTGACAATTTCATAAGCTTGTCCTTCAAGATCTCTTGGAGTTATGGATGAGATACTCTTCCGCTCACAAAACCATCTAATAAAACTTCCCATATCTCCAAAGTAGTGCGTAAGAGAGTCTTCACCGAACTTCATAATTATTGGTGATAGCCGATGCCCAATTGTTGTCGAATCATAAAGTCGACTGGATGGTCCATGTAGGTTCCGGAGAAGGAGGTCTATCTTCCACAATGCGCCTTTGAATTGTGTCTCTTGAAGGAGCTACTCGATGTGCTAGTGCGATTCCCACCATGTAAGTATCAAACCAATCTTCCGATGGCTTAGGAATATGCTTCAGATGCATCATCTTCATCTCGTTCTCGAGTCACCATGACATGCGACTCTTCGTGAACCATTTGATCATCGTGAATTGAGGTGGATGTGGATGTGAACCTTGAATCAACCGTCGCCCAGCAGCAGATTTCTTCTTAGTACTGCTCTTTGTAGGACCCGATTGATTGGAAGGTTTTGGCGGTGATGATGGTGGTTGTGGTGGAGGTGTGTTGGTTGTCGTTGAAGGATCACCACCCAGTTCCAGCTACCCCGTTGGTGGTGGAGGTGGAGGAGGATCATTACGGTCCTTCATCAATGATTCCATCACAATTGTTCTCCTTTTCTTTTAGCTTCTTTTCCCCGATGTCAATCATAAACCGCTCATTATTGTCGAACTTAATGGATTCATCAAGTGCCTCATAGAGTTTCTTGTGAACCTCATGCTTGTCCTCTTCAAAGATCATACATCCTTTCAAACAGAGTCGCTCTCATATCGGTGATAGGTAGGTCCTTGAATCGCCTAAGAAGTGGAGCCCATAGCCCATTCCACAAAGATCCTTGACTTCTCCTTCAATAGCGGCAGAACCCCTTCATTGAAGTTGAGGTGCTCCAATCTATAGACACGATCCACAAGGAATCAACAGATTTAGGAAGTTGCCTTTCCGAGCTTCTATCCTTTTACGCCTTTGTCCAAGAGTTGATCGAGGTAAGGATCTGGTGGTGAAGTCGGTGGAGCATCCACATCAAGAATTGTAATGACAGTTCGGGGGTTGGTGATGATGTCGGTGGTGTTTGTACAGATTGATTGAGTTGGTATGGAGGTGGAAGTGCAATTGATAATGAAGATGTCGACATCGGAGGAATGGTTGACGATCTTGTCAATGTCGACAAGATACATGGATTGTGCAAGATCTAAGGATTTGTCATTAATGAATTGATCACCAAAAGAGAAATCAGATCAAGATCCTTAAGTGAGGATAGAGAGTTAGTAGACGATTTGGTTCATCCATCTTCAAGGTCTCATCGATCTTGTCTCAAGGTTCTCCTCGCGAGCCTTTATGCAACAGAGTGTCAACATTCAAGCCGATTGAGTCTCACTAAGAGTAAGAGTTTCTTTAAACGCTTCGTGCACTTTGTCCACTCCGGATTGTTCATTAGCATGAGATGATTCTCGATCTTCTCTTCACCATATTGATTGGTGGTGCTTGATGGAGATGATGAGATCGTTAAAAGCATGTGAGTCGCTTGTTCGCTTTCAACACTCACAACCCTTTTCCTTTGTCATGTGTTATTGGAGTTGGTTGTCGTGGTAGTTGATCGTGCTCTCTTAACACAACTCCACCCACCGGTGCTTTCACATTTAGACTTTCTAGGCTTTGTCGGATCCCCATTTGCAGCAAAGATCATCATCATCAACTACCTTGAGCTATCCTTGCTCCCTCAAAGATTGTCACCAATTTCTTTTTCCACCTTCTTCTTCTTTTCTTTATGCTTTTGGATGAGGAGTCCGACTGTGAGATCTTTCGCCTCTCTTTTAGGAAGGGAGGCATAAGATGCTTTAGAGCCGAGATGGTCTTGGGAGCATTGGGTTGTGAGGAGTAGGTGTGACATCGCAGAGGAACTGAAGCTCTTTTCTTGTATTGTTTGAAGTAGTCCTTCTTCTTGATATCTTCTCGTGAGAAGACAATCGTGAATTGGCAATCCAAATATTTCTTTATCCGCACTCTAGGAACATATTTCAGGTTTCCTAAAACAAATTCATCTTCTGCTTTGTGTAAAGTTGATTCAGACCTAGGAGTGAAGTTGTGATTTTGTTGCAAGAACTGGATAACAAGCTTAGAAAATCGGATGCTGGGAATCACAAGCTTGTTCTGTTTCTTTCGGCCTTGAGCTTTGTTCTGGAAATTAGTTCTATCAGATATGAATGTGTGTATTGATAAAGAAAATTCTTCCCAAATACGATCTGAGACATTCACATCAACCCTATTAACAATTCCCCATAGGATTTGCAGGATAGGAATTCTCACTTTATCGAACCCCGATGTTTTGCCGGATAAGCACAAGTTAAGAATAGTTGTAATAGCTCTCGTGGTTGATACATGTGTCCAAAGATGATGTCGGATGCTCTTGAAATACTGCTCGATAACCCAACCCAATTAGAAAGACAATCGATCGTCAAGACCAGTGGAGATTCGTAACGAAGGTTAGGGTCACATGGGTGATTCCAAGAGCCTTGCTCGTAATATCGTAATCAATAGTGAACTCCCTATCATCCAGTTTGCAAGAGTATCGAGCTGTGATTTTGTCCCATTGAACGGTGTTCCAGAATTGTTGAATGTAAATGGTGGGAATTGAGCATTGCTTGGTAATAGCACCGAAGAAGTTTGTGTTTTTGAGGATGTCAATAGAAACTTTGAGTATCGGATTTTGTTGAAGCTTTTGTAGGTCCACATAACAGTTGCTTTTTCCAATATCAGCCCATTGACTCCTGGGAAGGATTTCTTCGTCTGAGAGAACTTTGGATGATGCCGAAGGGGTAACGCTTTTTCGGGTTTGAACTTGCCATTGATGATCCGAGTAAACATACAATCAACAAGAATGATTGGGAACAAAGTTAGATGATAAATGATAAGTGAGACAACATTGAGAGCACCCTTATGACATAGACACATATAAGCAGTAACTCAGAAGGAGTCCCCAAAACACATACAGAGAAAGATTGAGTGGCATAAGTGAGATATTTCAATGAAGTAGAATCTTACAGATAAATATTCACACGACGAGCTGATAAGGGATTAAAAGGCAAAAGAGTACATTGCAAAGGGATCATGTCATGAGCCAAGATACAAATGTAGAAGTGATATAACAAATATGCATGAGGCAAGAAGTAACATTTGGTTGTCGTGAGAGAAACCAAGTACCTTTTGCCTAAACAGAAATGTCATAGCAGATTACATAGAGTATGTTGACTCAACAAGTTGAATTAGGAGATCCTAAGTATTGTGAGAATGAGATCAACTTAAGCAATAAACCTTTGAACATTTTAATAACCCTCGACCCTAAGACTAATTCGCAATATGAAAGTGAACAGTGTTGCTAACTTGTAAAGACAAGTCGCCATCACTAGTACCACGCATAAGTCGCTAATAGTTTAGCTCTCTAAGTCGCTATGCTAATTCGCTAACTTGTAAAGACAAGTCGCCATGAACAAGAATAAAACCAAGTCGCTACAAATCATTAACTAAGTCGCTAAGGTTACTAATTCGCTAACTTGTGAAGACAAGTCGCCATGAACAAGAACACAACCAAGTCGCTACAAATTTGTTAACTAAGTCGCTAATGTTACTAATTCGCTAACTTGTAAAGACAAGTCGCTGACCACTAACTCGCTACCCAAGTCGCCAGAATATAATAAACTAATTCGCTACAGAAACATAATCGCTAAGTTGAATGCTAACTCGCCATGAAGAACATTCAAGCTAAGTCGCTACCAAGAACATGATAAGTCGCCATCAAGAACACTCATAACAACAAAACCCAACAACCCAATCCACTAAATATTCATCACCAGATCATGAAGACAAATTATCAAGCAATCAATGTAAGATATACCAAACAATTTGTACACTTTCAACATCATTATAACAACAAGAACATGATATCATGACAAATCGAACCTAGGTGGGAATCAAACAATACAAATCACGAGCTCGACGGATCCGTAAAAAGACAAGTTAGAAGCTAGACCCAAACGCATAAGAGAGAACAAATGGGGTGTGATTCAAAACGTACCACTTTAAGTCGCTAGAAAGAACAATTTGACGAGAAAAAAAAACGAGAGAGAGAAAAAAAACTTATTTGAGAAAATGAGGTAAGTCGCTAGGGGTATAGAAAAGATCTTTGGAAATTTGACACATTCGGTCCTTGTGGTTTTAAAATGAAGTGTGGTAAGTCGCTAGTGTAAAAACTATTTTGGCTATTTGACACATTCGATCCCTGTGGTTTAGAGGCAAGAGTGGTAAATTGCAACACGAGGATTATAGACTAAGACTCTATCATAGATGATGACAGTGATAACCATGAATCATCTAAACATTTAATCAGATAAAAGCATTTAATGCAAGGCACTCAATACATGGGTACACAAGGATAATCACATGAGCAAGATACGACCACAACCTATAACTGAGAGAAACACCATAACCAGATATTACAAAAGCATAACCAGTTAGTCACACAAGCAAGACACAACCACAACTTACAAATGAGCAAACATCATAACCAGCACAGAAGCCAATGGCATATAAAACTAATACAAAATCTCCCCCTCAATCAATGTCATCAAAGACCATTGATTGATATTAACCAATCCCATTATAAAACAAGAATATATCATTTGTTCGAACTTCATCTATGATCCCGTGCCATTATTGAATGACATTTCTAGGACCGTAGATGTTATCGATAACAAGGAATGTATTCTTTATTAGATTGAGGAAAATGATAAAATTTTGAATTTAAAGAAATGACATAAAAAATATATATAAAAATAATTTTTTTTTTTTTTTTTTTTTTTTAACTTGATTTATACACGATATATAAAAGAGCGAGTCCCGATTCAAGATGAATAGGAGTCAAAGTAAGAAGTACATCAACTCGGCAAGCTATAGCTCCCGAATGAGCTATGTTCATTTCGAGGGAACCAAGTCATGAAGTTCCCGATTGAGTTGAGCATTGTACCGAAAAGACCGAGAGCACATTGTACTTGAAGCACATGTAGACTTGTACATAGAAGGGTTAGTGACATGTTTAATCTCACATTTGGATGCATCACAAGTAACACGACGTATCATTAATGGGGATCCTATTAGGTTCTACATTCTTGAAGAGTTTACCTGGAATCCACTGAGACATGATCTAGGAATGTAAGTTCGCTTAAGTCCTGAAACTTAAAAATTCGCCAGTGGGAATCCATTTGAAACCACAGTTAGTTGACCTAAATGAGTGCACAACCTTGTTTTGACTATTTGTCCTTATGTGATCCGAGTATTTCTTAGGGATTGATCACCAAATGATGTTTTGCATGAGAGCTAGTAATACTTATTGCATTTCGATCCGTGAGAATTGACTATAAGTCCGAGGTTTGAGATTCATCATATCCGAACTAGGCAATGAAGTGACCGGTTTTGACAAAATGTATATATTATCAACTTGGGATGTAAGCTTAGATTTCAATGGTTTAGCTCTTTCGCACCTAAAGGCATTAGGTTGTTTAATAACTGCTCGCTTCAAGTGGTTCTCGAACATTTGATTTTCCCAAAGTTGAAGGTTTTGCAAACTTAGTGTTCATCCTATTTCCAATGACTTCCCGAGCTCATTTTTAGGGCAACAATATTGAAGCTCTTATCCCGAATTTGTGCTTTGAGGTCATCAATTTCTTTCATCAAAAGGTTAGATTGATTGACTAACTTAGAGTTTGTTTCCTCAAGGTTCATTCTTAAATGCTCATTTTCTCTTAGAAGGTTGGACACACATAGAGCTAGTTCGTAATTTCTAGATTCTAGTGCATCACTCATCTCATGACAAATATATTTCGGGCTTCGAAAGAAGCAATTTCAGATTGCCAATGGTCGAATCTTTGTCCCGAATCGGATTTTAACCGATTAATTTCAAAAATTTCTAAATTCGAAAGTTCCCGATTAGTACACGGTTTTTTGCATAAAACATTTCATCCTTTTGTTGTATTTCAATTTGCAATGAGATACGTGTTTTTCAAGAATTGAAAATTTGTTTGAAAGCTCATCATATACCCTTTTTCAATCATGTTACTTGCATTAGATTCGTGTAAAACAAAGATTGATTCCACAATGTTATGTTCGAGTAAGAGTCATGTACCTTTTATGAGAATTTGTGTGATCGCTATGTACCTTGTCGAAAGAAACCTTTTCTCGACTCGAGCGTTTGAGATCGCGTTGTTGTCTTCATCCATTTTCATTACAACCGAGATTCTCGCAATCGTGTCATTCATCGGTTCAACTGGTTCAATGAATGTTGCATGACTTGTCACAATTGCTCCATGGTGTCTCTTGGTACTCATTCAACGATTCAAATTTTGTTATTCTCTTTGCGCCTTCCTTGATGTATGTTTCCATATTACCCATAAGTTGAGTAAATGAGTTTCGAACTCATGAATTTCCATTCCGTATGTTTTTGAATGATATTCCACCATGATATCATCAAAATCGAGGAATATTCTTCCTGATAAGTGGTGAAATTGATTGAAGATAGTTTGAAGAGCGGCATGAGACTCATCATTGAGACCTTTTCTTTGGTAATTTGAAACCTCACCGTTCTAAGTTAAGTAAAACAGTTCTTGTCAAAGTGGGAAAATCCCGACGAAGGATGGCACAACTTGTTCGATCCATGGTTGTAGATAAGAGTAATTTGAGAAGTCGATCGAGATGTTGAAACGGCTCACCGGTGCATTCCATATTCTTAGCATCATTTGCGACATTAAGAGTGACTTATTTGAGTTGTTCGATTAATCGATGTCAATCATTAAATGTATGGCATTCGTGTAAGCATTCTGCTTTCACTATTTTGTGTCAGGTCATAGAGAGCAAGTACTTTGGTGATTAAAGGATCCGTGATGACTGACATTGTGTTATTATGAATTACTCCCCAAGTCTCTAGAGATTTTGAACCAACTCGCTAGCAACTAAATAGCAATAATTCCAAGTCGTTAAATCAACATCCAAATCGCTAAGTACAAGTCGCTAATCCTCTAGTCGCTAACACCTAATTCGCTATACCACCAAGTCGCTAAACAATTGCAAGTCGCTAAGTAGTAACTCGCTAAGCATTAAGTCGCTAGCAAAATTTTGGCAGCAATTCGCTACACAAGTCGCTAAAGATACAAGTCGCTAAATAGCAACTCACATGCACCAAGTCGCTACCTCCAAGTCGCTACTGTGGTGGAAAGTCCACTACTTGTACTTTAAGTCGCTAGTTCTAAGTCGCTAGGTCTAAAACTCAACTCGCTACAAATTTGTAAAGCAAGTCGCTACGAAGAAAGAATTCCGTGTGTTAAGTCGCTAGCAAGAAAAACCACATAAACATCACTTTTCAATCCAAAACAACCCAACCAAGATGATTCAAGCTACCAACTGAAAACCTAAACACTTGTGATGATTCTAAACATAAAAGTACTAACAAAATCCAAACTTTAACACAAGAAATCAACCAAATGATGCACAAACCACTAAACTTTTTCAAACTCAAAACCACCTAAAACCACTAGAAATCCAAAGATGTGCAAGATATGATCTAACCATGGCTCTTGATACCAATTGTTGGATATTGATTTCACATACATATCATAACATTAACACAATGAGCATATAGGTGATTTTAGAGAGAGAAAGTGGGATATTCTAGTAAGAGAAACTTGTAGAATGTTAGATTACCAAAGAATATCCAACCCTCTACCTTGCAAGGTAGAGGGTATTTATAGGTTACAAACTAAACGACCTCCCGACGGCCTCGTGGATCGTGGATACAAGGTAAAGACCCGTCCTTCCTCCACGGTGTTGCACTAAACTATTTTACGCCATCGACTAACTAATTAACTACATAAAACGTAAATAACGACAAGTCTACGAGCTAACTTATGCTAGATAATAGTTGGGGTGACCGACTCTTCAATACCGGAATTTTCTAATTCCTAACACATATGGTGTTGTCCATCCATCTTTGATCCTTCATTAGTGTTTGTGATAATAGAATAACAAGAACCAAACTCAAAACACGGATGTATGAAGACTCTAAAACAATACAATAAAACACAATTAAACCCATACACTAAAATGACATGATTTCATACATAACGCAATGGATATATTTCCAAATGCATAACATTTTGGAGTCTACAAAGTTCGAAAACATACATTGTTTAAATACAAATATTGTTTAGGGGAATACATATTCGATGGATAACATTGGCTTTCATATGCTTAACCAAGAATTTTTGTGGTGAAGAAAGCTTTGTTGCTATAATCTTGGTCTTAGTCCGAATTGCTTTGGAGACCCACGAGCAAAGATCAACTTGACTTCAGTTGAGACCGGACCACACTTGGTTGATCATTACCGCATAGTTGTCACCGTAACCTTTTCCTTCTTCTTTGATGTAACTTTTGGCCGGGATGAACCTGTTTTTGAGATTGTGTAGTGCCTTGACTTCCTATAACACCTCCTCGCCCAAGACATGTTTTCTTGTTGTGACCAAGATTGCCACAATACCACAAACCACACTCTTACCGGTGTGACAAGTTCTTGGTTTTTTCACAATTATCATTTTCAAGAAAAGCCACGGTTCTTTTCTTTCGTGGCCTACCTAATGGTTTATGATGTTTGGGTGGAAGAATGGTTGTAGGCACCGTGACTTATACCAATGCTCATACAGTTTATTGGTGGATGTGGTGTTTGTAAGTTTCTTCCCAAGTCTTAAGCAAGTAACATGGATGAACCCATGATTCAATGATCCTATTTGCATTCCATTCAACCTCATACACCGTGGGTAGCAACAACATGTTTACATGGCATACCAGAAGCTCCCATCTTCTACATGTACAAGCCCTAGCTTCAACATTCACAACACACTTGTCTCCCATCCACCGACCTCATATTTTTCTCCTTCAACCCGTAGCGGTGTACTTATAAGCCTCTTTCTTGATTGCATCTAACATGAGTGTTGCCTTTGGTGTTAATGTTCCAAGACATTTTTGAATCACATTCACAACGCTCACTAACAAGACTCTAATGTATTCCAAAGCAAGAATGATCGGTTGGTGCCTACCTCCCACTAGTTTCCCATTGAACACCTCACACATGTTATTAAGTAGCACATCGAATGAGCCCTCCCTACAACTTGTTTGGTTAGGTTCCTTAAAAATGTCGTAGAACAAAAGACGCATAAGTAGACATAGATTTGGTTAGGTACACGAAAAATGCGACCTTGACCAATGAGTTGGTGGTATCTTACTTAACCAAGCATGGGCGGGTTCGCTAAAACTCTTGAATTCCAGCATGGGTCGCCTAAATTGTTCGACGGTTGTTGTCGCCGACATCTCCACAAATGTTCCTTGTATGCTTTAGCATTCCATTGCAATTTCATATTATCATGGATGCGCTCAAACAATATCGTGTTCAACACTAGGAATACTACTTCTAACGCTTGGAATGATACCGCACAAATAAACATAAATTCCTTACTAATAGAATTTGCATATAAGGAAAATACAAGTGATTCTAATCAACAAAATGGTAACATCACCTTTTCCCGTCACGATAAAAGTGTAGTTCGAGTTTCGTTGCAAGTCAAGATCATCTCTTAGACATTCAAGAAACCAAATCCATGAGTCTTTGCTTTCACCTCTGCAGATGCGTATGCTACGGGTATATTCCATTGTTGTCGTCTATACCGATCATTGTTAGAAGCTATCCAGAAAGAGACCCTCATAAAAGCACCATCTAACCCCAACAACTCTCTTTGACAAGCTTTGTATCCTTCCTTCAATGCGCCTAAGCATACATACATTCTCTTGAAAACTCGGTTGGACTTGTTGCATCCGCTTGCGGTTTGTACACTTATCCTAATCTGCTGTATCTGGGTTGGTTTTCGCAACTCTTTAACATAGTCTCTTAAAGGGTGTATCGCTGCTTATGATCACCCCTAATCTCATTTTACGCCTTGTTTTTGCCCTTAATGCTTTTTGCATAGACACCGAACTTCAAATTGTTTAATGAGCCGATCTTGAACAAATTTCGATTGGAATATCTTGATTGACTTGAACTTGGTCAACTATTTGCTTCGAAAGAAACTTGTAGTCACAAGCTTTAATGTCTCTTGATTTCAAACATCCGTGTTCATCCTTGAAAGTTCGAACAATCCATACATCTTTATCTCGTATTTTTGGCTACATACAACAACCATGGACACTCATTACTTGCTCCTTGCGCTTTTGCAAATACACATCCCTACCGAGGCCTCTAGTTATCGGACCATTTTTCCTCTTTGGGACTTTCCCGACCACGAACCTTCTGCTATTCCACAAATGTATTTGTCCGAGACACCTAACCCTAATTCTCTGCTTGTCATTCTTAATTAGTTGCAATTTCCTCCTAGTCTTTATTGAAAGCATGTAGATCCTATCTTTCACTTCTTTGCGCTTACAAAACTTTGACCACGTAAAAAATATATTTAAGTCCTCTGTTTGTCTTTGCCTCACTTAACTTTTGTTTCTTGTATGCCCTCAATTTGTTCCTCCTAATAACATACTCATCCTCATTCTCGTAACCACTTGCAAAATCATTATCATCTAATGATCCAACTCATTTTCTTAAATAAATCATGTGGTAGTCGGTGGTGGTACCTATAGATGGTAAATTTGTAGTCTCGGTCACTTTGAATGATTAACATCAAAATCGGGCCCTCAAAAGTATTAGCCTCATCGACAACCGTGTTTCCGCCACCATTGTTCTCAATATCATCATCGTCACTCATATAAGTTCTGCATCACTCACATTGTCATCACTTACGCCTTCATCGATTTCACTAACTCCGCACAGATTTACCTTTTTGGATATGATCCACGGATTACATGTTTCCTCCTCATGATGACCAAACTCTTGATCATTTTGAGATACCTCTTCGGACTATCTATTTGGATATGCTCAATATGTTTATCTATATCTTGGTTGACATCACCGCAACATCTTGATGATGAGACCTCTACAAACCGAAACAAGGGTTGTGTTTACGGCATCCGACTAGATTGTACCAAAGTATTGACTTCCAAAGGTTGATCAGAACCTCACATAAGTCCTCTACCACAAACTTATTAACAATGTTTTCTAAGAACAATTTCTTTGAGCAATATGGAACAATAGCAAGAGTCGCCTTTTCTTTGTTGCATCCACATCAAGAATAATCGTCCTAATTGACTTTGGTGACATTTGATCAACGCCTAATGTTGTCTTACCATTTTCAACATAAACCTCTATCATCTTATGGTCATCAACAAGATCTTTCAATATTTCTAAATTAGCATTCTCACTTGCTATACAAACCATCATCTAAATTACTACCGGGCTTAACAAAGTAATAGTAATTTTTTGAACCGAGCTCATAACCCAATTCATACATAAGCACATCCAACTCTTCAACCGACACACTATCAACATCAACCAAATCAACTAAACTTTCCATACCTCCAACGATATTCTACCAAAGCCAAGACTTAAAGACACCATTGTGATGAACCCTCATACTAAACATTTTAGATCTACCACACGAAAACATGTCAATATATGTTTGAATCATTCTATAAACTTAATTGGAAACAATAAATACCACAATTACAAATTCCAATGATCAGAATCAACAAAAAAAAAAAAAAGATCAGTATTTCTTCTTAGCGGTCGTCGTATGACTAAGGTATCATCAACTGGATAACTGACCGTCTTCTTACTTTCCATAGGGTAAACTCCATGTTTCGCTTTATGATCGATAAAAAGGGGTTTTGTGACATGCAATTGGGGTTTGTGAATTCGATAATTCTTATAACGAAAGTTCGGTTCGGACGATTGATAATACTGAGACTATGTGTTTATTAGGGCGGAAGAGGTTACATTACTGTGGCAATAATTAAGAAATTTTAATTGAAATATGAAAATGTCAAAATTGCCCTTGGACTAAAGACAAATGTAACGCTTTGAGATGTCCTTGACTAACGGCAAATGGTCAAAGGGACTTGTAGCGAGTGAAAACCTTGAAATAGGGACCCCCGACGATGAATATGCCCGGTTTCGTCCCATCGCGATCCTCCGAGACAAGTTTAGAGACCAACGGTGTATTTTAGTCTTTAAACTATGAATCCATTTTTACTATCTAAAACCCTATTACCAAATTGCACCTTATTGACAAAGCATTAGGAACCGTTAGTACTCATTATATGGGCTTCTAAGGCTTTGAATTTAATGTTGTTTTTGAACAAGACCGAGTATGAGATCAACATTAGTGATTAGAGGACGAGTCTTCTCGAGTTATTTGGAGTAGAGGCTTGTCTCCAACCTCTACATCGGAAAGCCACATTACTATTCTGGTCCATCAGCCAACTTTATAAAGTAAAATAAAGAGTACTGCTATCTTGTTATGGCATAAGTATCATCCAAGCATGCATTCAATCTAACTATACAATATGTATTTTGTCATATGTTACAATCATACTACTAAGATTGTTGTTAGAGTAGCACAACATCATTCTCACTCTCACCTTTCGGATATCGTTGCCAAATAAACATTGTTTTTATTTTATAAAAATAAATAAGTAGCGTGCGTCGTGTAATATAAGTACGAAGTATAAATGATCCACAAAAGTCTTTAGTCTAATGGTGTATGAGTTTATTCATCTAGCAACACATTTTTTCACACTTCGTCCTTTTTACAAATTAGGTACAACGACACTATGTATGGTTGACAAATCTTACATCTTTCGTCATTTTGAAACATCCCTCAAAAGGACGAAAGATGCAAGATTTGTTAACCATATACACTACCGATGTACTTATTGTGTAGATGAAATATGCGATTATCGTTAACCACAATAATGAAGTTTTAGTTAACTCTAACTATTGACTAGTGTACTTTAGAAGTTGAGAATTGCATAAATCGTCCTTAAAGTTTGGCCACATTACATGTTTCGTCTCAAATGTTACGAAAATGCAAGATCGTCCCTGGCGAAACCCGGACGATACTTACACCAAAGGTTTCTCCAAAAGGACGATACTTGCACCAAAGGTTTCTCCAGTGAACGATCCTCAGCACTTTCGTAACGCTTGAAACGAAACATGCAATTTGGCGAACTTTAAGGATGATTTATGCAATTTACTCTTAAAAGTTTTAACAACTTAATGCAATCTCACCAAACCACAAGGACTATTTGTACAAGTCACCTTAACTTTACACAAAACACAATTCCAAACACTGTTTTGAAAAAACAGGAAAACCAAACAAAACCTTAAAAAAAACCAAATCCTAAACACCACCTTAAAAAAAGAAAATCAATGGAGGGTGTCGGCGGAGGAGAGAAGAGGATGATGAAGATGTGTTGTATTTGCAACCAAAGAAGACCTGCTCTCAAAAGACCCAAAACCCTTCAACAAGTACCTTTTTTTTTTTTTTTTTTTTTTTTTTTTTACCTTATTATATGCTAATTTAAACCCTTTGTTTATCTGTTTAGAGGGTCTTTAGGATTGCTTATATATGGGCTTATGAGCTTATGTGATTTCGCTTTATGTTTCATTAGCTCAATTTTTTGGCTTATTTTGAAACTTGTGGGCTTATATGTTTATTATGACATAATAAACCTATACAAGCCTTGGAATAAGCCAGAAAATCTGACCTTATGTAACAAAAGCCGAAAACAGATAAGTTATAAGCCCACAAATAAGCTTAAGCTTATTTGTGGGCTTATGAGCTATGTGGTTTTGATTATGTTTTATAAGCCATTTCTTTAGGGTTATTTTGAAACTTGTATATGTTTATTATGTCATAATACGCTTATATAAGCCCACAAGTTTCAACATAAGCCGGAAAAAATGAGCTAATGAAACATAAGGCTAAATCACATAAGTCCATATATAAGCTTAAACATACACCCCGTAAGTACTTGTGAGATGTGAGAAGCTAGATGCTTAAAATTAAGTACATTTCAAAACAGTTTTGGATTTGCTTAATTTGTAATATATGTAAGAATACCTGAAAATATAAAAACTCGTTGAAAACTTCATTCAAGTTTATATATCAAGTGTTTCTAAGTTAAATGTAGAAAAGTAACTTTAGTTTCAGCAAATATAAACATTTTGAAATAAGCAGCCCCTAGAAGCAGTTGGGTAACACAAAATAAGCAGAAGAAATAAGCAATGCCAAACAGCCCTTAGATTATCATTAGAGCTATTAGCTTACAGAAATAGGGGCAATTTAGTTAAAGTTGAAAAATACACTATCAACATTATACGAGCAAGACATGTTTTTTAAGGATGAGGGTAGATATGGGAAATTGGATTGATTGCGAATAAGTTAAAAGAAAAAGTATAAGTAAATGAACCATCTATCCGAAAGTCAAGATTTTTAGTAGTATTTGAGAGAAATTGGATTTGTTAAAGATTTGCAGGAATGCTTCTATGAGGTATTTGAGGAAGAGATTCATAGGGTAATTATCGACAACAACCTCTTTAAGCGTGGGGCGCGACACCATCGGTGCTTCTGGTGGAAAAGGTGAAGTCTTCAAATCCAAAACCTTTTCTTTTAGAAGGGTGTTAAACATGTACATATTGTGGTTTAGAAGAACTTGTTTTTCGAGAAAGAGTCATAAAGCTCTCGAATTTCAATAATGTATGTTGGTTGCGTTATTTTGGGGTAGAAGAAGTTGGTCTCTCTACCTTCGGGTAGGGGTATGCCTATCTATATCCTACCTCCCCCATGCCCTGCTCTGGCAGGATTGGGTGTTGTTGATGTTGTTGTTGGTTGCGTTATTTAGCAATAGCTATGGACTGTAAATAGTCTTTTTTTACACGTTCTTTGGATTTCTGTGCAGATTCCACGGTTCTTGCATATGTAATGTCAGAATTAAACCGTCGCCACAACTATGGCTTAGATCTCTTCCTCTTATCAGTCGATGAAGGGATCACAGGCTACAGGATGATTCACTGGAAACTGTAAAAGAAACTAGATTCAGGTAAAAAGAAGCTACGCTTTATCTTAGAAGCAGCTGTGATCAAGTTAACTCCCATAACTTTGTGTTCGCTTTACTCATAAAAGAAGTTGACCTCATAAACGAAATAACATTAGTCTAATTACGCTAAGAAGATAAGTAACAATTGTGGCTTCTTAATGTTTATAATTTGTGCTTTTTGGTGATATACAGTATGGTTTGCCGCTCAAAGTGGTTTCATATAAGGATCTGTATGGATGGACAATGGATGAGATTGTAAAGATGATCGGCCTAAAGAACAATTGCACATTTTGTGGTGTTTTCCGTCGCCAGGTCAGCTGTTTGTAGTAAAGTGTTATGAGATAAATAAATTGACATCTTTTCATGTCATCTTTATAGCCTCAAGAAAAATGAAACTGATTTTATGATTCTAATTTGTATTCTAAGGCCCTTGATCGCGGTGCTGCTTTGTTAAAAGTGGACAAGCTAGTTACTGGACATAATGCTGATGATATTGCCGAGACAGTTCTTTTGAATATATTACGCGGTGACATTGCTAGGTAACTTGTTCAAAATTATGATATCTATTGTTTTCTAATAGATCAGTTATATCTCTAGGTGATCATTAATCTATTTGTGGTTATTATTGTAGGTTAAGCAGATGCACATCTATAATTACCGGTGAAGATGGGCCGATTCCTAGATGCAAGCCATTTAAATACACATACGAGAAGGAAATTGTTATATATCCTTTTATCTTGACTTTTCTCTGTTCCTTGCTAAGTTTTTTTTCCCTGTTGTGATATATACCCGTTCAATTGTTAATTATTGTTTCAAAACCTTAACTATTGGTTACGTACGCATACTTCAAGAAACTGATCTACTTTTCAACTGAATGTAAGTTTGTCATTTACCCCGTTGTCAGTCTTTGTTTCCCTTTGGTCTGTCCATAAAATTACAACAAGTCTTATATATTAGAACGCTATTTCCTTTCCGCTTTCTCTTAAGATCTTTGTTTGGTCAATGCAGGCATATATTCACCGAATGCTTACCGTGGGTTTGCTCGGGAGTTCATAAAAGATCTAGAGAGAATGAGGTTCGTACCTTGGACCGTGTGTATTCTCTAAGTGTGTTATTTGGTGCGTTGTTTCAGAATGAACGAAAAAGGATATACTTTGTCACAAATTCTAGATGTGTAAACCTAATAATTACTATATTTGAGTAATAATCTACTTTTCCATATAAGATGATTTACAAAGTTTTATGCATTTGAAAAAACGGTTTACGGTGATTTTTGACCACTTGGACACGTCACTCTGTAAGCTGTTTCTTATTTGATTACCCAGAGATAAACCATAACCCAAGTAGACCCTTCCATAAGTTAATGGATTGCAACTGTTATTCTTTAATAACTACCTTACGTGGCACAATGACACTTGCAAAGTGATGTTTGTTCGTTGTTTGCACCTGACCACGATAGCTCAAAGTTTATAATGTTAAACATATAACTGAATATTGTCGTCAGTTTGGTTTAACCCCATTGGTTTTTTACAATGTAGACCTCGAGCCATACTCGACATCATCAAATCAGGTGAGGATTTCAGAATCGCAACATCCACAAAAATGCCTGAACAAGGAACTTGTCAACGCTGCGGTTATATTTCTAGCCAGGTTAGTTTGTGATATTCCATTACTCCATACATTTGAGTAAAGAGTAAGTCAAATGGGTCAGCTAAACAATAGTTCAGCTAAAAAGTATGAGTTATATGGGTTAGAAGTCAACCAAGGTGAACTTTGGCCCAAATTTTTATATTAATATTGTAATGTCATAGTTTTTGTAATCATATTGCATTTGGTAACACCATTCTTAGATATATATATTTTTTTTATAAAGTGGTAAAAAATGTTTGTGGGTCAAACCTAACTCATACATAAAGTTTACCTGCTTTGACCCGTTACTCAACCTACTCATCATGGCTTCATGGGCAACATGTTTTAGTCAGTGTCTTTTGTTTTAAATGTGCAGAAATGGTGTAAAGCATGTGTTTTGCTGGAGGGGCTAAATCGAGGTTTGCCAAAACTGGGGATTGGAAGAACTCGAGGGGTAAACAGTGAGCCCAAAAAAGATGATTCGCAAATTGGCGCCAAGAATATACAAAGCAAACCATGTGGAAGTCTTGACTTTTAAAGACACGTATCCATTATCTCGTCATTTTTACTTCTCACTTGAAGCCATATAAATGAGAGGTTTATCATTTGAGAAACCGAATACTAGTAGCGAGAGAATGATGTCTTTTCATACTAGATGTAAAAGTTATATTTACAGTTTGTAATAGCGAATTATCTTTTTTGTTGTTACGAAATATTGTGGGCATACTACAAAAGCATATGCTATTACCCTAATGTGAACCAACTGTATAATCACTACTTGTTTTTGTGGCCCAGGAACTAGTTTGGATCTTCTCACTTTTTGTTGCTGAGATGATTTGGTTAGTTGCGAAGGCAAATTTATTGTGTTTCTTGAGCTGGTTGAGGGAGGTAAGTCTATATCTTGTTAAGGTTCTTCGATTAGAATATCTTCTAGGAACTAGCTATGTTTTCTGCTTGTAATCATAAGCTGGTAATCTGTTTTACAATAAGCATTTCAAAAGTAGCGTTTGGATTTACGTAGAAATTAAAATATTTTCAAATGATATTTCTAAAACATCGCGGATTACGGTCAAAAGCTTAAATCATGATTGCCAAAAGAATATATGATATTTCTAAGAACATGATCTAGAGATGCTTCGAAAGAACTCTAGGTTAGTGTCTAAGCACATCTTAGATATTGAGTATATAACAACAACAAACCCAATCCCGCCTGGCGGGGTATGGGAGATGAAATGTAGACAGATCCTACCCCACACCGCAGAAACCCGTGTGAGATCGCCCAACGAGACTCCCAAAGCAGTGCGTGTGTGCTAAGTCTTGAAGGATAGATATAGCGTACGACAAAAACAATAGCAAAACGTAGTAAAGAAAGCAAGCAAACAGGCATACGGGAAAAGAACCACCCACAAGCACACCGAAAATAAGCCAAAAGCAAAGCGCAACATAAATAAAACCAAAAGTTCTGGTGACCCAAAGCGATCAACAAAGGAGTCAACACAGAGCAAAACAAAGAAGACACGAGATAAAGCTAATGCAAAAACACGTAGCACCAAAACCAAACGCAGGAGCAAGGCAAAGGTAAAACCAAAGGAAGCAACAACAGAGCAACGCAAACCACGACGGGCCCAAGACTACAAGAAAGAAAAGAGAGGCCACAAAACAAAACACGCAAAGAGGCAAAAGGACACCTAAAAGCCAAGCCCCTAACACTCAGACCAGAAATCGGTCAAGCACCTAGCACCACTACCCGCAAATCCTAATTCTATCCCTCCACCCTTCCTATCTCGAGATCACGTCCCGGTCAAACTAAGCTCCGCCAAGTCAAGCTTAAGTCTATCCTCCCACCGATATTGGGTCCGCCTCCTTCTCACGCCATCTACATCAAGTGCTTCGACCTTCTAATCATACCGATGCGCGGCCTCCTCTTGACATGTCCGAACCACCTCAACCTTCCTTCTTTCATTTTCGAACAATATTCCCGACCTCAAGTTTTGCTCGAAAACTCCGTTCGGGATCATGTCAACAAGGTTTTACCACAAGTCCATCTTAAGATCCCCGCCTTCTGCTACCTCTACCTCATTAGCATGCGCTTTAATATTGGCCAACATTCGAGTCAGACAAGATAAATTTCGGCCTAATCGCCACCTTATAGAATTTTCCCTTTAACTTAAATGGGATGTTCTGCATGCAGGACTCAAGAAGCGCCTCCATCTCGCCCACCCGCCTAATCCGGTGGGTTACGCCCTCATCGATCCTCCCCGATTTATGTATTATCGATCCTGTATCTAAAGACTCGTGTCGGGATCGATCACCGATATGGATATCAATTTGTTCAGCGACTGCTCAATCCTCCCAAATCACATCTCGTGATTTGATCTTCTCCTGCTGCAAGGCCATTGTCTTCAAGAGCCTCCTCCAGGTGCTCAAGTCCGGTGTTTAACCCTTCCGCCGATTCTCGCCACTAACACAATGTCATCAAGAAAGATCATGTTCCACGGATGCCTCTTGTACCCTCCGGTTAACTCATCTAGAATCAAGGCGAAGAGGTAGGGGCTAATGGCGGATCCCCGTGGAGCCCAACTTCCATGAGGAAAACTCGAGGTCCCCAATGTGGACCGTACACCAGTCTTAGCACCTCGTACATGTCCCTAATGACTCACGTATCTATTTGGGGTTCCTCCGCCGATAAGAGTTTTCCAAATCAACTCGCGCGAACGCTATCATAAGCCTTTTCCGGATCAAGGAACGCCATATGCAAGTCCTTTGTCTTTCTCTATACTTCTCCATGAGACTTCGGTAGGTGAATAGCCTCAATCAAGACCTTCCGGCATGAAACCAAATTGGTTCTCCGACACCCTCGCCTCCCTTCTCAACCTTCTCTCGATAACTCTCTCCCAAAGCTTCATGGTGTGATGAGAAGCTTAATGCCCCTATAATTGCTACACACTTGTACATCTCCCTTATTCTTGTAGATGGGGATGACTTCACTAAGTCTCCATTCTTCCGCATCTTATCCCCGTAGAAGTTCTTGTCAAGAGGCACGCCAACCATTGTATCCCCATCTCCCAAACACCTCCAAGCTTCATGGGATTTGGTCCGCCCTACCGCTTTGTTTCTTCCGGTCGATCTTCACTCGGTTGACTAATCCTCGAATAGTAGCACTCAAGACGTTGGCTAAGGTTCTCTTGTTCCGCTACCGCCTTCCTCTTCCTACATTGAAAGAGAGAGAAGTACTCTCCCATCTCTTCTTGATATCCTCACGTCTACAATGGTCTCGTCTCCTACATCTTTGATATACTTTACGCATCCTAAGTCCTTCTTCCTCTCTCAGCTTTAGCGATCCCGAAAATGTCGTTAGCCCCTTTGGAGTCCAGCTTCTTATACAAATCCTCGTCGCCTTTGTCCTTCGCTGTAGCTACGCTTTTTCGCTTCTTTAGCTACTTTATACCTCTCTTCGCCGCAGAATGTCGGCTCACGACCTCCCCAACAAAAAGAAGCTCTCGAACCTAGATTGTTTCTACGACTTTGGATTGCACTTCCTCAAAAACCACCAAGATTCTCTGTTGGCGGTTGGGACCTCGATGTCCTCTAGCCACCCCAAGGAATCCTTTGTCGCATCTTTGATAATGCCAAGAGTGCCCCACAACCGGTCCGCGTCTCTAGCACCAAGTCATCCGACCGAGTAGAAGTCCTCCGAGACTTTCACTCTAAACGATTCTCGCCTCACCGCTCAAATTCTTCCAAAGAATCCTCAGAACCCTGGCCACTACTCTCCTTTGTTGTTGCCTCTCGAGAGCATGTCACCGCTACCAATTTGTGTTGGGATGAGCAAGTCTCACCGGAAAACCCTACGGTCCCTCGTGATTTACTAAGATCACTTCTTCGCACCAACAGATAGTCAATCTGGGTGTTGTGGCCCCGTCTCGGAAAGTGATCAAGTGAACATCTCTTTCAAGAAAGAGTTCGCTACTACCAAGTCGTGAGCAGTAGCAAACTCTAAAATCGATCGACCTTCTTCATTCCTAACTCAAGCCAAACCTCCGTATCTCCTCGTAACCATCTCGCATCCGCACCTATATGGCCGCTCAAGTCACCACCTATAAACAAACGCCGATCCGACGGCACTCCTCACGAGCTCGCCGAGATCGTCCCATAAACTCTTCTTCTCCTTCACTCCGCCCACCTGCAGTGCATATCTGCGCCGATAACGTTGACGGTCTCCCATTGATAACCAAAGTAATCGCCATAATCCTATCGCTACTCCCCGATCACTTGCACTACATTATCCTTGAGTCCACCGCCAAAATAACACCAAGTTTAGATATTGAGTATGATTGAGATAATTTTGTGATAATCTAGAAGTTTAGTGTTATCTATAAATATTACTATTTTTCCTTCATTTGTAATCAATAACATAAGTTGTTATTCCAAACACTTTGCCAATATTATACAGTATAGAAACTTTTAAGGTATTGTTCTCATTATCTTACAATGTGTTTACAATTGATCGCTTCTTGATGTAAACATCTTGTTTAAACCGGATAGAGTAGTTTTTTCCTTCCTGTTAACTGTCATTTCCGACCTTTTATGTCATTACCGACCTTTATTTCAACGCACGCTACTTTACACCGTGTTTTCAAGTTTTTATTTAAGAGAAGAGTAAAGTGAAGGGAAGGATAAAAGAGATGGGAGAGAAAAGAAAGATTGTTAAAAATTTGTTAGTGTTCTTGAGTTGTAAAAAAAGAATATAGGAATGAAAAATGTTATTTGATAATTATGCCCTTGATAATATATTTAATTGAGTATCAAGTTAAAAAAATAAAAATAAAGAGCAATTTTGTCATAAAATTATACCACTTTCATCTCAAAATTTGGATAAAGTTAACCAATCATTTCCTCACTTTCCTTTTACCTTCCATCCTAAAAAACTTAATAACACAACATATTTTTATTTTGAAGCGTAATTAATCGATCATACTTATCACATACTTTATATGTATCGAACAATTTTTTTTCGTTATTCATGATTAAACTGATTTTATTGTACTTTTTGTGTACTTTATTACAACTATAATACATATAGTAGCAAAAAACTGAGCGCCAAAAAATACAATAAAATCAAGTTTAGTACATAGAATAGTAAAAACAATTGTTTGATAAACATATAAAAAGTGCAAGTGACAAGTATAATACATTATGGTGCCATTAACTCTTTTATTCTCTTTGCTTTCTTTCACTTTCACTCCAAAATTAAAACTTGAAAATACAGTGTTAGTGGTGGCACCGCGACTGAAAGAAACCTGGTGCACATATTTATTTTTGAGTATAATATAAGCATTTTAATTAAACATTAAGTATGTTGTTAAGAAAATTCTGGATTTAAACAAAAGTTAACACTACAAAAATTCTGGTGCACATATTTGTTTTTGAGTATAACACAAATGGGTTTACTACTTTATTTTCTTAGTGTATATAATTGGATACTGATAACTCGAGATACAATAGACAGAAAGTTGTAGTTTGGTACTGAAAACTCGATCGAGAAAACCATCCTATGACAAAAGCGATCGAAAATTGACATAAAACGAACAAAAATATAATACGTACGACACATTACAATAGGCTGAAAAACGTATAACAAGAAGCAAACGACTTGAAATAACTCCGAATAGCAAAATCTTGATGGAACGAGAAAACTAAACGAAGTTATCCTCCACTGCTACTGCTTCGCCACCTCTTGCGAGGCCAAAACCGCAAACATGTTTTTCTAACTGGAGGTTTTTTAAAGGGTGGTTTCATGTCACGCACACTCGCTTTAGGTCACCATGTCTGCTCTTATTATGGATAACACTATTCTCTCTGGAAATAACTCGTCACAAATGAGACAAGCATAATGTGCAGGATACAATGCATGAAGTCAAGAATATACGCCATTGATGCAACGAGACGGAACCGTTGGTGTGATGTCCGATTGTGGTTTTATTCTAAATAGTGCATGACTCCACGAAAGTGTGTAGGAGCGTAGATTAGGGGAGATGGCTTTAGTGGATCATCACATCATAATATGAGGCATCTTGCAGTCGTAACCTCATTAAGGCTAGTAAGAAAGAGGCAAACCTTACCATCATGGGCAATAATGGCTCTTTTGAGGCAATTTTTTTTTTTTTTTTTTTTTTTTTTTTTTTTAATAAAGATAATAGAGAATAAAAAAGGCAAACCTGGGCAATAATTGGATTGAACTTTGCTCGGCCCAACGGAAACCACAAACATGGTTGATTTTACCAAGTAAATAATACAAAATCACCCCTTATGAATTTGATGCTTTCATTTAATAATTACACTCTTTTAATGTTCATGTAGTATTATGTCATTTTACCTTATTAGTTATGAATGCACAAAAACACCCTTAATCTATAACAGGTTGGACATTAAAATCGTTTATCACGAGCACACCAAATGCATAAATGAAAACCTCATATATGTTTTGTATACTAAAACTTTAAATATCCATCTTAACATCATAAATTTTTAGGCTAAACAACTCTCATATAAACTCATCATATAGTAAGTAGAAGAAGATCCTCCTCGTTGAAAGGATCAACTGATTGTCAAGATCATGGTAATTAGATTCGATCCAGCGCCAAATCAAACAACTTTGATTCGAGCCATCGGATCAAATCCAACTACCATAAACGCCCACTTGAGTCAAGTTGATTATCTCAACTCGAGAGATCCCTTTCCTAAGAAGTAACAATTTTGTTAGTTACATAAACTAATGAGTTAATTGCATAAATCGCCCTCAAGTTTGATCAAATTGCGGGTTCGTCATAATTTGTTTGAAAGTGCATATATCGTCCTTGTGAAACCTTTTTGCAAATTTCCGTCCCTAGTTTCAAGCGGTTTTTGCAATTTTGGTCCTTTACTAGGGATGAAAATTTGCAAAATGGTTTCCCACAGAGATGATATATGCACTTTCAAACTAATTAGGACAAAACCTACGATTTGGGCGAACTTCATGGACGATTTATGCAATTAACTCTAAACTAATACTATATGAATAATATTGACAACAATGCAAGGGTCGTTTATAGTTTTATTGGAAGTTCGAAGGCTAACAACTAAAAAATTTAGTAAAAGTTTAAGGGTTAATATGAAAAAAGTGAAGAAGTGAAAAATAGAAAAGAAAAACAACAAAAGTGCATGGAGGTCCAAAAGCTTTACCATTTCTTATACGACATTCCTATACAATCTCGTGCTAAAGAGCTTTATTTTCTTTTTATCAGCTATTTACGAGTTTTTCTTTCTTTCTTTTTTACAACTTATTCGCTAGTTACTTTATTTACTTATTACACAAATAAATAATATGATGCTTGTATAAAAAAATTAATATGTAGCTTAAAATACTTGGGAAAAGGGATGATTCCCGACAAATATATTAAACAACCAACACTTTACAAAGAGAACTAGCTATGGACATTCCATAGTAGTTAATGTAACATGACATTCCCAAAACATGCTTCAGGAACGTCAGAAGAAAAGATAAGACTCTACTACACCTAGCCTTATTACATACCAAAAGATCACTAATAAAGTAGAAAGACCAAAACATGATAATATTCTTCATCTTCAAATTCGTATTCATCTCTATAGAATGCAAAATGGAACATTTCACTAGGCAGGATTGTCTCCTTAAAAAACCTTCCCGAGTAAAACCCAGTGGGAAAAAACACGGGTAAGGAAAAAGAGCACAACTCTCGCATAGGACTTTAACCAATATAAAGATATTGGCCTTCAAAACTTCAAATAAGCAGTACATAGAAACCTGATGAAGAAAGAATCCCAACTGTCTCCAAATGAGCCCAATACTCTTCAACACCAAACACCCATTACACCATTTCAAAGAAAAGACCACCTAATATCATCCCGGCAAAAATAACCATATTGCAGCAACTCTTCCAGGCCTCCATATGAGAATATTATTTCTTTATTATATATATATATATATATATATATATATATATATATATATATATATATACATTATATAAAATATACATAATAACTTTTTATTTATATTTTTATTTAATACCCTAACTGGCTCCCTAGCCCAAACCCGATCCACATTATCTTTTGGGCTCGTGTACTAGCAAACTCAACCCAACCCAACCCTTTCATTCAACTTGGGCCTAGCCCGTTCCATGATCTGGCCCAGCACACCCTTAATAAATTTTGTACACAAAATTGTCACAAGTTAAAATTGGTACATGTTTCTTTGGTTCTGTGGCACTAACGAGACAAACACAAAACAAAACACACTTTGGTCTATCTATCTTTGGGTGTAAACATGACCATGGGGAGACAAGAACTCAACCAAGCCACCCTAACCCATTTTAATATTGAGCCTAAACACCCTTGACCACTTTTGACCATATTAACCAAGGGATTTTATGTTCCCATGCTCACAAGTGATGTGACAAAGCCATCCCATGCCCTTATTCCATGCTGCACTTCTAAGCATGCTCAAGACCAACACACACCATTTCTTCTTTCTCATTGGAACTAGGAGAAGCATACCTATAATATAAAGAGGACCATGCTTGCTTCTACTATAAAACCCAACTCCAAAACACTAACTTTGAACCACTAAACTTATCAAACTTACTTAAAACCTTTCTCCTCACTAACATAAATCGTCCACTGTGGGAACGAGGGTAAAGAGAAAACAAAACGCAAAGGGTTTTAGTTATTTGGTTACGAGTATAAAGAACGAAGGGAATCGTTTGGTCACGTTCATAAACCTCTTCGAGTTCGTCACCACCCTTAGGGTGCTGTAAGTCTCTCAACCCTTTTCAATTTCCATTTGTCTCGTTATAGTTAAATATCACACGTTAAGCTTGTTTCAAAACCTAAAGTAAACTAATTATCGATCTCGTAAATGTGTTATAAAAATAAAGCAAGTCACTAAGACGTTGGAAAAACACATAAATACGTTTGTATGACAACTAAATTCATAATATGTGGCTCGTGTTATTTATAAACTCTCGATACCACTTTTTCTTAAAAACCTATGTCACGTATAACATTTATCAACGTCACCCAACTTTTGTTTTTGTGATTGGAATTATAAGTACACTTAATATCATGTTAATGACACTAGTAAAGACCTAAGAAACTCTTAAAACCCTCCCCTAAGTCGCGTTTTGCCTTTAAAACACACACGAACCCATAACGGGCCTTAAGGCCCAAACGAGTTAGAAATCGTGGCCCATTTATCTTTTACCCGACCCATTAAGCATAAAAGTAGGTCCATAAGCTAAAATAAGCTAATCATAAGCTAATGTGGAAGTTAAACAAGTTAACTAAATTCGAAACATAAATTTTGGACCTAATTTTCAAAAGTTATAGTTTTCGGGTTATAATTGCACATTATGGGAAGTTCAAGGTGGTTTTATACATGGAACGTATGCATGGGGAAAGTTCGGGGTAGAATCTGCCAATATGGAAAAACCTGTTTTAAAAGGGAAATAAAACTTTTGTGCCAAAAGTGTAAACTTTGAAACTATAAGGACCAAAAGTGTAAATATAACTTTTTGGACTAATTTTGGTAAAAACAGTTTCTTAAGGGACAAAAACTGTAAATATTGCATATTTTGAGTAAGAAACATATTTGGGTATAAATTGCCACTTTTTCAAAGTATATGGGTCTAAATCGTACATTTTATAACTTGAGGGTAAAAGCAATGTTGCAAAATCGGTCAACTCGGCCGATTAATCGTTAATCGGTAAGACCTTGTCGATTTTGAAAATCGGTCAAAAATCGGCCTAGGAAAAAATCAACACAAAAGAGTCAAAAATCTACTGAATCGGTCAAAAATCTACCGAATCACCAAAAAATTCGCCAAATCGGTCATTTAAAAATAATAATAATTTAGGCATTATACTTAATTTAGGGATCATATATTTCATTTATAACGCATAATGGGCATCATAATCGAATTGAGCCTTTTATTGAGGTTTGGAAACATGCAGCTTTTAATCGCTTAAGATTTTTAGTTTGGCCTCTCAAGAATACCAAAATTGCGAAATACCAATCCGATATCGCTACGGTGGTGGTCGACCGCCCGACTACCGATTCACGATTTTGCAACATTGGTAAAAAGTGTAAATTTGGGAAAATGTTTAGAAAACTTATAAATCTTAATAAGACTTCATAAAAACGAGTATTTTGATGACCTAATATACATATGCGGGAATTTATACGTCGATAACTAACTAAACCTATAGATATATATTTATAAGTATATAAATATATGAAAACGTTATTCGATAACGACACATCTTAAAAGTGAATAAACCAAACTCTTGGCAACATCGTCATTTTTATAAATCGACAACGGGGAACATTTCAATTACATATAAGTGATAATTTCTAAAGAATAACAAACTAAGTCGATATAGCACGTCTTTTGAATTCGAACTTTAAGCATTATCCACACAAGTGAAATCAACGCTAATATCGCACTATTGAATTGTGTATTCAATGTTCTATCATTTTGGTCGTGAACCAAACGTTTATCATTATTCTGAGACTTGCCATCTCGTTCCTAGGTTTCGGGTTGGAGCCGTTACTATATCACACTTGATCTCTTTGTGCTTTATCACTGTCGCTAAGGTGAGTTCATAGCCTCGATTTTACTTATCTTTACAAACCCCGCGAGAGAGATACATGCTATAAACTAGAACACAAGGTTTTTGCAACTGTTCGCTACTTGATTATTGGTATTGCCTAAGTTATTAGCCGAAAGACCCCTGCATCATGAACCATTAGTCACTTGCGAGTGAACGCAGATATCGTGAATAGTACTATGGGGAGTAACGAACAAGTCTCGGTTATCGAAAATAACCGGGGCACACCATATTTGAATTGCATTAGGTAATTGTCTATTACCTCCATGGGGGCAAACTGTTACGTACACCAGTAATTAGGTATATGCAGTTGAGTGTTGGTGTCATGAGCTTAGCGCATAATAATCTGTGATTTTCTATGATAAGTTGTTGGTTTACAATTATCATCTTTCTTGTGTTCAACTGATTAACTATAAACCTATGGATTCACTCAACATTGTTGTTGACCTTTTAAGCATGTTATCTCAGGTAATAATTGAAGAACATCTCTATGGCACGGAGTGGGCTTGCAAGACCTTTTTATCGTGGTGTAAACATAAAGTTATCATTTTCCACAAACTCATGATCTATCTTTTGTGTACCATCAAAAACTATTTGGAAGTGTTTTGTAACAAACTATGAGTTTTTCTTGAATGATAACAACTTTTATTAAAACGTCTCTTTTTGAGTCGTTTTCTATGATTATTGATTGTGATCCTTGAAGTAACACCCAAATTAGCCTTCCGCTGCTATGTTGATATTTTGGGGGTGTTAAGATACTTGGGGTACATAATCTAACCTCATGAGAACCTTAAAATAATCCCAAACTTTTAAGGAATAGTCACACATAAAGAACAAATGACTATGATCGTCCATAACTGAACTACACAGAGAGCATTTCAAATCATCAACCTTGTTCCAAATACCACATTGTCTTGAGTATTAAGTTTACCACTGATGGCAAGCCATAACATGAAAGCATGTCTAGGGATATTCTGACTAAACCACATAATCTTATACAAAGGAACAATAGGGTTAGGAATAGATAGATCAAACCAGGCAATTTTAACAGAAAAATGACATACCTTCTCATTCATGTTCTTCTATAAAGCTTTCTCTTGTCTATCATGGAAAATAAGAGGAGGATACAACAGAAAGACAAAAGGAAATTTAGACCTCCAAGCTTCAGGCCACAACCAGTCACCATCCTTGATAATATCAACAACTTTGCAAGACAAAGATAAACCAGCTTAAAAAATGTCCCTCTTGGAAATGATTTGGCATAAAGGTCCAATAAATGACGAGTTATCAAACAAAACAGAAGTAACCTTACCGTCACTACTCACCAATCCTCATAACAATATGATCTCTTACCACTTCTCTACACATAATTTTTTCCCATCCATAACAGACATCATTAATAATAGGGATATCCCAAAAATTTCTCTCCACAGACCTCCTATCAACCAGTCTATAAGAATTCACCCACTTGACCCATAATGACTCCTTATTAGAAATAATATTCCAAATGTGATTTTTTATCAAAGAAACATTTCAAACATACAGGGACTTGATGCCTAACCCACCTTGCACTTTCAAACTACAAACATCTTTCCATTTTACTTTAGCCTTTCCCCTATGAGATTCACCATGAGACCATAAAAAGCCCCTCATAAGCTTATCAATCTCATTTGCAACAAAATTAGGGAGGATAAAGACATATGACCAATAAATTTGAATGGAGCTAACAACAAAATTGATAAGCTGCAGCCTGCCTACAAAAGACAAAGACTTATTCTTCCAATTACCCAACCTCATCTTCACCTTATCAATCAGAGGGGCACAATTGCACTTATACAGTCTTGAGGTAAGAAGAGGCACAGCCAAATATTTGATTGGAAGAGATCCAACAGATGGCATAATACCAATAATAGAAGACTTAACATGAGCTTGGACATTACCAAAAAAGACCAAGCTTTTCTCCAAACTAGGTTTCAACCCAGAGAATCTACTAAAATCCTCCAAAGCTTAATGATAGAAACATAATTAGTATCCCCATGAGAAAAGATCATAAGATCATCATCAAAGCATAAGTGAGTAAGATTTACTTTACTACATCTCCAATGAAACTTAAAATCACCAACACAAGATTCCACATCATCAAAAACGTTACTACCATATCAAACAGTACTCTGAGGTGGTGGTAGCATGAGTGCTTCAACCATGCTATCAAGAAACCCTGGCAAATCATCTTCATTCATATAATAATCCATAGCAACTTCCGGTTTCGTATGTCAAAAAGCCTTTACCGTTTAGGCTGTTGCCTTTTGGATATCCGCTACATGATTAGACTCTGGGACAAGCAGTCGCCATACCGAGTCACCAAAGTTCAAACACGCATACTTTGGCCATCTCATGTCTAAAACCGCCACGTCGTGAGTAGGGGTGAGCATCGGCCCCGGACCGGACCGTACCGCCAAGACCGAGGACCGAATTAGCCAAAAAGCCTAGACCGAGGACCGGACCGAATGTGGTCGGTCCGGTCCAACAAGGCCAAAATAGTCAGTTTGTGGTCCGGACCGGACCGGACCGAGGACCGAATTAGCCCAAAAGCCTAGACCAAGGACCGGACCGAATGTGGTCGGTCCGGTCCGGTCTCGGTCGGTCCGTCGGTCGGTCCGGTCCGTTCGGGTTGTTTGCTCACCCCTAGTCGTGAGCCCGGGCTGCCATTTCAGCATTTGGATGAGTCCCTAGCCAAACCCTCGACTGAGTGATCGGATGTCTCACCTCACAAACCCATTCCCGTACTTTATCCCTACTCCTTACTCCCCTGTAAAACGGATGTCGGGTTTCTTTAAAAATTTTCCTTCCAGCTCTCTTCTTCAAGTTCTCTGAAGCTAGCATAACTACTTGATAAACTTCTGACAATGAAAAGCTATACATTAAAGGTGTTTCAGTGGATGACGATGACGAAGACGGAAAAGAGTTTTAAGAGGCGTTCGAGGCGTTCATATCCATGTTAGCTCTTTGTGTTCGTATGTAGTATGAAGTTGTAAGTATCAGTGAAGTGATTGCTTGAGTTTTAAGTTATTGATATTAGAATGTTGAAATATATATAGGGACAATTGTTTGTGTGAGCGTGTGAAAATTACTATTTATTTTATTATTGTTATTTTGTTTTATTTCATACGCGTGGACACCACTTGCATATGAAGGAAGGTCATACATTGTACATCAACTTTTTTAACGAATAGGAAGGTCGTATTGCTTATTCCTATATACTAAGTCACATTCCAATAGGACTCCTCTCCTGAGACAACTACAAAAATAGCTTTCATAGAAGGAAGTGATTCCCAAGTGAGAATGTTACTCCTAATGGGCTGAGAGATATCATCTAAACCTATAAGAGACTGCATAAGTTTGATTTGATTAACATGATTTTCATAGGTTTGGCAGCTTCACAAGTACAAGGAGGAAGATTAACCAAGGAATCAATTTTTTTCCATAAAGTATTGCAGTTAAGATAATATTCAGATAAAGATGACCCATTTTGATTTGAAATTTAATGTTTTATGAAGCTTAAAAATCACATATCCATCAACTTTATCATAAGTATCTTTAAGATCATTCCACATGCATGTCAACGATAGTTTTGGAATTAATATTAATAACATATATTTCAACACTAACAGAATTTAGAATCCAAGTAACAACCACATAATTTCACAAAAAAGTGTGAATTGGTAGGAACACCCTGACATTGAGTGCCTTTTTGCACCAACCATTGTCCACTCCATAAAGAATAAACAGGTAATCCTCCGGAAATGTAAGATCAACGAATGAAGAAGAAATTAAACTTAAACCCTTAACCTTTTCTCCATAGAATTTCTCTAGTTGGCCATGGGTTTTTTGCAAGTGGGTACTAACTAAGCCAAAGCCTTTGGTAACAATCACATAATTGTATAAATCCCATTGATTAGCAAGAACATGATCATCATACTTCCTATTATAAGTTCCATCATTAAAGCCTAATATGCTTTTAGAGTAAATTACACCGTTCGTCCCTGTGGTTTGCTCCAAATCACTACCGTAGTCCCTGTTCTTTTTTTTTTTTTTTGCTTTTTTGCTCCTTATAGTTTACATATTGCACGCCGTCATCCTTATCGCTAATCGCCGTTATCTTTTCGTTATCTCAATGGCACCGTTAGTCTTAACCAAACGATCACTTGCGGCGTTAGTCCTTTATACTAACGATCGTTAATAACTCAAAATTTTATTAAAAAATCTTTCACGCGGTTTTATCGCCGCCCGCTTTCTTACGCTTTCATGCGCTCGTCCGATTTTATATGTTTTCGCCTACTTTTCTACGCTTTATACGCTTTCACGCCAGGATACGATTTTGTCTGCTTTTATACGCTTTTCTTTGTTTTTACGCTTTTGTCCGCTTTTCTTACGCTTATATATCGCTTTCACGCTTTTTTCCGCTTTTCACGTTTTTGTCCGCTTTACACGCTTTCCTTCGCTTTTACGCTTTTGTCCGCTTTTCTTACGTTTTGTCCGCTTTATATCGGTGTAATTTAAAAAATTATGTTTTTAATCGATTTTAATTTTTTTCCGATTTAAAAAATACATTTTTAATCGATTTTTAAAAACTTTTTCGATTTAAAAAATATCGTTTTTTAATCGATTTTAAAAGTTTTTAATCGATTACGCTTTAAAATCGGAAAAACTTTTTAAAATTAAGTTTTTAAAAATTACATTTTTTAAATCGAAAATCTTTTATAAATCGATAAAAACGCAATTTTTTAAATCGAAAAACTTCTTTAAAATCAAATTAAAAAACTTATTTTTTAAATCGGAAAATACTTTTTAAAATCGATAAAAAAACGCAATTTTTTAATCGAAAAACTTTTTAAAATCGATTAAAAAAAAACGATTTTTTAAATCGAAAAAAAAAAATTTAAAATCGATAAAAAAACGTAATTTTTTTAAATCGGAAAAGATTTTTTAAAGAAAATTTTGAGTTATTAACGGTCGTTAGTATAAAGGACTAACGTTGCAAACGATCGCTTGGTTAATGGACTAACGCTACACCGAACTAACGGAAAGATAACGGCGCTAGCGATAAGGACCGACAACGGCAATATGTAAACCATAGGAGCAAAAGCAAAAAAAAAAGAACAAGGACTACTGGTAGTGATTTGGAGCAAACCACGTGACGAACGGTGTAATTTACTCATGCTTTTATTTCTTAAGGCAAATATCATAGAACAACTACACACTTTATAGTTATCAGTTCCGGTCAACTTGAAATAAATTAAAAAGGTTACACTAGTATCTTTAGGATGTAGAAATAAAGAGTCGCCAAATTTAAGACTAGACAATCCACTTCCACTTTCATTAGAATTATCAGAACTATTAGAGATATCATCATCACCATCATCAGCAAACAATATAACACATGAACATAACTAAGTAATCAACACCAAATAGTAAACAACAGATAATTAGCCAAACAGGCAGATGAACAAAGAGCGGTTTCGATTAACTACCAAAACCTTCAATTATGGTTTTAGAATTTTCAACAACAGAACTTTATGGTACCAACCAAATCAAAACCTTCACGTAGGGTTTCGATTAAACACAACCTGCAACACTTAAATCAGAGTTACCCATATCAGGAATCACCCAACCCTAATTTGAAAAATTAGGGTTCTTTCACAAACACCTCAATACCCTAATCCACATATCGCCAATAAGAGCCATGAGCAATAACTGAACCCCAGATCAAGAACAATCAAACGATTGTAAGTAAAAAACAAAGAGTGGTGTGGTAGAGATTGGGTGTTTTATAATGTGTGTTTTAACCTTGAAAGGGAAGACACATATATAATGCTAAAATGAGCAGACCAGCTCTCCAAGATGCAATCTTCACATACTCATCACAAAACTTCTAATGCCCAGCAACCACCATCAAGAATCTTGAAATTACAAAGAAGTCTTTAAAATAATCTTAACACAAATAAGCACATGGATAAGAAAGCAATAATCAGATTATAAGCTCTTATTTCAACAATAAGTTATCTTTTTCTTGATCATGTGCTTTTGGTCTAGCATTAGCTAAAGATTGTATGGCATTGCATTGCGTATAGTTGTTAGATATTTAACAGTGAACGACAAACGATCGAACTCGACTTTTTTTTTATGATTGTACAGCCATATTTTTTTTATTGTGTCTTTGAACTTTCAAAATTCGATTATTATGTGTATTTTGTGACCATTTTACCCTTAATTTTTTAAATTTCAAAGGGTAAAATGGTCATTTTATACAAGAGAATACCACAAAATACACATAACGATCGAAATTGAAAGCTCAAGACATAAAATAAGAAAAAAATAATTTACACACACAATCACATAAAGATCAAATTCGATACATTTTTCATTATTGCTTTAAATAAATGAATAGACTACTTAAAAACATCAAAAATGAACACGTAGCAATATTGTCTCCTCGTTGTCCATAAATATTAAAAGGCCTTTTTTTACAACTGGATATTGATAATATCTCTTTCATTCACTTGTCTACAAAACGCTAAATCCAAGTCCATAAATATTAAAAGGCCTTTTACAAATGGATATTAATAATATCTCCTTCATTGACTTGTCTACAAAAAGCTAAATCCAAGTCATGACGCGGGAGAAATTAAATAAAAAATAATTCAATCTTGTTTTAAAAAATCTAAAACTAAAAGTTCCATAAAGACATGTCAGCACAAGATTCCACATCATCAAAAAAGTTACTACCATATCCAACTACACTCTGAGGTGGTGGTAGCATGAGTGCTTCAGCCATGCTATCAAGAAACCCTGGCAACTCATCTTCATTCATGTTATAATCCATAGCAACTTCTGGTTTCGTATGTCGAAAAGCCTCTGCCGCTTGGGCTGCTGCCTTTTGGATATCTGCTACATCATTAGACTCCGGGACAGGCAGTCGCCATACCGAGTCAGCAAAGTTCAAACACGCGTACTTTGGCCCTCTCATGGCTAAAACCGCCACGTCGTGAGCCCGGCTGCCATTTCAGCATTTGATGAGTCCCTAGCCAAACCCTCGACTGAGTGATCGGATGTCTCACCTCACAAACCCATTTCCGGCCTTTATCCCTACTCCTTACTCCCCTGTAAACCGGATGTCGGGTTTCTTTAAATTTTTTCCTTCCAGCTCTCTTCTTCGGGTTCTCTGAAGCTAGCATAATTACTTCAAGCTCTGATGAAAAGCTACCACTTCCGTCGGTACAAGTTAAAGGTGTTTCAGTGGAGGACGACGAAGACGGAAAAGAGTTATAAGATTCGTAGGAGGCGTACATATCCATGTTCATAAGTAGGTTTTCTGTGTTCGTACTTAGTATGAAGTTGTAAGTTATCAGTGAAGTAGTGATTGCTTGAGTTTTAAGTTATTCATATTAGAATGTTGAAATATATATATATAGGGACAAATATTTGTCTGAGCGTGTGAAAATCACAGTTTATTTTATTAGTTTTATATTGTTTTATTTCATGCGCGTGGACACGTGTGTTGCTTGCATATAAAGGAAGGTGTCATATATCAGCAACTGATTTAACAGAAGCTGCTTATTACTATATACTATAAAAGGAAGGTCGTATTGCTTAGTACTTACTATACTAGGTGAATCATAGGGTTGCTTACGTACATGTTGTTTCTTAGTGGTAAGTCATAGAGCGAATCTATAATCACCCACAATGACGTATTTATAATACCTTGTTAAAATTTAATTATTGTTTACATCAAACTGTTTTCAATAGTACTGCAAACGTTTAATTGATTGTTTACGAGAGTTTTGAAAAAATAGGTCATGAGTTCGATTTTAATTTTTAGTTAAGGATCAATGAACTATGTATATATTGTTTGGGGCTAGAGTATTGAAAGAAGAAAATTAATTGGCACTTAAAGATGCGTTCGATGTCAAGACATCCCCGTTAATTTTAACCTTTGAGAGATTTGTCAATATCAAAATTTTCATTTAAACTCGACAGCGACCACTGGTCATACTTTCCATAACCATTATAAAGTGTAGCCTGGAGCACGTCACATCACTTTTGAAAATGGAAAATATGTGTCTAAAGTAACTAGTTTGTTAGAAAGAGTCCGTCACCATATCTATCTAACAACGTAATGGACTGGCGGGTTACTCGTCAAGGCCACAAATCCATCATAATTCACTTGGGAAACAACCCTAGGCCATAATTGAAGCCTGGCAACACAAGCAGACAACGACAGGACTGGGCCATTCTTTAGGACCGTCGCAACATACAAGCAAGCGTCATCCACTCATTCGTATAGAGGTAGTGCTGTGAATATTTCGCTAGTACATAACAATCATGCATGGAGCCTTTCATGCAACTGGCAAAGCCAAGAAAATCACGCCACATGTCATTCTTGTATTCTCTTTTGGATGTTCACCACGTGGACCATCCTTGGCCATAAATGGCATTCTAAGGTAGCACAAAACCTTATATACATCTCTATATATAATAAACCCATTCCCACAGAATGGGCTAATTGAATTCTAACATTCACACACTCAATTCACAACTAGTCACATCGGGAGTATTACACCAACTCGTGACTCTAGTCACAACTTAGGGTCCTTACCAAACGTGAGAAACTAAACGATTGACTACCCTCACCCCCATGACATACCTTACACAAACAGTTTTGTTGCCCTTATGGAACACATCACAGGGAATTGCAGACTGATTCTTATGATCAAATTTAAGGTCGTCCTTGAGTAACTGATGAACTTGGCCTGCTCGGTGGCCAAGTATGTTATTCCATAATGTCCTATATACATAACACTTAACAAATAAATTAGACAAAATTTTCTTACATCCGGCCTTAACAAGTACGGACCACCATTCATGTGACTAGTCCCTATTATCCTATTTCTTTTCAAGTCCTGAATATAGCATTTATTTTCATCAAAACTAACAAATAATTTACTGTCTTTGGCAAGTCTATGAACATATAACAAGTTTACAATGTATTTAGTGACAAAAAAAAACAATAAATAGAATGACAGTTAAATTAAGTTTTATATCCTCACTTTTAACAATCTTAGCTTTAGGCCATTAAGCCGAAGAACAGTTAGACCAAGACTAGTTACATCAACAACAATGATTAAAGTTTTAGTAGATGCAGACTTGTGTTGATTTACACCGGAGTCTACAACCCAAACGATGCTTATATAAAGGTGGATTTTCCATTGATGTATGTTTCAAAGTTCATGATGTATTTGACACTTTTAACAAAAATAAATAAATAAAAATAAAAATAAAAATAAAATTACCTGCCATATTGACAACACAGATTTTCCATCAATGAGACTTAAAATCTTGAGCATCTATTCATTAGATAATGACACATTAGAGGAAATGTTAAGACTTGGAACAGAAACCACATTATTGATAGAATAGTTATTTGCATTCTTACTTTCTGGTTTCTTATAATTAAGAGGATATACATTGAGATCAAAACACCTTTCAACAATATGACCAACCTTACTATAATTGGTGAACTTTTGGTTAGGGTTAGGTCCACGTTTAACAAGATTTTTATTATTTTTATTCCCTCTTTTGACATAATTTTTGTTATCAAAACCTTAACAGCAAATGCAATTGTAGAGGGTGCGTTTGATGCACTGGCCATATAAGTCACTTTCCAATTGGACTCCTCTCCCAAGACAACTACAAAAATAGCTTTCATAAAAGGAAGATAATCCTAGGTGAGAATGTTACTCCTAATGGGCTGAGAGACATCATCTAAACCTATAAGAGACTTCATATGATTTTCATATGTTACTCCTAATGGGCTGAGAGACATCATCTAAACCTATAAGAGACATCATCTAAACCTATTGCAGTTAAGATAATATTCAGATAAAGCGACCTATTTAAATTCAAAGATTCAATATTTTATGAAGCTTAAAAATCACATATTCATTAACTTTATCATAAGTATCTTTTAGATCAGTCCACATGCATGTCAGAGACTGTTTTGGAATTAATATGAATAGCATATAATTCAACACTAACATAATTTAGAATCCAAATAACGACCACATAATTCCACAAAAAAGTGTGAATTGGTAGGAATACCCTGATCCTCGGTGCCTTTTGGCACCATCCATTTCACTCCATAAAGAATAGCTTCGGCAACTCTCATGACCCAGTGTGGCACCATTTGGAGTGAGTAAGAGCTGAGACTTGAACCCTTGACCTTTTATCCATAAAATCTCTCTATTTGGTCATGGGTTTTTCAGAGGTGGGTACTAACTGAGCCAAAGCCTTTGGTAACAACCACATAATTGCATAAATCCCATTGATTAGCGAGAATAGGATCATTATACTTCCTCTTATAAGTTCCATGAATAAAGCCTAATTTGATTTTATTTCTAAAGACAAATATCATAGCACAACTACACATTTTATAGTTATCCGTTCGAGTCAATTTGAAATAAATTAAAAGGGTTACACTAGTATCATTAGGATGTAGAAATAAAGGGTCGCCAAATTTAAGACTAGACAATCCACTTCCACTTTCATTAGAATTATCAGAATTATTAGAGATATTATCATCACCATCATTAACAGACAAATAATCAACACCGGATAGTAAACAACATATAATTAGCCAAACATGCAGATGAACAGAGAGCGGATACTAACCAGATAAAAATAACCCAATAACTAACCTAAAAGAGGAACAAAACAAATACAACCATTAGGCGAAACGAAACTAGATAATTATAATACACAGATATTTATAACCAATTGACAAAAACCTAGATCACACAAAAAAAATAAACACAAAGATCCCTGATTATATCATGGTTTACCTGCCTAGGATACAAAATAGATATGGTAGGTTGAGAATACTAACAGACCACGCAGATCGCGCATAAAAAAAAGATCTACCAAAACCTTCAATTATGATTTCAGAATTTCCAACAACAGAACTTTATGGTACCAACCTAATCAAAACCTTCACTTAGGGTTTCAATTAGACACAACCTGCAACACCCATATCAGAGTTACCCAAATCAATAACCGAACCCAGAACCCTTAAACCGAAAACCACCCAATTTTTATGGATTAGGGTTTCACGAAAAAAGGAAAGACGTGAAGATTGAGAGCCTATTGCGCTGATACCATTTGAGATGATATCAAATAAGTATGTAAACAATCACGCGGAAGAACAATAGTCAGCTGGATTGATCCCAGCTGAACGTTTATTGATAAATTATTTAGATTGCAATGATTGTCTAGTGAGATAAAGATCTCACTAATTAAATACAAAAGGTTTCACAATCAAGAACTAATTAAATGATTGTAGGTAAAAAAGCAAAGAGTGGTGTGGCAGAGTTCGGGTGTTTTATAATGTGTGTTTTAACCCTAAAAGGAAAGACACATATATAATACTAAAATGAGTAAACTAGCTCTTCAAGACATCCTCTTCACATACTAATCACAAAACTTCTAATGCCCAGCAGCCACCATCAAAAATCCAAAAATTACAAAGAATCTTTTAAAATAATCTTAACACAAAATAAGCACATGAATAAGCAAAGCAATAATCAAATTATAAGCTCTTGTTTCAACAAGAAGTTATCTTTTTCTTGATCATGTGCTTTTGGTCTACCATTAGCTAAAGATTGTATGGCATTGCATTGCGTATAGTTGTTAGATATTTAAATAAATAAATAGACTACTCAAAAACATCAAGAATGAACACGTAGCAATATTGTCTCCTTGTTGTCCATAAATATTAAAAGGCCTTTTACAAATGGATATTATTAATAATATCTCCTTCATTGACTTGTCTACAAAAAGCTAAATCCAAGTCCATAAATATTAAAAGGCCTTTTACAATTGGATATTAATAATATCTCCTTCATTGACTTGTCTACAAAAAGCTAAATCCAAGTCATGACGTGGGAGAAAATAAATAAAAAATAATTCAATCTTGTTTTAAAAAATCTAAAACTAAAAGTTCCATAAGGACATGTCAGCACAAGATTCCACAATCATCAAAAAAGTTACTACCATATCCAACGAAACTCTGAAGTGGTGGTAGTATGAGTGCTTCAGCCATGCTATCAAGAAACCCTGGCAACTCATCTTCATTCATGTAATAATCCATCGCAACTTCCGGTTTCGTATGTCGAAAAGCCTCTGCCGCTTGGGCTGCTGCCTTTTGATATCCGGTACATCATTAGACTCCGGGACAGGCAGTCGCCATACCGAGTCAGCAAAGTTCAAACACGCGTACTTTGGCCCTCTCATGTTGATGACGATAGTCCGGTGTCGGGTCATGAACCCGACCACAACCCAATACTTACAAGCCCAAAGACGACTGGGCCAATATCAATAAAGGTTTGGGCTCACGAAAGCCCAAGCCCAAATCTATTTACGGAATGGATATAGATATCTTCTAAAATATGAAGATAATCATCCCCAACCGACTTAGGCGGATACGCCGGTTTGGGGAACACGGAACCAACAAGGATTCCGCATATATAAAGGGAATGATACCCTCGCTTAAGGTACGATCTCATAACCCTAAAACTCCTTAAACCCTAAACCGATTACTTACACTCACGCCGGAGGATAATCGGGAGACAATCCCACTGTAAGCCTAACGGTGTTTCTTGTCTCTTAGCGCAGTCTCAAGCAAGAATTCTCAATTGGTACGAGAACCGAGCTCCAAATCGTGAACGCCCAACTTTTGTATCAACAAGTGGCGCCATCCGGGACCCTACACTAAGAATCGACACTAGAATGACAAAACACGGCAATCGCCGATCGCAATGATCTTATGGGAAGAAGTCACAGAGTGGACTAACCCCAAGCACTGGGACAACCAACCGCTAAAAGTAAGGGGTCGTCAAGACTTGATCTTCCTCCGTAGAACCGCACTCGAATAACCCAAGTCACTACAACCACCACGAGTGGAGTAGACCCATCACAAGACTCGAACAACCCGCCTTTACTACTCCTTTCCAATCGGTGCTAGAAACCGACTTGACAAAGATACCGAGGCACCGTGTCGGGATAAGAATGCAACAGAGAAACAAACGCGCCACTCGAGGAGTCGCGCTGCATTAGCACCGTAAGCTTTCGATCCCAAAACTACGAAGCATTGGCGCCTCATGCAGGAGGAAGAGAAGAATAGATCGTATGAACCCGAAGCCCGACTCAATTTCGATTCGAATACGATATTTCCCACCGCGCCACCCGGCGGAAAAGCGCAGAGAAGCGGTCATAAACCCCAAGATTCAATGTAATCGGGAGGAGAATCGAGGGTGATGAGACATCTCACCGCAACACTCGAGTGATAGTGATAGAGAGGAACGGCGCATCAAAGGTTCACGCCAGATCGGGTAGCCGTAGAGTACAGTGATAGACCGGGCGGAAGTATTCCCCAGTGAGAGCCCTTCGATCCGCACTATGAGTCGATTCGAGGAAGGTTTGCGCAAGCGCCGTAAGAAGGTAAATTCATCTTCCGACAACCCTGACAACGAGGATAGTGATACAGGCATTGAAATCCGTAAAGCACGCGATAGCCAAGAGGAAGACATGTCTCCCATGGCGCCGCTGAAAGTGGATGCGCTCACCGACGCATTAGTGATTTCTCCGAAAACAAGAAAAGGCGCATGCCCGCAAATGTTAAAACATATGATGGGACAGTGATCCCGACGATCACCTAAAAATTTTTGAATCACCATGACCATCGAAAACCGCCACAACCATTTGGTGCCATATGTTTAATTCCACGCGTGGGAAGCGCGCGAATCGGTTCAACAAACTCCCACGGCGGAGCGTGAATGGTTTTGAAGAGTTGAGAAAGGCGCCCGCCTAAATTTTACTCAACGCAAAAGTGTAGCAAAAACCCCGCCGAACTCGCCAGGTAAAATGTAACTGTGGAGAATCCACGAGCGCTGCTCATGGAACGCTTCAAAGACGAGTGCATGCAGTTAAAGCATGCCCGTAAGTCTTAAAGATCTCGGCTTCATGAATGGGATTAATAACCCGTAACTCATCAAGAGATTGAACGACAAGATCCCCGAGACCTTCGATGAACTCATGAAGCGCCTCGGTCTTTTGTCCAGGAGAAGCCACGCGGATAGCAAAAGAACCATTCCGCCACGGTCACAGAACAACCTCGAGACAATCCAATGACCGAGGTAATAACCGTAATAGAGCTATCGCAGCCGTGAGGAGCGGCAGAGACAGGATAATGACAGTATACTCCCCGATCAAAACCCCAAAGGAAATACTCGCAGCAGAAGGAGCGAATTTCCAAGATCGCCGCAGATGCGCACACCGTAAGATAAGCGACCGGGAATGGATACCGTGACTACCATGCACAAAAGGGTCACACCACTAACGAGTGTGTCCAACGCGCCAACTCATCGACAAGATGGTCAAAGGGGCAGGCCGGACCACTTAGTTAAAAACATTAAAGAGGAAGAGATAAGCAAAAGAATGAAAGCAAGAAGGAGACACCCAAGGATAAGGCCGACACAATCTATATGATACGACGCGGCAAATAACCACCGTATGTAAGGTCACCAAGAGTTTTCCAAGAAGTGAAATCTCTTTCCTACTTTGATCGCGGACAACGCAGATCGTGAGCCCTCACCATTGAAATTAGCGCGGTGGTCACGACATACACCGCATGTACATCGATGGTGGGCATCGGCAAATATTATGTATGAGCATTGCTTTAAAAGACTACGACCAAATACGTAGTCGCTAAACTGTCAACACCGCACTCACCGGTTTCACAGTGAGAAGATATGGCCTATGGGCCAATCATGATCGCTAGTCGCATGGCAACGCAGAGCACTCTACAACAACCTCGATGGATTTCATGGTGATCAAATCCCTTCATCATATAATGGCATTATTGGGAGACCCGGATATCGCCCATGCGCTAGGTGTCATCAACAACAAGACGGATGCTTAAATTCCCAATTGAAGGGGCATTGTCACTTTACAATGCCACGATGCTAAATGTAGAATGTAACACGCTATATGCGAAATGGAACCAATCCCAAGCAAAGGCGCGCCAAAATCCCCAACTTTAAGGTCGCAATTCACCCGTAATATCCGCACTGTGAGATAACCATTGAGGGTCATTGTCGGACAACCAAGAAGCGGCCGGTGCGCGCTCCTACAAAAGAACGTAGATATTTTCGCATGGGAGCCCAAACACACGATCGGGCGTACCACGCCGATCACAGAGCATAAACTTAGAATCCGACAAGGATACTTACCGATACGCCGAAGAAGCGTGGCCAAGCTCCGCAGAGGCGCAGCAATTCTAGCAGAGGTACGTAAATTAGTTAAAGCGGAATTATGCGTGAAGTCTATTACCACGATCGCTTTCTAATCCAAGAATGGTCAAAAAGCGACGGTGAGTCGGCGAATGTGTAGACTTCACCGACCTTAATAAAGCATGCCCACAGGATCGCTATCCGCTACCGTAGATAGATTGGAAAATAGAGTCCTTGTGTGGATACCCGCTGAAGTGTTTTCGACGCTGCATAAGGGATATCACCGTATACAAATGGCCCAAGAAGACGAGGAAAAGACAATGCCCACACAAGCCAAGGCGCGCATCGTTACACAAAATGCCGCTTGGCTTGAAGAACGCGGTGCCACCTATCGTTGGTAGACAATGCCTTCAAAAACAGTAGGCCGCAACTCGAAGTCTATGTGATGACCCGTCATTAAAAGCCATACCGAAAAGGAACCGGTGCGCGACATGAAGAAACATTCAAAACTCTACGCGAGATTAACATGAAGCTAAACTTAAGAAATGCACCTTCGCGCCATCAAGGCATGTTCTTAGGGTACTTGATAGAACCCGATGGCATAAAACCGTGTCCCGAAAGACAAAGGCGGTAATTGAGCTTCCTCACCACGCACGTCAAGGAAGTCCAATCCTCAACGGAAAACTAGCCGGCCTCAACAGTTCCTATCTAAATCGCCAGAAAAGTCATCGCCTTTTCAAAACACTCAAGAAGTGTATAAAAAGGGTGACTTTCGTGGACAACGGAGGCGGAAGAAGCTTTCACCACACTCAAACAAAGATCTAGCAACGCCCCAACACTCGTGGCACCCCGACTGTGGGAAGAGCCGATCATGTATCCACAAGAACTCATGGGGCCAACAAGAAGGTTACTAATGATAGGGACTCTTGCAAACCCCTATCTATTTTGTCAAGAAAGCTCTCAAGAAGACGGAGATGAACTATAGTGCCATGGAAAATTGGTCTTGGCATTAGTGTTTGCCGCCAAGCGATCGCTACGGTATTTCCAAGCGCACCCGATAGCGGTAATTACGCATCAAGCCATCAAGCGCATCATCTCCAAACCCGACAAGCGCCAGACGACTCCGTATGGAGTGTGTTGCTAGTGAACATAACATCTCTTGCACCACGCATCGCAATAAAAGGACAAGTTCGCGCGACTTCATCATCGAGAAGCCGACATCGACGAGGTACCTACACCAAGCGAAAAAGCACTACAAGATCCATGGATTTTGTTTACGATGGGTCCTCATGCGTGGATGGCTCGTGAGTCGGCCTTATTCTCACAAACCCGTAGGAATGGAATTCACTTACGACCGCTTTGAATTTACCTCGACAAACAACGAGGCGTAATATGAAGCCCCGATCACCGGACTACGATTGCAATCGAATGGGTGTACGAATTGGAAGCAAATGCGACTCGACTAGTGGCCAACCATGTGTCAGGTGAATACGCGCCAAAGAAGAAAACATGATTCAAGATCTTGAGAAGACTAAAGATCGATCAAAGGCTTTGACAGATTTACTATCAAGCAAGTCCCTAGAGGAGAAAATCGCAGCGTATGCATCGAGCAAGATAGCCGACAAGCTTCGCACACTTATCAAAGCAAGTGCCGGTGGAAACACCGAAAGCAAGTCGATAGCGGAGATGGAAGTTTCCGCAATCATAGAGGAGGATGGTCCTACATGGATGACCCCAATTGCGCATTTCTTAAGCAAAGGGACATTACCCCAAGAATGCATGTAAGCCCGCAGAATACGCGCACGCCGCAGAATTCAATCGCGCGACAACATATCAGATCGACGCTCTTTCCTCCAACCATGGCTTCGGCGCGTAGGCCCCGCACAAGCAAATTATGTGTCATGAGAAATCCATGAGGGTTCATGTAGCATGCACGCAGACCACGGTCTCGTTGTAGCACGCGCCACGCGATCGGATACTATCGCCAACCATGCATAAAGATGCGCGGGATTTGATAAGGAAGTGCAATGATTGCCAAGTCCACGCACTGCATCGCGCAAACCACAAAGCATGAGTTAACACCAATCACGGCGCCATGGCCATTCTACAAATGGGGCATTGATATCGCCGGTCCTTTTCCAATAGCAACAGGCGGTCTCAAATTTCTCATAGTCGCTATAGACTACTTCACCAAGTGGATCGAGGCAAAAGCAGTAGCGACACCATCGCAATCGTAAAACGCTTTGTCTGGGACAACATTGTATGCCGCTCGATTACCCGTGAAATCATCTCGACAACGGAAACAATTCGCGACAACCCCTTTAAAGATTGGTGCGAAAAGTTAAACATCACCCAACACTTTATGGCCGGTTACGCACCCACAAACCAATGGTTTAGTCGAGCGCAAACCAAGCTCGGGTGAAGGAATCAAAGCACGCTTGGACAAGCACAAAGGAAGGTGGGTCAAGAACTTTCACATGTATTATGGGCACACCGCACTCGCTTAAAACCAAAGACAGGGACACCCCTTCTCTTGTATACGGGATGTGTCGTTATACCAACCGAGATCGGCATGCAACTATCCGCACCGCGGAGATTAATGCGACTACAAACGACGACGAAAGACGGTCGACTTGGACCCATCGAAGAAAGACGCGAACGCGCAGCCTATACGGGAGGCAAGGTCAAGTCAAAATGAAAGGATACTATGATGCCAAGGTACGCAGTGTTTCATTCTGCACTCAGTGACTTTGTTCACCGCGACAATGAGGCAAGCCGCACCAAGATACAGTAAGCTCGGACCAAAGTGGGAAGGACCTTATGAGGTTATCAAGCAACGGCACAAAGCGCTGCATCGCCACGAGGTTTGATGGTCGCGACTCATCACAAGACATGGAATATCAAGAACCTCAAGAGGTGCTACCTATAAGAATTGCTACGGCATAGCACAGACGCTCCGCACTTTCAAAGGCTCAATAAACATTCATGTACTCGCTTTTATTTTTCATATTTACTGCTTTCTTTGTTATTTCGATAAACTTGCAAGTATTATTAAAACGTCGCGGTTTCTAGCTAACTCCGCGACACATTTTAAGTTGTTATCTCCATATACCGTATGCTTTAACAATTTTTATTTTGCTCACGATGGCGCAGCATGCACTACTTAATAAACCCACGATGGTAAAAGGATAAGTTGACCTACTAACTAACTTGTTGAGTAAAGAGGGTTGCAAACCCATCAATACCGGATCACGATCCTTGTTAAACACCTTATTCTCAAGACGTTGAATAAGCTATGCGCGCATCCCACGATGGTTGCGCAAAGAATGCACACGCATGTTTAACAACTTTGGAGCCAAGACACTTGCTTCCTTAATATGATATTTACAAGACGATCGACTCATAACATACACGATTATGATTAAATACTTAGAATTATTTTCCAAAGTATACTACGATTTTCATACATGATTATGGATTTCTATATATTTCTACACATGTTTGTTTCATCTAAGCAACAAATACATCTTTTACATAAAGATAAATGATATGTATACATTACTAATTTCACAAGCAAAAAGAAACTTTTATTTATAACTACGAGTTATTACAAACGATATCAAACATATCCGCTACAAGCTACTACAACGCCTAAGTGACGAAGTGCCAACATGACTTGTCGCTTTAACTTCACGATGCTCTTCAACACATCCGCATCATTAGGCGACACGGTGGCCACACCGACCGGCACTCCATCGACTCGCAAGTGAGCCGCACCAAGTCCACACAAAATGGCCTTACCGCAATACCTTTTTCTTGGCAAGACGGGTGGCATGCGCCCAAGACCTCCTTTAGAGGTACCTCTTTCTCCAATGCAAAGGGATTCTCGACTATCCCTAGGACGCGCAAAGACGGGTACTTGAGTCGCGACTCATGGGGTTTCAAAAATAGTCCGTCAGGTGTCAAGATCCTCAAGACGATGACGCCAATGTCAACCCGCCATAATAACACTTATCGGATAATCTTGGTCGCGCCAAGCTCAAATCATCGGAGCTCTAGGTCTTTCATTTTTGCATGGCAATGACCAAATGATCATAGGATTCAAGATTATAACCCTGCACCTTATCAACAGTGCTTTCAACAGCTTTGCTTCATGGAGTTGTTCCACCGCCTCGACTTACCACGCCTAAAGCGCACCGCACAACCTCCCCAAATGCATTTACTACCTCGACGACTCTAGGGTACTAAGCGCAATAATCGGAGACCGTGGCCTATGAGCCACCCACGCCCGCTATCACCGACATAAGTCGCGGATACAATTCTTCATCGTACTCGATGCTCACCACGCAGCTTTGCCTCCTGCACTCCAAGGACCACTCACCGATTCCCAAGCTCCCCAATCACAAAAATAGACTTTCTTTACCCTGCTCCAGGTGTTTTAGTGCCCAAAGAAGACGCAGACTTATACCGGCAAAGATCGCACGCTCTGATTCATTTGGCACATTAGCGCCATTTTGTCCTCGGCCTGCTTTTGAGCGTATGTGCTCGTGGACCTTGGTTTCGCATGGGCGCTATCTAGTTGCGCCCGGCATCGCAAGTCGCGCCCAAAGAAAGAAATTGTTTGGTCTTTTGGGACTCTTGGTTGTCTCCATCGATACTCGGTCTTTCACCACAATTAACGGCTCGATGGCGAGACCAACCAATTCTTCGACTAATTGATCCAGAGGCACATCCGCATCGCCTGGTTTTCTTTATCCCGCTCGCGGCTCGTAATGCGCCGAGCGGGTCGGACTAGCCTTAGGAGGAGACTCTATAACCGCCCCGCCCCGCGAATGATCACCAACAAGAATGTTAGAATCACAAATAGCACATTCACCAACTAAACAGAGGTTATACATATATGGTTTTACTTACTTTGGCTCCGCATCATCGGCAGATGGATGCGACGACGCTCATCGCAGAGGACAACTCCACGGTTTGAATCACGGTCGCTTCTTCCTTGACGGCCCGCACCATGATCTCCTCGGTCCTTTTGCGATTCAACAGAATCTCCTCTTCCTCTTCCTCTTCGTGATGAGCTACAGCCACGATCGATGATCGCGCCACCACCGAGTCACCTCGTGATCGGGACGGCTTTGCAAAGGCGCCGCCCCACCGCAACGGAGGAACCGTCCTCGTATCCCCGCGCCGCCCATGACACGCCTTCCGCTTGCAGCTAAGATAGGCTCCTCGTCATCCTCAACGGTCTTACTCCCGCCTTTACGGCCACGGCTTCGCTAGTCAGCATAACGGTGAATAGATCCATCTCTCAAGCAAGACAAAACACATATACAAACAGCTATATAATGCGCAAACAAGACGGAGGATTATTCTTACATTAGTTACACGCAGAGGTACGGAGGAATAAGTACCCACCCCGCCATTGGCGCCTAAAAGATTGGGATCTCATCTTCGGACCGAAATAATTACTACCGATCCCCATGTGCACCAAAATCCTCAGATACGCACTAATGGGGATGCGGTTAGCATTTATCGCCCGCATCCTCGACATTATACGACCTGCAATGGGCACTCATCCTCTCGTAGTGTTCCTCGTATAGAACTCATAATTCCACGGAAACATGTATCATCTACCCGTAAGAAATACTCCTCCAATTCCTAAGTATGCCTAATTTATCTCAGATAGCACCGCAGCTCACCGCAAGCCAAAAAGTTACCCACCCATGCGCCCACGTAGTGTGGTAAAATGCGCGAATAAGTTTATGGTGGATTAATCCCCAACAAACGGCAATTTACTTCAAATTAGTAATTTTGGCCGATGCGATGCAAAGTAATCGCGATATGTGTAGTGTATAATAATTTAACACATCGCATAGAAGCGTGATAGGGCACACGCTGATTCGCAAATTAATAACCGTGTAAACACCCACTTTCCTTCGGGAAATCGCAATCGTGGCACGCGCATCCGAACCACCGGATGCACGCCCCGGTATAAAGTAACTGAGGCAAATTCCATCGATCGATTAAATTAAGGCCTGAGGTGAAGTCGACAACCGCTTAACCATGGTGATATACTTTTCGTTATCACGCACGCGCGTTACCTTGGTGGTTGGTTACTTTGGGATAATGACTCTTAATTTGCTTTAGAAAGGGTGCAAGATGTTTTACCGTGAGGAACCGTGAAAATGAATCCCAAGTTATATACTTCTCCTTTTCCACACGATTGGCGACACGTGATCCCACTAAGCTTCATTATGGGACGAGATGACTTGATGCGACAACAAGCAAGAACTTTCCCCGATTAACGAGGCCTCGACTATTCACATGGATGTCTCGATACATTGTACCTACGGGTAGGTATATGGCTTCTGATACGCTTTGTTTATTATTTGTTTTTGGGACTACGGTCATTAGTCTAGCATCCGCAGCTACGCATCGCGCGATACTAGACCTGGGGACATGATGACGAGGTCCGTGTCGGGTCATGAACCCGACCACAACCCAATACTTACAAGCCCAAAGACGACTGGGCCAATATCAATAAAGGTTTGGGCTCACGAAAGCCCAAGCCCAAATCTATTTACGGAATGGATATAGATATCTTCTAAAATATGAAGATAATCATCCCCAACCGACTTAGGCGGATACGCCGGAAGTTGGGGAACACGGAACCAACAAGGATTCCGTGCATATATAAAGGGAATGATACCCTCGCTTAAGGTACGATCTCATAACCCTAAAACTCCTTAAACCCTAAACCGATTACTCACTCACGCCGGAGGATAATCGTGGAGACAATCCCACGATAAGCCTAACGGTGTTTTTGTCTCTTAGTGCGCAGTCTCAAGCAAGAATTTCAATTGGTACGAGAACCGAGCTCCAAATCGTGAACGCCCAACTTTGTATCAACAGGCATAAAGGTCCAATAAATGACGAGTTATCAAACAAAACAGAAGTAACCTTACCGTCACTACTCACCAATCCTCATAACAATATGATCTCTTACCACTTCTCTACACAAATTTTTTTTCCATCCATAACAGACATCATTAATAATAGGGATATCCCAAAAAATTCTCTCCACAGACCTCCTATCAACCAGTCTATAAGAATTCACCCACTTGGCCTATAATGACTCCTTATTAGAAATAGTATTCCAAATGTGCTTTGTCATCAAAGAAACATTCCAAACATGCAGGGACTTGATGCCTAACCCACCTTGCACTTTCAAACTACAAACATCTTTCCATTTTACTTTAGCCTTTCATAATCTTATCAATCTCATTTGGAACAAACTTAGGGAGGATAAAGACATATGACCAATAAACTTGAATGGAGCTAACAACAGAATGGATAAGCTGCAGCCTACCTACAAAAGACAGACTTATTCTTCCAATTACCCATCCTCATCTTCACCTTATCAATCAGGAGAGCACAATTGCACTTATACAGTCTTGAGGTAAGAAGAGGCACACCCAAATATTTGATTGGAAGAGATCCAACAGATAAGGGCATAATAACAATAATAGAAGACTTAACATGAGCTTGGACATTACCAAAAAAGACCAAGCTTTTCTCTAAACTAGGTTTCAACCAAGAGAATCCACTAAAATCCTCCAAAGCAGACTTAATGATAGAAACAGAATCAGTATCCCCATGAGAAAAGATCATAAGATCATCATCAAAGCATAAGTGAGTAAGATTTACTTTACTACATCTCCAATGAAACTTAAAATCACCAACACAAGATTCCACATCATCAAAAATGTCACTACCATATCCAACATTACTCTGAGGTGGTGGTAGCATGAGTACTTCAACCATGCTATCAAGAAACCCTGGCAAATCATCTTCATTCATATAATAATCCATAGCAACTTCCGGTTTCGTATGTCAAAAAGCCTTTGCCGCTTGGGCTGTTGCCTTTTGGATATCCGCTACATGATTAGACTCTGGGACAAGCAGTCATCATACCGAGTCACCAAAGTTCAAACACGCATACTTTGGCCCTTTCATGGCTAAAACCGCCACGTCGTGAGCCCAGGCTGCCATTTCAGCATTTGGATGAGTCTCTAGCCACACCCTCGACAGAGTGATCGAATGTCTCACCTCATAAACCCATTTTCAGCCTTTATCCCTACTCCTTACTCCCTGTAAACCGGATGTCGGGTTTCTTTAAAAATTTTCCTTCCATCTCTCTTCTTCGGGTTCTCTGAAGCTAGCATATGTACTTGATCAACTTCTGACGATGAAAAGCTATACATTAAAGGTGTTTGAGTGGACGACAACGACGACGAAGACGGAAAAGAGTTATAAGAGGCGTTCGAGGCGTTCAAATCCATGTAGGCTCTTTGTGTTCGTACGTAGTATGAAGTTGTAAGTATCAGTGAAGTGATTGCTTGAGTTTTAAGTTATTCATATTAGAATGTTGAAATATATATAGGGACAATCGTTTGTCTGAGCGTGTGAAATTACTATTTATTTTAGTATTGTTATATATTTTGTTTTATTTCATACGCGTGGACACCACTTGCATATGAAGGAAGGTCATATATTGTACATCAACTATTTTTAACGAATATGAAGGTCGTATTGCTTATTACTATATACTAAGTCACATTACAATGAGACTCCTCTCCTGAGACAACTACAAAAATAGCTTTCATAAAAGGAAGAGATTCCCTGGTAAGAATGTTACTCTTAATGGGCTGAGAGACATCATCTAAACCTATAAGAGATTGCATAAGTTTGATTTGATTAACCTGATTTTCATAGGTTTGGCAGCTTCATAAGTACAAGGAGGAAGATTAACCAAGGCATCAATTTTATTCCATAAAGTATTGCAGTTAAGATAATATTCAGGTAGAGATGACCGATTTTGATTTGAAGATTTAGTGTTTTATGAAACTTAAAAATCACATATCCATCAACTTTATCATACGTATCTTTTAGTATGCATGTCAAAGATAGTTTTGGAATTAATATATGAATAGCATATAATTCAACACTAACAGAATTTAGAATCCAAGTAACAACCACATAATTTCACAAAAAAGTGTGAATTGGTAGGAACACACTGATCCTGGGTGCCTTTTGACACCAACCATTGTCCACTCCATATAGAATAGCTCCGGTAACTCTCCTGGCCCAGTGGGCACCTAATGGGGTGAGTAAGAGCCGAGACTTCAACCCTTAACCTTTTATCCATAAAATTTCTCTAGTTGGCCATGGGTTTTTCGGAGGTGGGTACTAACTAAGCCCAAGCCTTTGGTAACAACCACATAATTGTATAAATCCCATTGATTATCAAGAACAGGATCATCATACTTCCTGTTATAAGTTCCATCAATAAAGCCTAATATGCTTTTATTTCTTAAGGCAAATATCATAGCACAACTACACACTTTATAGTTATCAGTTCCGGTCAACTTGAAATAAATTAAAAGGGTTACACTAGTATCATTAGGATGTAGAAATAAAGAGTCGTCAAATTTAAGACTAGACAATCCACTTCCACTTTCATTAGAATTATCAGAACTATTAGAGATATCATCATCACCATCATTAGCAAACATTATAACACATGAACATCTCAAAAGTAATCAACACCAGATAGTAAACAATAGATAATTAGCCAATGCAGATGAACAGAGAGCGGATACTAACCAAATAAATATAATCCGGTAACTAACCAAAAGGGAGGAACAAAACAAATACAACCGTTAGGCAAAACGGAACCAGATAATAATAATACACAAATAATTATAACCAATTGACAAAAACCTAGATCATACCAAAAAATAAACAGAAAGATCCCTGATTATATCCTGGATTACCTGCCTAGGATACAAAATCGATAGGGTAGGTTAAGAATACTAACAGACCACGCAAATCGCGCAAAATAAATAAATAAATAAATAAATAAATAAATAAATAAAATAAGGATCTACCAAAACCTTCAATTATGGTTTCAGAATTTCCAACAACAAAACTTTATGGTACCAACCTAATCAAAACCTTCACTTGAGGTTTCGATTAGACACAACCTACAACACTCAAATCAGAGTTACCCATATCAGGAGTCACCCAACCCTAATTTAAAAAATTAGGGTTCTTTTCACAAACACCTCAATACCCTAATCCACTTATCGCCAATAAGAGCTATGAGCAATAACCAAACCCCAGATCAAGAACTAATCAAACAATTGTAGGTAAAAAAACAAAGAGTGATGTGGTGGAGATCGGGTGTTTTATAATGTGTGTTTTAACCCTAAAAGAAAAGATACATATATAATGCTAAAATGAGTAGACCAGCTCTCCAAGATACAATCTTCACATACTGACCACAAAACTTCTAATGCCCAGCAACCACCATCAAGAATCCTGAAATTACAAAGAAGTCTTTAAAATAATCTTAACACAAATAAGCACATGGATAAGAAAGCAATAATCAAATTATAAGCTCTTATTTCAACAATAAGTTATCTTTTTCTTGATCATGTGCTTTTGGTCTACCATTAGCTAGAGATTGTATGGTCTTGCATTGTTTATAGTTGCTAGATATTTAAAGGGTAAAAGCTAAATATGCTTATTGTACTTCCCGCGATATCTCATCATGCTTCGCCTACTCTCAATATTGTCATTATGCTTAACGTAGTTTACGATCAACATATCATTATACATACCTGGGTCCACCCCTTTCACATGAAAAGACTCAAATACCCTTGTCTTCTTCCCTATCCATTGCTGCCATTTTCAATTGCCAACACTTCACCATTTCTGACAACCAAAACCACCACCACCACTTTTTGCCGACCACCACTAATCACCACCACACCACGTTTGCAAACCCACGTTGTTTAGCTGGGACGAACGAAAATCACGTTGTTAAACCCGCATTGTAATAAAACATATCATCGCACAATCTACTAGACCCAATATTTTGTTACATAATCCACCAGCAGATGATGATTCATTCGTATCTAAATTAAAACAAACTCAGTTACTTGATTACAGAAGAAGCTAGTGATCATTTATCATCCTTGTTATTCCAAAGTTGTGTCATGTCTTGGCACTATGATTTGACCTGCTCCCAATCTCACAAACATTCACTGAAAAAGATACACGAACGAATGAACGAAATTCACGAATGAACTTTGTTAAACGCTATGTGCATTTAGCAGAAAGCATGCGAATGAATTCATGTAGGAACGAACGAACGAATGCGACTGAACGAACAAAACACATAAAAGGCGAACAAATGCGAATAAACGAACAAAGCACATAACCTTTAGGACAAAACTATTAAAATCTGGAAATACGTATATGAAAAAGATGATTATTGTAAAATGACCAAATTACACTTAACATACAATTTCTAACGTGTATAATGACAATATTAAAAGTACACAAAGCATTATGAGTTTTAGTTGAAAGTACATTAAGCATATTTAGCTTTTACCGACATTTAAATAGATCAATATACTACTTAAAAACATCAAGAATGAACACGTAGCAATATTGTCTCTTTGTTGTCCATAAATATTAAAAAGCCTTTTACAAATGGATATTATAATATCTCCTTCATTGACTTGTCTACTAAAAGCTAAGTCCAGGTCACCTAGGATAAAATAAATAAAAAATAATTCAATCTTGTTTTAAAAAATAAAGAGATATACTAAAAGTTCCATAAGGACATGTCAGCACAAGATTCCACATCATCAAAAATGTTACTACCATATCCAACGAAACTCTGAGGTGGTGGTAGCATGAGTGCTTCAGCCATGCTATCAAGAAACCCTGGCAACTCATCTTCATTCATGTAATAATCCATAGCAACTTCCTGTTTCGTATGTCGAAAGGCCTCTGCTGCTTGGGCTGCTGCCTTTTGGATATCCGCTACATGATTAGACTCTGGGACTGGCAGTCGCCATACCGAGTCAGCAAAGTTCAAACACGCGTACTTTGGCCCTCTCATGGCTAAAACCGCCACGTCCACTACAACAAATATGTCACTTCTACACGCTTTTTTCTTCACACTTTATAAAGTGTGAACTTTTTTTTTAAAGATATTCACACTTAAGAGTGTGAATAATTGTTTCAAAATCCTCACACATAAAAAGTGTGAAGAATTTCATTCTCACACTTAAAAGTGTGAAGAATTATTTCAAAATCAAAATCATCACACTTAAAAGTGTGAAGAATTATTTCAAATCAAAATCATCACACTTAAAAGTGAAGAATTGTTTTAAAATCCTCACACTTACAAGTGTAAAAATATTCATAAAGCATCACACACAAAAAGTAGAAAATATTTCATACATTCAATTGGTTCACACGCATACTAGTGTGAACTTTTTTATTCTTCACACTTTAAAATGTAGCAACATGCTCTAATAAGTGTGAATATGCCGCTATTTTGTTGTAGTGGTCGTGAGCCCGGGCTGCCATTTCAGCATTTGGATGAGTCCCTAGCCAAACCCTCGACTGAGTGATCGGATGTCTCACCTCACAAACCCATTTCCGGCCTTTATCCCTACTCCTTACTCCCCTGTAAACAGGATGTCGGGTTTCTTTAAATTTTTTCCTTCCAGCTCTCTTCTTCGGGTTCTCTGAAGCTAGCATAACTACTTCAAGCTGTGATGAAAAGCTACCACTTTCGTCGGTACAAGTTAAAGGTGTTTCAGTGGACGACGACGAAGACGGAAAAGAGTTATAAGATTCAGATGAGGCGTACATATCCATGTTCATAAGTAGGTTTTTGTGTTCGTACTTAGTATGAAGTTGTGTTATCAGTGAAGTAGTGAGTGCTTGAGTTTTAAGTTATTAATATAAGAATGTTGAAATATATATAGGAACAAATTAAATATTTGTCTGAGCGTGTGAAAATCACAATTTATTTTATTAGTTTTATTTTGTTTTATTTCATGCGTGGACACGTGTGTTACTTGCATATAAAGGAAGGTCATATATCCAGGACGGAGCTAAGAGGGGCTTGGAGGCGCTTTCTACCCCCAACCGCTCAACTACCTTAGATGTATATGAGAAGAACCACATTAGATTAGTTTTATTTAACTGAAAAGCAAAGAAGGAAAAAAGCTATAAAATCCGCCATGGTATGTTGGAGAAGATGAGAGTGATTTGCAGTGAGAGAAAAGATCTGTAAGTGATATTGGTTATTGGGAAATGTAACTGCCAAAATGTATATGGGTAAGGTCAAAAGGCTAGGAGGATAGGACAAAATGAAGCATTAAATATATTTTGTTTTGTGGTTTATTATTATAAAAGTGAATTTTCCTAAACTATAACAAATTTGTTTGTTTACATGAATTTGACAAGTTTTTAGTTTGTTTAGAATGTTGCGGTTATAAAAATGTCGCTAAGTCCAACGTTTTTATTATCTCTATTATATTTGTAACTATAGAATTTAAACGTACATAATCTTATATCCTTTTCCTAACTATTGTCGTAGCATTAACCCAACTCGATAAACCGCTTACCAATTGACATGTTGTCCATTTTGTCGCTTGGATAAGTTAAGGAACCGTCAAATAAGTAATTGTTTGTTACTACCAAAAAATATCATTGGACCACTATGTCGAATGATTCAAACTTCAATTTAGCTTCTAAAACAAAGAATTGTATGCTTTACAAAAAAAAAAAAAAACGAGCCCCCAACATTAATTCCTCGTCTGTCCTCGCATATATCAAAGAATCGCTTTAATGTGTCGCTTATTACTATATACTATAAAAGGAAGGTCGATTGCTTAGTACTATACTAGGTGAATCATAGGGTTGCTTACGACATGTTGTTTCTTAGTGGTAAGTCATAGAGCGAATCTATAAGTACCCACAAATACCTTGTTAAAATTTAATTATTGTTTACATCAAACTGTTTTCAATAGTACTGCAAACCTTTAATTGATTGTTTACGAGAGTTTTGTAAAAATAGTTCATGAGTTCGATTTTAATTTTTGGTTAAGGATCAATGAACTATATATATATTGTTTGGGGCTAGAGTATTGAAGAAGAAAAATAAATTGGCACTTAAAAGATGCATTCATTGTTAAGACATCCCCGTTAATTTTAACCTTTTGAGAGATTTGTCAATATCAAAATTTTCATTTAAACTCAGATTGTGCGACAACAGGTCATACTTTCCATAATCATTATAAAGTGTAGCCTGGAGCACGTCACATCACTTTTGAAAATGGAAAATATGTGTCTAAAGTAACTAGTTTGTTAGCAAGAGTCCGTCACCATATCTTTCTGACAACGCTAATGGACTGGCGGGTTACTCGTCAAGGCCACAAATCCGCTATAATTCACTTGGGAAACAACCCTAGCCACAATTGAAGCCTCGACAAACCTGGCAGCAACGACAGGATCGGGCCATTCCTTAGGACCGTCGCAACATACAACATCCACTCATTCGTATAGAGGTAGTGTTGTGAATATTTCGCTAGTACATAACAATCATGCATGGAGCCTTTCATGCAACTGGCAAAGCCAAGAAAATCACGCCACATGTCATTCTTGTATCCTCTTTTGGATGTTCACCACGTGGACCATCCTTGGCCATAAATGGCATTTTAAGGTAGCACAAAACCTTATATACATCTCTATATATAATCAACCAATTCCTATAGAATGTGCTAATTGAATTATAACATTCACACACTCAATACACAACTAGTCACATCGGGAGTGTTACACCAACTCGTGACTCTAGTCACAACTTAGGGTCCTTACCAAACGTGAGAAACTAAACGATTGACTACCTCACCCCCACGACATACCTTACACAAATAGCTTTGTTGGCCTTATGGAACACATCACGAGTGGAATTGCAGATCGATTGTTATGATCAAATTTAAGGTCGCCTCTTGAAATCAAGAACTTGGCTCGCTTTGGTGGCCAAGTATGTTATGCCATAATGTCCTACATACATAACACTTAACAAATAAATTAGACAAAATTTTCTTACATCCAAATTTTAAACAAGTACGGATCACCATTCATGTGACTAGTCCCTATTATCCTATTTCTTTTCAAGTCCCGAATATAGCATTTATTTTCATCAAAACTAACAAATAATTTATTGTCTTTGGCACGCCTATGAACATATAACAAGTTTACAATGTATTTAGTGACAAAAACAATAAATAGAATGATAGTTACATTAAGTTTTATATCCTCACTTTTAACAATCTTAGCTTTAGGCCATTAAGGCGAAGAACAGTTAGACCAAGACTAGTTACAACAACAACAATGATTAAAATTTTAGTAGATGCAGACTTGTGTTGATTTACACCGGAGTCTACAACCCAAATGATGCTTATGTTACCAGATATAAAGGTGGATTTTCCATTGATGTATGTTTCAAAGTTCATGATGTATTTGACACTTTTAACAAAAATAAATAAATAAAATAAAAATAAAAATAAAATTACCTGCCATATTGACAACAAAGATTTTCCATCAATGAGACTTAAAATCTTGAGCATCTATTCATTAGATAATGACACAATAGAGGCAATGTTAAGACTTGGAACAGAAACCACATTATTGATAGAATAGTTATTTGCATTCTTACTTTCTGGTTTCTTATAATTAAGAGGATATACAATGAGATCAAAACACCTTTCAACAATATGACCAACCTTACTATAATTGGTGAACTTTTGGTTAGGGTTAGGTCCACGCTTAACAAGATTTTTTATTTTTATTCCTCTTTGACATAATTTTTGTTATCAAAACCTTAGCAGCAAATGCAATTGTAGAGGGTGCGTTTGATGCACTGGCCATATAAGTCACTTTCCAATTGGACTCCTCTCCCAAGACAACTACAAAAATAGCTTTCATAAAAGGAAGAGAATCCTAGGTGAGAATGTTACTCCTAATAGGCTGAGAGACATCATCTAAACCTATAAGAGACTGCATAAGTTTGATTTGATTAGCCAGATTTTCATATGTTTGGCAGCTTCACAAGTACAAGGAGAAAGACTAACCATGGCATCAAAATTTTTTTTATAGAGTATTGCAGTTAAGATAATATTCAGATAAAGCGACCTATTTAAATTCAAAGATTCAATATTTTATGAAGCTTAAAAATCACATATTCATCAACTTTATCATAAGTATCTTTTAGATCAGTCCACATGCATGTCAAAGACTGTTTTGGAATTAATATGAATAGCATATAATTCAACACTAACATAATTTAGAATCCAAGTAACAACCACATAATTCCACAAAAAAGTGTGAATTGGTACGAATACCCTGATCCTTGGTGCCTTTTGGCACCAGCCATTTCACTCCATAAAGAATAGCTTCGGCAACTCTCTTGACCCAGTGGGGCACCATTTGGAGTAAGCAAGAGCTGAGACTTGAACCCTTCACCTTTTATCCATAAAATCTCTCTATTTGGTCATGGGTTTTTCGGAGGTGGGTACTAACTGAGCCAAAGCCTTTGGTAACAACCACATAATTGCATAAATCCCATTGATTAGCGAGAATACGATCATCATACTTCCTCTTATAAGTTCCATGAATAAAGCCTAATTTGATTTTATTTCTTAAGACAAATATCATAGCACAACTACACATTTTATAGTTATCCGTTCGAGTCAACTTGAAATAAATTAAAAGGGTTACACTAGTATCATTAGGATGTAGAAATAAAGGGTCGCCAAATTTAAGACTAGACAATCTACTTCCACTTTCATTAGAATTATCGTAATTATTAGAGATATTATCATCACTATCATTAATGTACAAATAATCAACACCGGATAGTAAACAACATATAATTAGCCAAACAAGCGATGAACAGAGAGCGGATACAAACCCGATAAAATAACCCGATAACTAACCTAAAAGAGGAACAAAACAAATACAACCATTAGGCAAAACGAAACCGATAATTATAATACACAAATATTTATAACCAATTGACAAAACCTAGATCACACAAAAAATAAACACAAAGATCCCCGATTATATCATGGATTACCCGCCTAGGATACAAAATAGATATGGTAGGTCGAGAATACTAATGCACCACGCAGATCGCGATAAAAAAAAAAGATCTACCAAAACCTTCAATTATGATTTCGTACTTCCAACAATGTAACTTTATGGTACCAACCTAATCAAAACCTTCACATGTGGTTTCAGTTAGTCACAACCTGCAACACCCAAATCAGAGTTACCCAAATCAATAACCGAACCCCAGAACCCTTAAACCGAAAACCACCCAAATTTTATGGATTAGGGTTTAACAAAAAAAGGAAAGACGTGAAGATTGAGAGCCTATTGCGCTGATACCATTTGAGATGATATCAAATAAGTATGTAAACAATCACGGGGAAGAACAATAGTCGGCTGGATTGATCCCAGCTGAACGTTTATTGATAAATTATTTAGATTGCAATGATTGTCTAGTGAGATAAAGATCTCACTAATTAAATACAAAAGGTTTCACAATCAAGAACTAATTAAATGATTGTAGGTAAAAAAGTAAAGAGTGGTGTGGGAGAGTACGAGTGTTTTATAATGCGTGTTTTAACCCTAAAAGGAAAGACCATAGTTTTGAAAGGCTCAAGGCGCACTAAGGCGCAAAGGGGGGCAAAGAGCCTCGAGGCGAGGCGCATTCCAAGGCGCGGGATTCATGAATATAAGGCGCACTAAATACATTAATTTTTTAATAACATATGTGACCATTTATGTTGCTTAAATAACACAAAATAACATTAAAATACTTAATACATGACACATATTATTGTTATAAAGATTAAAATGGATCAGTTGTCACTTCTCAAACGGATAAACTCTTTGGCTCAATGACATATATAGAGATTAAAATCTATATCAGACTAAATATGCTTGTGTCCTACACTTGCAGACTTACATATAACAAAGCTCACAATATAACCCAAAATATTAAGAAAGCAACATATTAATATTCAAGGTATAATGCCACATTTTCATGGTAATATGTCATAAAGAAAATACTTAATGAAACAAGGTACCTTCTTAAATAAAATTTCGATGAATGAAATACACATGAAATCAATTTAAATTTACAAATCATACAAATACTCACCCTATTACTTAAAAGACCCATGTATATAACTTATAAGGCTCATGTATCTTATCTTAATATTTAGAAAAAAAAGCCCAAAAACTCGTTACATCTCCGAGGCGCAAAGCCCCAAGGCGCAAAGGCGCAAAGCCCTAAGGCGCCGAGCCAAGTGATCCATGACGTCATGAGCCTCGATCTAAAAGAAGTTCTTGCTAGAGCCTCGCGCCTTATACTTAAAGCGCTTTAAGCGCGATTTTGACAACTTTGAGAACGACACATATATAATAGCTCTCCAAGACACATATATAATACTAAAATGAGTAAACTAGCTCTCCAAGACACCCTCTTCACATACTAATCACAAAACTTCTAATGCGCAGCAGCCACCATCAAGAATCCAAAAATTACAAAGAATCTTTTAAAATAATCTTAACACAAAATAAGCACATGAATAAGCAAAGCAATAATCAAATTATAAGCTCTTGTTTCAACAAGAAGTTATCTTTTTCTTGATCATGTGCTTTTGGTCAACCATTAGCTAAAGATGCATTGCGTACAGTTGTTAGATATTTAAATAAATGAATAGACTACTTAAAAACATCAAGAATGAACACGTAGCAATATTGTCTCCTTGTTGTCCATAAATATTAAAAGGCCTTTTACAAATGAATATTAATAATATCTCCTTCATTGACTTGTCTACAAAAAGCTAAATCCAAGTCCATAAATATTAAAAGGCCTTTTACAAATGGATGTTAATAATATCTCCTTCATTGACTTGTCTACAAAAAGCTAAGTCCGAATCGCCTAGGATAAAATAAATAAAAAATAATTCAATCTTGTTTTAAAAAATCTAAAACTAAAAGTTCCATAAGGACATGTCAGCACAAGATTCCACATCATCAAAAATGTTACTACCATATCCAACGAAACTCTGAGGTGGTGGTAGCATGAGTGCTTCAGCCATGCTATCAAGAAACCCAGGCAACTCATCTTCATTCATGTAATAATCCATAGCAACTTCCGGTTTCGTATGTCGAAAAGCCTCTGCCGCTTGCGCTGCTGCCTTTTGGATATCCGCTACATGATTAGACTCCGGGACAGGCAGTCGCCATACCGAGTCAGCAAAGTTCAAACACGCGTACTTTGGCCCTCTCATGGCTAAAACCGCCACGTCGTGAGCCCGGGCTGCCATTTCAGCATTTGGATGAGTCCCTAGACAAACCCTCGACTGAGTGATCGGATGTCTCACCTCACAAACCCATTTCCGGCCTTTATCCCTACTCCTTACTCCCCTGTAAACCGGATGTCGGGTTTCTTTAAATTTTTCCTTCCAGCTCTCTTCTTCGGGTTCTCTGAAGCTAGCATAATTACTTCAAGCTCTGATGAAAGCTACCACCGTCGGTACAAGTTAAAGGTGTTTCAGTGGACGACGACGAAGACGGAAAAGAGTTATAAGATTCGTAGGAGGCGTACATATCCATGTTCATAAGTAGGTTTTAGTGTTCGTACTTAGTATGAAGTTGTGTTATCAGTGAAGTAGTGATTGCTTGAGTTTTAAGTTATTCATATTAGAATGTTGAAATATATATATAGGAACAAATATTTAATTGTCTGAGCGTGTGAAAATGACAATTTATTTTATTAGTTTTATTTTGTTTTATTTCATGCGCGTGGACACGTGTGTTGCCTGCATATAAAGTAAGGTCATATATCAGCAACTGTTTTAACTTTTAACAAAGCTGCTTATTACTATATACTATAAAAGGAAGGTCGTATTGCTTATTACTATACTAGGTGAATAATCGGGTTGCAACTTTTGATAGATAGGTGACGTACATGTTGTTCCTTAGTGGTACGTCATAGAGCGAATCTATACATACTCACAATGACTGAATGACGTATTTATAAGGGTTGAGTTATTAATACCCCCACATTTTGCTATTAATACCCCCCTTTTTTTTTTTTTTTTTTTTTTTTTTTTATTTTTATATATTTTGCTTATATCAAAAGCCTATAAATCAAAACGCGAATCAGAATATAAAGTTTAATAAGCCAAACGCTTAAAACTGCCAAAAATACTAATGTAAACCGACAAAACCGCACAGACTGGAAAAGCAAAGTGAAAGGGGACAAGGAGTGGTACGGTAGCCCCGTAGCAATAAGGACCCATTTATAATTTTTTGTTAAAATTTAATTGTTTACATCAAACTATTACCACTAGTACCGCAAATGTTCAAATAATTTTTAGTGATAGTTCTAAAAATTAGGTCATGAGTTTAATTTCAATTTCTGGTTAATGATCAATGAAACATGTATCTATTGTTTGGGGCTAGAGTAATTTATGCATACTCACAATGACGAATGCCGTATTTCTAATTTCTTGTTAAAATTTAATTGTTTACATCAAACTATTACCGCTAGCTAATGTTCAATTAATTGTTAATGAGAGTTTTAAAAAATTAGGTCATGAGTTTGATTTCAATTTCTAGTTAAGGATCAGTGAAACATGTATCTCTTGTTTGGGGCTAGAGTATTGAAGAAAAATTAGTCGGCACCTAAAAAAAGCTTCAATGTTTCTATTGTCAAGAAATCCCGGTTACTTTTAAGCTTTCGAGAGATTTGTCAATATCAAATTTTTCATTTAAACCAAGATTGTGCGCCTACATGTCATACTTTCCATAATCGTCATAAAAGTGTAGCCTGGAGCACGTCACATCACTTCGAAAAGGGAAAATGTGTCTAAAGTAACAAATCAGATAGCAAGAGTCCGTCACCATATCTTTCTAACAATCAATACACTAATGGACTAGGGGGTTACTCGTCAAGGCCACAAATCCTTCATAATTCACTTGGGAAACAACTTCTTAGGCCACGATTGAAGCCTGGCAAACACAAGCAGGCAATGACAGGACTGGGCCCTTCCTCAGGACCGTCGCAACATAGGAACAAGAGTGATCGACTCATTCGTATAGAGGTAGTGATACGAATATTTCACTAGTACATAACAATCATGCATGTAGCCTTTCATGCATCTGGCAAGGCCAAGAAAGTCACGCCACATGTCATCTTGTATCCCCCCTTGGATGTTCACCACATGGACCATCCTCGGCCATAAATGACATTGTAATGTAGCACGAAACCTTAGATACATCTCTATATATACTCAACCCATTCCCACATAATGGGCCAATTGAATTCTAACATCCACACACTAGTCACATCGGGAGTGTTACACCAACTCGTAACTCCGGTCACAATTAGAGTCTCACCAAATTTTAATACTAAATTTTTTGGGGTAAAAGGGATACACCCTGGTAAAATATATAAATCACAAAAAAACAATGAGTACAATGGAATGTGGTCGAAGTACCACATTAACCTCAAGCAAAGCTTGAACAGCCCACTAAGTCGCTAGAGACAACCAAAAAAGCGACATAAAACTAGATACATACAATAACTAAATCACCAATAGGAAAAAACAACTTCAAAAAGCAAGAGTCACCACAACAATCCATACGCCGCCTCTTCGGAGTATAATGCACCAACTGAGGTTGCCTCCTTAAAAAACCTTCTCAAGAAAAACTCAAAGGTAAAAACCTTGGTGAAGGAAAAAAGAGTACAACCCTCAATCGGAACTCCATCGAACAACCAGGCACGCAAACCAAAACATCCATATAACTCGAACAAATGTCTGACACCCAGTTCTTCAGCCAAACATCAAATAAGGAAATCGTAGTTGGATAGACCGAATAAGAGACTGAGGTAACTTCCAAATATGCAAAAGAGCTTCAACATTCTTCGTCTTCTTAAATTTACACGTAAGAAGCTTGAGACGAATGGTAAACTTGATCTTCGATCTATTTTGCTTTTTGAATATCCTTTGTTCCTTTCTTGCCGATGAAATAAGTAGCAAAGAAATACAAGTTTAGAAACAACACTTCTAGCCGACCTAGACCTTGAACTAGGAATGAGAAAATTCACGATCGCATCTAAGGAGGATGGAATCATAGAAAGGCCAGCGAACGTCTTCAATGAATCCCAAACCTGAAAAGAAAATATACAATCAAAGAATAGGTGATCATGAGAGTCCGGTTGTAACTCACACAAAGGACATTGAAACACGTTTAAGTTAGTATGACTACTAACATCCCATTGTCTCAACATGTCCTGAGTCTTCAACTTCCGTTTCATAACCAACCACAAGTGGAACGCATGGCGCGAATACAATGAGAGAACCGACTAAATAAAACCACTCCACTTGAAAATACCACGCTGCCTAAAACTTTCCTGCATCGTAGCAATCGAAAAGTTTTAACAACCCCATCGTTGGCCTTCCAAATTAAAGAATCAGACATAGTAGGAACAAGAGTCGGGACATAAATTGAACCAAGAGACGGATACTTCATGCCCCAATCAGTAGGCTACGCCAAGCCATCAATGTCGATAATATCTTTAACATTAGACCTCAAATCAAAACCTGCCCATAAATATCACGAGAAGAGACGGTATACGCAAGAGGACTAACCATACACCAGTTATCGAAACAAGCCGAAGCCTTACTGCCATCACCCACCTTACTATATAAACTCACGAATAAGCGGGCGACTTGGAGGATTTTCCTCCACCCCAAGACATATTACCTTGAAGAGGAATGTCCTGGCTACGACCCTTTAGCTTATACACATGTATCCACTTAACCCAAAGGACTCCTTACCATTAAGAATTCTCCAAATGTGAGAAGTAATAAGAGCTTTATTGAAAAGAACAAGCTTCACGTAGTTCGAGACCGCCTTCATACCTAGGTAAACAAACAACCTCCCAAGAAACTTTTGATTTACCACTACGCATATCCCCATGGCACCAAAGAAACCCCCTCATCAATTGTTCAAGATCAAGCATAATACGAGAAGGTAATATGAAAATCGAGGCCCAATAAACATGCATAAAAGACAGAATGGACTGAATAAGTTGCAACCTACCTGCAAAGGAAAGAGATTTATTCTTCCAATCTTTAATCCGATTAGACACTTTCTCCACTAGCTCTTTACAATCTCTAAAAATAAGCCTTGTAGTAACTAACGGGACACCCAAATACTTAACCGGAAGAGTACCCTCAACAAAAGGAAGAACTTGTAAAATATCAAGCTTGGTATGATTGAGAACATTACGTAAATATGTTGTACTCTTAGGCAAGCCGGAACAAGACCATATGCTTGTTTAAACTCATCCAAGGCCTCCATAATAACCCGAAAGTTAACATTACCATGAGCAAACATAAAAAGATCATCATCAAAACATAAATTAATAATATTCAAATCGAAAGCAAATGATGAAACGTGAATAACTCGAGTTGCGAACCCGACGATGTAACATAAAGGTAAGAACCTCCATCACAAGAGTAAATAGATAAGGCTATGAAAGAAAGAAGGAATAAAAGTCGATTGAATATGTGGAAGATATGGATGGTAATGCCTTTTCCGTGTTGATGTCGGGGATCGCTTTGTTAAGTACTTGAGATGACTCTAGGTAGGAAGGAGGTGGTTGATCCTATTCTTGAACCCTCTCAAATGTTTATTAATAAGCTGTCTTTGGAGGATGTTGATTCTTTGATTAAGCCTATTTCTAATGAAGAGGTTAAAGTGGCATTTTTTAGCATGGAAGATGATAAAGCCCCTGGCCCATATGGGTTCACCTCCAAGTTTTTCAAATCTGCCTAGCATATTTTGGGTTCTGAATTTATTGAGGCTATTCTGGATTTCTTCTCAAATGATAAGCTTCTTAAGGAAATTAACTTTTCTATTATTGCTTTGGCGCCTAAATCCCAAACTCCTAAAAGAGTGTATGATTTCAGGCCCATTTCTTGCTGTAATATCACTTATAAGTGTATTAGCAAATTTATTGCTAATAGGCTTAAAATGGGTGTTGAATTCTTTGGTTAATGATTTTCAAAGTGCACTTATTCCTTCTAGGCAGATTAGTGATAATATTATGTTATCTCAAGAATTAATGACGAATTATCATAGAAATAGTGGTTCTCATAAGGTTGCTTTCAAAATTGATATTCATAAAGCCTATGACACAGAGATTGGGGTTTTCTTAGGCAATGTTTAGTCCACTTTGGTTTCCTTGGAAAATGAATAATTGGATTATGAATTGTATGACTTCACCTTCTTTACCATCGCGCGAATGGAGATCATTGTGGCTACTTTAAGGAGGATGAGAGGGTTAAGGTGGTGACCCATTATCTCCATACTTGTTTACTTTGGTGATGGAGGTCCTCGTTAATCAATAAGAAAATTATTGTTCTTCCTCGTGATTGTTTACATACTAATTTGATATCATCTCACATGGTATCAGCGCAAAAGGCTCTTAATCTTTACGTCTTTTCTTTTTCCGTGAAACCGTAATCCATAAAAATTAGGGGGTTTTTGATTTAAGGGTTCTGGGTTCGGTTATTGTTCATGGATCTTATTGGAGACCTGTGGATTAGGGTATTAAGGTGTTTGTGAAAAGAACCCTAATTTTTCAAATTAGAGTTGGGTGATTCCTGATCTGGGTAACTCTGATTTGGGTGTTGCAGGTTGTGTCTAATTGAAACCCTAAGTGAAGGTTTTGATTAGGTTGGTGCCATAAAGTTCTATTGTTGGAAATTCTGAAATTATAATTTAAGGTTTTGGAAGATCCTTTATTTTATGCGCGATTTGTGTGGTATGTTAGTATTCTCAAGATACCCTATCTATTTTGTATCCTAGGCACGTAATCATTGATATAATCAGGGATCTTTGTGTTTATTTTTTTATCTAGGTTATTGTCATTTGGTTATAAATATTTGTGTATTATAATTATCCGGTTTCGTTTTGCCTAATCGTTGTATTTGTTTTGTTCCTCTGTTTTGGTTAGTTATCGGGTTATATTTATCCGTTAGTATCCGCTCTTTTTCATCTGATTGTTTGGCTAATTATATGTTGTTTACTATCCGGTGTTGATCACTTTTCTGATGTTCATAGTTATAATGTTTGCAGATGATGGTGATGATAATATCTCTAATAATTCTGATACTTCTAATGAAAGTGGAAGTGGATTATCTAGTATTAAATTTGGCGACCCTTTATTTCTACATCCTAATGATACTAGTGTAACCCTTTAAATTTATTTCAAGTTGACTCGAACTGATAACTATAAAATGTGTAGTTGTGCTATGATATTTGCCTTAAGAAATAAAAGCATATTAGGCTTTATTGATGGAACTTATAAGAGGAAGTATGATGATCCTATTCTTGCTAATCAATGGGATTTATGTAATTATGTGGTTGTTACCAAAGGCTTTGGATTAGTTAGTACCCACCTCCGAAAAACCCATGGCCAATTAGAGAGATTTTATGGATAAAAGGTCAAGGGTTCAAGTCTCGGCTCTTGCGCACTCCAAATGGTGCCCCACTAGGTCATGAGAGTTGCCGGAGCAATTCTTTATAGAGTGGACAATGGCTGGTGCCAAAAGGCACCGAGGATCAGGGTATTCCTACAAATTCACACTTTTTTGTGGAATTATGTGGTTGTTACTTGGATTCTAAATTATGTTAGTGTTGAATTATATGCTATTTCATATTAATTCCAAAACTGTATTTGACATGCATGTGGACTGATCTAAAAGATACTTGTGATAAAGTTGATGGATATGTGATTTTTAAGCTTCATAAAACATTGAATCTTTAAATCAAAATAAGTCATCTCTATCTGAATATTATCTTAATTGCAACACTAGAACAAAAAGTGGATTTGGCCACACCGAATATGTGTGACGATATACATATAGTCACACATGTTTTTTCGGTCAGTGTGTGACTAGTCGTCGCGCGACCACAGGTACCCTATGGTCACGTGTTTGACTTTTTTAGTCTCTATTGCAAAAGAGTAACCAAAACCGTAACATGTGTGATGATTAGGTACAAATTTTGTTGGATTAATCCGTATTAGTGACCATAAACACCGATAGTCACACAAAGCATGTCTGTTTTGGGTATTTAGTCACATACAATTAAGCATAAAGTGGCAAAAGTGTTAATGTGTGACCATATGTTGTTTAAGGTGAAGAAATATGTCTTTTGTGTGACTATTGATCATCTAATGGCCACTTGAATTATATGTTTGTGGCCTTTTCTAACATTTAGTCACACAAAGCATGTTTGTTTTGGGTATTTAGTCACATACAATTAATCATAAAATGGCTAAAAGTGTTAATAAGTGTGACCATATGGTGTTTCAAGTGAAGAAAGGTGTCTTTTGTGTGACTATTGATCATCCAATGGCCACATGAATTTTATGTTTGTGTGGCCTTTTCTAACATTTAGTCACACAAATCATGTTTGTTTTGGGTATTTAGTCACATACAATTAACCATAAAGTGGCTAAAAGTGTTAATAAGTGTGACAATATGGTGTTTTAAGTGAAGAAATGTGTGTTTGTGTGACTATTGATCATCCAATGGCCACTTGAATTTTATGTTTGTGTGGCCTTTTCTAACATTTAGTCACACAAAGCACGCTTTTGGGTATTTAGTCACATCCAATTAATCATAAAGTGGTCAAAAGTGTTAATAAGTGTGACCATATGATGTTTTAAGTGAAGAAATGTGTGTTTGTGTGACTATTGCTCATCCAATGGCCACATGAATTTTATGTTTGTGTGGCCTTTTCTAACATTTAGTCACACAAAGCATGTTTCTTTTGGGTATTTAGTCACATGCAATTAACCATAAAGTGGCTAAAAGTGTTAATAAGTGTGACCATATGGTGTTTTAAGTGAAGAAATGTGTGTTTTGTGTGACTATTGATCATCCAATGGCCACTTGAATTTTATGTTTGTGTGGCCTTTTCTAACATTTAGTCACACAAAGCATGTTTCTTTGTGTATTTAGTCACATTCGCTAATCATAAAGTGGCCAAAAGTGTTAATAAGTGTGACCATATGGTGTTTCAGTGAAGAAATGTGTGTTTTGTGTGACTATTGATCATCCAATGGCCACATGAATTTTATGTTTGTGTGGCCTTTTCTAACATTTAGTCACACAAAGCACGTTTTGCTTTTGGGTATTTAGTCACATCCAATTAATCATAAAGTGGCCAAAAGTGTTAATAAGTGTGACCAAATGGTGTTTTAAGTGAAAAAATGTGTGTTTTGTGTGACTATTGCTCATCCAATGGCCACATTAATTTTATGTTTGTGTGGTCTTTTCTAACATTTAGTCACGCAAAGCATGTTTCTTTTGGGTATTTAGTCACATGCAATTAACCATAAAGTGGCTAAAAGTGTTAATAAGTGTGACCATATGGTGTTTTAAGTGAAGAAATGTGTGTTTTGTGTGACTATTGATCATCCAATGGCCACATGAATTTTATGTTTGTGTGGCCTTTTCTAACATTTAGTCACACAAAGCATATTTCTTTTGGGTATTTAGTCACATACAAATTAAGCATAAAGTGGCCAAAAGTGTTAATAAGTGTGACCATATGGTGTTTTAAGTGAAGAAATGTGTGTTTCGTGTGACTATTGCTCATCCAATGGCCACATTAATTTTATGTTTGTGTGGCGCTTTCTAACATTTAGTCACGATCGAATTAAGCAAACCGTGACCAAAAGTGTTAATAATTATGACTATATGAATCTTTTAGTCACATATAAGAAATCAATATATATCAAAACAAATTCTAATATATAAAAATATATTCTAAATATATTCAAATACAATAAAATTGGAATGTATATAAAATTGTAATGTCGTACATAATAAAATTCTCAATAATTTAACGACTTCGACTCTTGATATTCTTAGCTTCCTTTTGCATGGTATGACTAGAGACGAAGCGCTCAGATTTAATTTAGGTGCGCTCGTTCTCACCAATCGCTTTTATGGTACTTGGTGGTGCACACCAGGAAACAAAAGTCGGGGTATCAAACACTCGAATTAAATATGAAGAATGATATATGTAGGTTTATAAAACACATGCATCTATGTACCTTTTCATCGAAAACCACTTGATCCTTTGGCCATGCATAAAACCACCCATCGCATCCTTAATCGCTTTGAGACCACATTTCCTACATCCGTATGCACGCCGCATCCACTAAAGATTTTCAATAGATACTCAGAGCAATCCTTTCGGGAGTGGTTTGTTATGAAGCATTTGTTTTCCATCGCTTTGTACACTGTACCTCCGCAATAATAGTTGATTTCTTTATGCCACACCTCGCACTTAATTACCTAAAAGGTAATTTGTTGCATGTATATATGTATCAAGAATTAATTAAACTAAAGAACCTCCCAAAAACTTTTGATTTACCACTCGCATATCCCCATGGCACCAAAGAAACCCCTCATCAATTGTTCAAGATCAAGCATAATACGAGAAGGTAATATGAATCGAGGCCCAATAAACATGCATAAAAGGCAGAATGGGTGAATAAGTTGCAACCTACCTGCAAAGGAAAGAGATTTATTCTTCCAATCTTTAATCCGATTAGACACTTTCTCCACTAGCTCTTTACAATCTCTAAAAATAAGCCTTGTAGTAACTAACGGGACACCCAAATACTTAACCGGAAGAGTACCCTCAACAAAAGGAAGAACTTGTAAAATATCAAGCTTGGTATGATTGAGAACATTACAGAAATATGTTGTACTCTTAGGCAAGCTGGGAACAAGACCATATGCTTGTTTAAACTCATCCAAGGCCTCCATAATAACCCGAGCCGAGTTAACATTACCATGAGCAAACATAAAAAAGATCATCATCAAAACATAAATTAATAATATTCAAATCTGAGCAGCGATGATGAAACGTGAATAACTCAGAGTTGCGAACCCGACGATGTAACATAAAGGTAAGAACCTCCATCACAAGAGTAAATAGATAAGGCTATGAAAGAAAGAAGGAATAAAAGTCGTATTGAATATGTGGAAGATATGGATGGTAATGCCTTTTCTGGTGTTGATGTTGGGGATCAGTTTGTTAAGTACTTTGAGATGACTCTAGGTAGGAAGGAGGTGGTTGATCCTATTCTTGAACCCTCTCAAATGTTTATTAATAAGCTGTCTTTGGAGGATGTTGATTCTTTGATTAAGCCTATTTCTAATGAAGAGGTTAAAGTGGCATTTTTTAGCATGGAAGATGATAAAGCCCCTGGCCCATATGGGTTCACCTCCAAGTTTTTCAAATCTGCCTAGCATATTTTGGGTTCGAATTTATTGAGGCTATTCTGGATTTCTTCTCAAATGATAAGCTTGGAAATTAACTTTTCTATTATTGCTTTGGCCTAAATCCCAAACTCCTAAAGAGTGTATGATTTGGGCCCATTTCTTCTTGTAATATCACTTATAAGTGTATTAGCAAATTTATTGCTAATAGGCTTAAAATGGTGTTGAATTCTTTGGTTAATGATTTTCAAAGTGCACTTATTCCTTCTAGGCAGTTAGTGATAATATTATGTTATCTCAAGAATTAATGACGAATTATCATAGAAATAGTGGTTCTCATAAGGTTGCTTTCAAAATTGATATTCATAAAGCCTATGACACAGTAGATTGGGGTTTTCTTAGGCAATGTTTAGTCCACTTTGGTTTCCCTTGGAAAATGAATAATTGGATTATGAATTGTATGACTTCACCTTCTTTTACCATCAGTGTGAATGGAGATCATTGTGGCTACTTTAAGGAGGATGAGAGGGTTAAGGCAGGGTGACCCATTATCTCCATACTTGTTTACTTTGGTGATGGAGGTCCCTGTTAATCAATAAGAAAATTATTGTTCTTCCTCGTGATTGTTTACATACTAATTTGATATCATCTCACATGGTATCGGTAAAAGGCTCTTAATCTTCGTCTTTTCTTTTCCGTGAAACCGTAATCCATAAAAATTAGGGGTTTTGATTTAAGGGTTCGGGTTCGGTTATTGTTCATGGATCTTATTGGAGACACCGTGGATTAGGGTATTAAGGTGTTTGTGAAAGAACCTAATTTTTCAAATTAGAGTTGGGTGATTCCCGATCAGGTAACTCGATTTGGGTGTTGCGAGTTGTGTCTAATTGAAACCCTAAGTGAAGGTTTTGATTAGGTTGGTGCCATAAAGTTCTATTGTTGGAAATTCAAATTATAATTTAAGGTTTTGGAAGATCCTTTATTTTATCTGCGATTTGTGTGGTATGTTAGTATTCTCAAGATACCCTATCTATTTTGTATCCTAGGCACGTAATCATTGATATAATCAGGGATCTTTGTGTTTATTTTTTTATCTAGGTTATTGTCATTTGGTTATAAATATTTGTGTATTATAATTATCCGGTTTCGTTTTGCCTAATCGTTGTATTTGTTTTGTTCCTCTGTTTTGGTTAGTTATCGGGTTATATTTATCTGGTTAGTATCCGCTCTTTTTTCATCTGATTGTTTGGCTAATTATATGTTGTTTACTATCCGGTGTTGATCACTTTTCCGATGTTCATAGTTATAATGTTTGCGAGATGATGGTGATGATAATATCTCTAATAATTACGATACTTCTAATGAAAGTGGAAGTGGACACTAGAACAAAAAGTGGATTTGGCCACACGAATATGTGTGACGATATACATATAGTCACACATGTTTTTCGACCGTGTGTGACTAAAGGTCGCGCGACCATAGGTACCCTATGGTCGCGTGTTTGACTTTTTAGTCTCTATTGCAAAAGAGTAACCAAAACCGTAACATGTGTGACTAATTAGGTACAAATTTTGTTGGATTAATCCGTATTAGTGACCATAAACACTGTATAGTCACACAAAGCATGTTTGTTTTGGGTATTTAGTCACATACAATTAAGCATAAAGTGGCAAAAGTGTTAATAAGTGTGACCATATGTTGTTTAAGGTGAAGAAATATGTCTTTTGTGTGACTATTGATCATCTAATGGCCACTTGAATTTTATGTTTGTGTGGCCTTTTCTAACATTTAGTCACACAAAGCATGTTTGTTTTGGGTATTTAGTCACATACAATTAATCATAAAGTGGCTAAAAGTGTTAATAAGTGTGACCATATGGTGTTTCAAGTGAAGAAAGGTGTCTTTTGTGTGACTATTGATCATCCAATGGCCACATGAATTTTATGTTTGTGTGGCCTTTTCTAACATTTAGTCACACAAATCATGTTTGTTTTGGGTATTTAGTCACATACAATTAACCATAAAGTGGCTAAAAGTGTTAATAAGTGTGACCATATGGTGTTTTAAGTGAAGAAATGTGTGTTTTGTGTGACTATTGATCATCCAATGGCCACTTGAATTTTATGTTTGTGTGGCCTTTTCTAACATTTAGTCACACAAAGCACGTTTCTTTTGGGTATTTAGTCACATCAATTAATCATAAAGTGGCCAAAAGTGTTAATAAGTGTGACCATATGGTGTTTTAAGTGAAGAAATGTGTGTTTTGTGTGACTATTGCTCATCCAATGGCCACATGAATTTTATGTTTGTGTGGCCTTTTCTAACATTTAGTCACACAAAGCATGTTTCTTTTGGGTATTTAGTCACATGCAATTAACCATAAAGTGGCTAAAAGTGTTAATAAGTGTGACCATATGGTGTTTTAAGTGAAGAAATGTGTGTTTTGTGTGACTATTGATCATCCAATGGCCACTTGAATTTTATGTTTGTGTGGCCTTTTCTAACATTTAGTCACACAAAGCATGTTTCTTTTGGGTATTTAGTCACATTCAATTAATCATAAAGTGGCCAAAAGTGTTAATAAGTGTGACCATATGGTGTTTCAAGTGAAGAAATGTGTGTTTTGTGTGACTATTGATCATCCAATGGCCACATGAATTTTATGTTTGTGTGGCCTTTTCTAACATTTAGTCACACAAAGCACGTTTCTTTTGGTATTTAGTCACATCAATTAATCATAAAGTGGCCAAAAGTGTTAATAAGTGTGACCATATGGTGTTTTAAGTGAAGAAATGTGTGTTTTGTGTGACTATTGCTCATCCAATGGCCACATGAATTTTATGTTTGTGTGGCCTTTTCTAACATTTAGTCACATAAAGCATGTTTCTTTTGGGTATTTAGTCACATGCAATTAACCATAAAGTGGCTAAAAGTGTTAATAAGTGTGACCATATGGTGTTTTAAGTGAAGAAATGTGTGTTTTGTGTGACTATTGATCATCCAATGGCCACATGAATTTTATGTTTGTGTGGCCTTTTCTAACATTTAGTCACACAAAGCATGTTTCTTTTGGGTATTTAGTCACATACAAATTAAGCATAAAGTGGCCAAAAGTGTTAATAAGTGTGACCATATGGTGTTTTAAGTGAAGAAATGTGTGTTTTGTGTGACTATTGCTCATCCAATGGCCACATTAATTTTATGTTTGTGTGGCGCTTTCTAACATTTAGTCACGCATCGAATTAAGCAAGCTGTGACCAAAAGTGTTAATAATTGTGACTATATGAATCTTTTAGTCACATATAAGAAATCAATATATATCAAAACAAATTCTAATATATAAAAATATATTCAAAATATATTCAAATACAATAAAATTGGAATGTATATAAAATTGTAATGTCGTACATAATAAAATTCTCAATAATTTAACGACTTGACTCTTGATCTTCTTAGCTTCCTTTTGCATGGTATGACTAGAGGCGTGGCGCTTAGTATTTAATTTAGGTGCGATTCTGTTCTCACCAATCGGTTTATGGTACTTGGTGGTGTTACACAGGGAAACAAAAGCGGGGTATCAAACACTTGAATTAAATATGAAGAATGATATATGTAGGTTTATAAAACACATGCATCTATGTACCTTTTCATCGAAAACCACTTGATCCTTTGGCCATGCATAAAACCACCTCTGCATCCTTAAGCTGTTTTGAGACCGTTACTTCCTACATCCGGTATGCCTTTGCATCCACTAAAGATTTTTCAATAGATACTCTGTAGCAATCCTTTGGGAGTGGTTTGTTATGAAGCATTTGTTTTCCATCGGTTTTGTACACGGTACCCTCCAATAATAGTTGATTTCTTTAAGTGCCACGATGCGCACTTAATTACCTAAAAGATAATTTGTTGCATGTATATATGTATCGATAATTAATTAAACTAAAGAACATATGAAAATGTTTAAATACATACTTGTGGTAGTCTTGTTAATGGAGACTCTGTTCTTGTGATCCGAGAAAGTTGGCGTGAAGAATCCTTTCGTTTTGATCTAGTCGATTTCTTAGATCGACAGTTAACGATTTCCTATATGTATAATACGGTAAATAAATAATGTATGTAGAATTCAAAAATCCCGGGGGTGATTTATTACTTACACTTATTTGAATTTCCTTTTCAAAGTTGCAAGTCCATTAGACTTCTCAATGCTCATAACTTTCTCACGTCCGACAACACGTGTTCGGCATCCTCATCAACCTTTGCTATTTAAAGATTAATGTTCACGGAGACACACGAAATATAAATTGTTTAAGAAGGCGAGCGATATTTAAAGGGTAAAAAAGATGGAATGTTACTTTCTTATGTCTTACTTCCGTTTACATCAATGGAGTTGAAGTTGATTACAAGCCCCTTTGTGCGACCAATTGTTTCATCAAATCACATATTACCGCCTCTTTTTCTTGGCGTTGGCGCCTCTCATCATCAAGTTCACTTTGAAGTAACACCACTCTTTCATCGGATGCTTGTCGATTCGAGGCGATCAAAATACCTCTTGTAGGTTACTCCACCTCCCACTCTCTCGCATATCCTCCCTTTTCCTTACCTAATACAAGCTGTCATGGCATCGATTGCCATGATCAAGCTTCAAGATTCCTTGTTTGATCTTGTCGTCCGTTTCTTTACTGCACACACAATATGGGAAATAGGTTATTTAATTCTACCGGTATTAACTTGTAACTAAAAGTATTAACTAAAACACTACTGTATTAACTTATAAATAACAGTTTTAAATGTCTGATGGCGATATTAACTAAAAGTATTAACTAAAACACTACATGTATTAACTTATAACTAACGGTTTTAAATGTCTGATGTGATATTAACTTATAACTAAACAAACATAATAATAAAATTTGCGATCAAACTTACAAATTTTTCTCCCATCGATCGATATCATCATCGTGATATTCTCCGTCTTTTTCACCCTTCCTTTCAACCACACGTACCACGCGGTGGTTCTTCATCTGGTTCAATTTCTTTACTCTCGATCTTATAAACATCAAATACATACAAATGTAAGATAAGCGAATATAAGCGAAACTATGATGCTATTAAATGCAAATGTAAATGTGCAAATGTTTCTTGTTACCATTTTTCTATCACAGGCGTATCCACCTCGTCCCATTGTATGATCATAAGCAGACTTGGAGCAGCGACACTTTAGCTTTTCTTGATCTCACCTTGCAACACAAAATCATCGGCGTTTAGATGTAGTAATCTTGATAGTATACAACTAATACATATGGAAACATATGAAAAGGTGAAAGATATTTGAACTTGAATAAAATGAATAATTAACACCTTGTATTCCTCATTGGTGTGTAGTTTACAAAATTAACCCAATCTTGGCTTTTATAATTGCACTATACTTTGCGGGACTTCATTTAGTTTTGAAAGGGTATTTTGGTTGGGCAATATGTAGTTTTGTATCAATTTCATTACGAAATTCCTTAGAAGTTGACCAAGGCGATTCATTATCGACTTCGACCGTCAAGTCAACATCAAAATATCATTGCAAAGATTAACAAATTGTTGTTAATTAGTTGCACATCTTGTAAATCAGAGATAAACTTATTAACACCTTGTATCTCTGACGACCAAGCCACTACTAGTTAAAAAAGTATATGTGTACCGTGATTTCGTCCCATTTTATCTCTTGCTACGAATCAACCTTCCTCCGGGTTAGAATCCGACACCTATATGCTCACGAACCAAATCACCCAAAAACTTGAAAACAATGCTCTGTTTTTCACGATAACCTATCCGATTGCATCGAAGGTTACACGACCTTTATTCCGTCTGTTTTCCATATTCCTGCGAAACTTAGCTAACCTAGTTATGCCCTCTTAACAACATTCGCATTTGAATGGTTGTTTCCGACATCCTCACCCTCATCGAATCGTCTCGATTCATATTCTAAAGTGTTTTCAATTTCACGATCGAAATAAACCAAATCATCCGGATAAGTGATTTGCGTTGACATGATTCGTCGAAGTAATGTGTTAAAGAAAATTAGTAAACTTAATTGGTAAATAATGGTGTAAAATTGAAGTTACGGTTGTTTTGCTTGAAGCTTTGATTTATTGGAGTAAAAATAGGGCTAATGATGGGCGATTTTCAATTAAGAAACCATAATTTCAAAGTAATTTTAAAATTTTGGCTAAAATTTGGCTCCAAATTTGATAATTTTAAAATGTGGCTCCAAATCAAACAATTTTGAAACCAAAAACACCCACAGCGAAATGGTGCTTACCAGGTCCCAAACACTCATATTACTTCAAACCGGTGTGTCAAAACACATATAGCTGCGATACACTAAAATCACCACATGGCGCATACAAATGAACAATCAAAAGCTAAAATGGACTTAAAGCAACTAATTAAGCAACTATAACTAATAAGCGGTTCGGATAAACAATTAAGCACAAAAATAGGCAAATCAAACCAAGAGCTGGCGATACATCAAACGACCCTAAGACCTTACTTTAAGGCTATAAATAAGCTATTTATAAGCAATTAGATAAGCTCTAACATCCTCAAGTAGTCAAAAAAATCAAGAAAACATGTAAATGCAATTAACTTAAAGCGAAACAACAACAAAAACACCCAATATAGTGGTTCAATCAAAAATAATTGTCATGAACAAACGCCTCCGGTTCTAAACTTCATAATCGGTCATAAAAAATTGACAACAATCTAAAATTGAACATCCTAATCCTACAATAATACATTATACTAGTGCGAATATGAACTTTAACACCACAACCAATTCCTAAATTCAAAACAACATGAAAAAAAGATGAAACAAACTAGCAAACACATTACTTATATTAACAAACATAATTAGCATTCGTATGGATAAACCATCAAAAGATCCATACATATTCCATTGTTAATATATCTACATACCATCCCATTAAACCAAGACATTAGACATTAGACATTAGACATAAGCAGATGACACTAGAGCAAAAAAACATCCCATTCCATAGCGAAAACCCTTCACCATTCATCGCTTTGAATTTGTTCTTCCTTGGTATCGATTTCCTCCTAAGATTGAGTAATGAGATCATTCAACCCTGCGACTTAGACCTCATGACCTCCTGTCATCCCTAAGATCCACCAATCTCTAAGGACCTAATGTTTAAAAGCGGCAAACTAAGTCCTCCTTCTTTTAAACTATGACTATAAATTAGGGTGTTGATCCGTTCGGTTATCGGGTTTTGTTTCGTTAAATCGGTTATATTTTATTTTTGTCAACACGAAAACCGAAGCGAACGAACTATAATTAAACCAAAGCGAACCGAAAACCGATTATGAATTAAGTTCGCTTCTTGGGTTGACCGAAATTAAGCTTGATTATTGGGTTGACACATATGGTTTTAAACCGAAAATGGATAATTAAGTTCGCTTCTTGAGTTGACACAAAATTCTTTAAATCATAAAAATGGGTTCCATAATTAGCAACCTGCAAACATAATGTTTGAGTAAATGGGACAAAAGTGCAAAAGCATTTGAAATCGGCCGAATGTGTGTAAAAGTTATACAAAGCGGACTAAAAGATGAAAAAACCGGCTAAAGCGTGCAAACACGGACGAAAACACGAAAATGTAAACAAAAGCGGGGCGTATAAAAACCGATTAAAAGGGACAAAGGCGTGAAAAGCGGACCATAACGTATTAAAGCAGAAAGCGTGTATAAGCGTGCGAATCGTGTAAAAGTGTAAGAAAACCTTTGAAAGCGGTTGAAAAATTCTTAAAACATACGAAAATGGGTAAAAGCGAATGAAAGCAGGGGTAAATGGGACGAAAGCGTGCAAAACAATTTGCAATCGGCCGAATGTGTGTAAAAGTTATACAAGCGGACTAAAAGATGAAAAAACCGGTAAAGTGCAAACACGGACGAAAACCGATAAACAAAAGCGGGCGTATAAAAGCGATTAAAAGGGACAAAGGCGTGAAAAGCGGACCAAAGCGTATTAAAGCGAAAAAACGTGTATAAGCGTGCGAATACGTGTAAAAGTGTAAGAAAACCTTTGAAAGCGGTTGAAAAATTCTTAAAACATACGAAAATGGGTAAAAGCGAATGAAAGCAGGGGTAAATGGGACGACGTGCAAAAGCAATTGCAATCGGCCGAATGTGTGTAAAAGTTATACAAAGCGGACTAAAAGATGAAAAAACCGGTAAAGCGTGCAAACACGGACGAAAACACGTAAAAACAAAAGCGGGGCGTATAAAAGCGATTAAAAGGGACAAAGGCGTGAAAGCGGACCAAAACGTATTAAAGCGAAAAAGCGTGTATAAGCGTGCGAATACGTGTAAAAGTGTAAGAAAACCTTTGAAAGCGGTTGAAAAATTCTTAAAACATACGAAAATGGGTAAAAGCGAATGAAAGCAGGGTAAATGGGACGAAAGCGTGCAAAAGCAATTTGCAATCGGCGAATGTGTGTAAAAGTTATACAAAGCGGATTAAAAGATGAAAAAACCGGTAAAAGCGTGCAAACACGGCGAAAACCGATAAACAAAAGCGGGGCGTATAAAAGCGATTAAAAGGGACAAAGGCGTGAAAAGCGGACCAAAGCGTATTAAAGCAGAAAGCGAAAACTTGTATAAGCGTGCGAATCGTGTAAAGTGTAAGAAAACCTTTGAAAGCGGTTGAAAAATTCTTATAAACATACGAAAATGGGTAAAAGCGGATGAGAGCGGGGTAAATCGGACGAAAACATACGAAAAACATATGTAAAACATATGAAAATGTATAAACGTTTGAAAATGTCGTTAGTATGTAAAGCAGACTAAAACTTATTCAAGCGGACGGAAACATGAAAAACTAGCGGCGTGTAAACACGGACGAAAAGCGTAAACAAAACCGGAAGCGTATAAAAGCAGTTAAAGGGGACAAAGGCGTGCAGCGTATTAAAGCAGACAAAAGCGTGTATAAGCGTATGAATGTGTGTATAAGCGTGTATACGCAGGCGAAAAAGTTTTCAAAAAGTAAACAACCCCTAACTCATATAGTATGGCTAAACATATGTGTGAGCATCCTATTGTGTCGACAATTTACGTAATATTGTATGCAAGTAGTTACATGTAAGGTATTGCAATTGATGTTATCATGTGTCGACATCCTATTGTGTCGACAATTCTTGTTGCGTAATGTTGTTGTAACCTTGTCGGGTAATGTTTACGTGGGTTTTGTTATGCAAATTTGCATGGTTCGCAAATTAATAACCACCGAATTCATTGTTTGCCAAAGTTGTAGTGATGACTAACTTTGATTTTTGTCAATGTGCTACATTGTAAAGATGACTAACTTTGAAAGATTTTTTTGGTCGATGTATTGCGGTTGACATAAATTTTAAGAATTTGAAAATTTGAGCAAATCCGATAACCGCTAAAACCGATAACAAGAAAAGCGAAATCGAAAAACCGAAACCGAAAAACCCGCTTATCACGGTTCATAATGCATTTTACTTATCTAATTTGATCATTTACTAACGTCCATGGATTACATATCATTAATGTGATCGTAATCTATAAGCGTCAAATAAGTAGTATTACTTATTTTGTTAGATATGGTAATTTGAATGTTGCTATTGCGACACAACAACATTACTATTATTCTAATATCTTTAGTGTTATTTAATTTTACTAAAATGACATATTACGTTATAATTTATGTTATTGTTACCCGATTCGATTCGATTAATTTTTTGAATGGTTAACCGTGACCCGAACCGGGTAACCGCTCATTCGGATACCCGCATGTCCGGTTACCCGCCTAATGCGGTTCGGTTTTGGATAGTAGAATGAACTACCGCCCGTGATGGATAGTTAAAATCTCTAAGCGAATCGAGCCGAACCGCCCGTGAACACCCCTAGTATATAGGGGTGGTTTAGATCAATGAAAAAATGAAGGGTTTAAATTGCAATATTAGATATCTTCCTAAATACTCCTCCTGCATATCACTTTTTCTTTTCTTTTTCTTGAACTATTGCATATCACATTTATGCATGGAAGAATATGAAGGGCTCTGATAACACCCAAAATAAATTTTCCGATGCCTCTTAAGTGTTTTTGTGATTATTTGTGCAAATTGTGAGGTACATTGTAATTATGTATACTTACCTAACCATAAAATCAACACACAAGTATCAATCATTTTACTCTAAACACACAACTATCAATAATTTTACCCTAAACACACAAAATGTCTTCCACACTAATATCGATGAAATGAAAGCCGCCCTTGAATCCGGCAAGCTCGTGATGCTTCGAGTTGTTGATATTGCAAGACATAGCGAGAGGAGAAAAAGTTGATCGGCGGATGGGAGAAGAGCGACGATACGAGGAAGCTGTTGCCAAAAAAACGGACAATCGATGAGGTTTGGTAGATTGTTTACTCGTTTCAATCTTTGTTGCGACAAGCGGTGAGTATGCCCTTCGTGAGATCGATTGAAGGATCGAAGGAAGATTGATTTCTTGGCTCGACTTTTGGTGCTATGTCGTCGAGTGCATCGGAGAAGGAGGAGTTCTTGGAAGATTTGGATGAAGTTGATGAGTCGAAGATGGAGCATAGGAAGCTTTGGAAGTTTTTGTGTTTTGATGATGTATAGTTGATGGTTGTATGGATGCTTGCTATTAAGCGCTACTTTGTTTATATAAGTAATTATATGTAAATGATCAATGATCAATGATCGATACAATGGTTAATTTTAGGTTTTAATGCTTTATTAACTTGAAGAAATAAGTTAGTTTTATTTATTTATTTACTTTTATTAGAAAATGGTCAAGTAGTGTGTGTTTGACTTTCGATTATTTCACACATTTATCTCTCTTACACTCGGTCAAAACACACGTTAGATTATAATTAATAGCGATTTAGGGTTTTCAATCAAGCATAAAATCAATGAAAATAAATGTTAGTCAATGAAATACTCTTGAGGGCTATTATAAAGGGCTTGATTCTCTTCCTATTGAGCCTAATATCTCGGTATAAATGTTATAATTTAATGCTAGTTTGTTAGTTTAGGATGTTTATTGATTTATAGATGATATTGTGTTATGTTAGTTTAGGATGTTAGTCGGGGTATTAGTCATTTGCATAGGAAAAGTAGTTGTTTGATGATTTATGGATCATTAGTTGAGGTAATAACGATTACGTGTTATACATGCGGTATGGATGCGTGAAGAATGAGACACGAAGAATGAGATTAGTAGAGCGAAGAATGAGATTTGCGGGTAGTGGTGCTAGGTTGGCTTTTAGGTGTCCCTTTTGCCTCCTTGCGTGTTTTGTTTTGCCGTAGTCTTAGGCCCGTGCGTGGTTTGCGTTGCTCTGTTGTTGCTCCCTTAGGTTGGCTTTGCTTTTGGTGTGCACAGGCTTTTGGTTTTATGTGCATTGCGCTTTGCTATTGGCGTATTCTGACTGCTTGTGCGTGTTTCTTTTCTGTATGCCTGTTTGCTTGTTTGCTTGCTTTCTTTTTACTACGCTATTGCCTTTTGGTTTTGTCGTATGCTTTCTCTATCCTTTCGCTTCTCGCTATTGCCTTTTGTTTGTTGTTGTTGTTGTTGTTGTTGATCGCATAATAGTCAATAAGGTATGCGGTTTAGTAAATATAAAAGCATAGTTAAATGTTAATGTATGGGGACTCGGAAGGGTTAACTATGCTTCTTTTTAGGAAAACACTTTTTATGATCTTAAATACACAATCAAACCCTTTACGAGTTCCCATCTTGTTCCTTTTGTTTTTCAACAATCTAGCAATTTGCACAGTGCGAGCAATTGCACAAAGGAGTTGAAGCGACAAAAGGACGATGAGGGATCTCGAAAAGGGTTGATGTGTTCTTTATGAGGTGTGTTGATTGCGATAATGATATAGTGTGTATTGTTCATGGCGGGCCACACTCCTTCATTATCCCATTCAACACATACACTTTCGTAGAATCGATAATTATTTACACTTGGTACTTTGAGCTTCCTCGAAAACCCATTCCTATGTCCTTTGTCATAGCAGGGTTTGGTGCAAATCTTTGCGACCATTTCGTGAACATGGCAATGGGATTTCAGTGGACGTTCAAAGTACTAAAACTATCTCCACTTGCTTGCTTATAACATATTGACATTTAACTTTTTGACCATTTCCTTTGCATGTATAAACTCTATTTTGTTCATAAGTGTCTTACTTTGATAGAGGTGTGATGATATATCTTAATAAATCAATCGGATGATGTGATAGAGGTATGTTCAACTTCCTTTTGAATCATGACTATATCATATTGTTCCTTAACTTTTTTAACAATCTAGCAAAACTATAATTATGATTTCAAAAACATAATTAACCCTTCTCGATTTCCATACAGTTCCTTTTGTTTTTCAACAATCTAGCAAATCGCTGGTGCGAGCCTTTGCTCAAAGGAGTTGGTTTATTTTGGGCCACATGTGTTTATTTGTGATATGCAAAAGGTGTGATGACGATTATCTTATTTGATATGCAAATGATGTGATTTACCGTATGTTGGCATGGCAATTTTATTACATTATTTTGCGACCATGGCGGTTATATCACGATGTTCGGTGTTTATCCAACCTTTTCACGGATCGAGCCTTGCTAATGCATATCACTGCTGCACACTCGGTTTGGAAGTTTATATGAGTCGATATACTTGTTATAGACTTTTGCTAGATTGTTAAAAAGTTAAGGATCAATATGATATAGTTGCGGATTCAAAGGAAGTTGAGCGTACCAAGGTGGCGCGTTACTTTGTAGATGAGTAGGAATTTCGGCATAGTTACCCATTCTAAATTCCCAAACGATTGCCTTTTGTTTTTCAACAATCTAGCAAATCGCTGGTGCGGGCCTTTGCTCAAAGGGAGTTGAAGCGACAAAAGGTCTTGTAGAGATCGAAGGGTTCACTAAGTTGAAATTCCATACACATCTACAAAATAACGCCACATTGGTATGTTCAACTTCCGTTTGAATCATAACTATATCATATTGTTCCTTAACTTTTTTAACAATCTAGCAAAACTATAATTATGAGGTGTCGGTGTGTATGAAATTTGTGATGACAAGTATCTTATTAAATCATGCAAATGATGTGATCTTGATGTTTTGAAACTATTGATTTATCTGATCTGAGCCTCACTATTATGTGCAAAAATGAGTCAATTTTTTTTTTGTATGGTAGATGGGTTGCTGTATACAAGATCTTATTCCTAGTTTCAACATTAAAATTTTAACCATTGCACTTAAAAGTCTTTTCATCATTGGATAGGCTTTTTGTCTTTTCATCTCTGTAAAATTAACTTTTGTAGAATCGATAATTATTTATTCGGCACACCTTTGGTACTTTGAGCTTCCTCGAAAACCCATTCCTATGTCCTTTGTCATAGCAATAGGTTTGGTGCAAATCTTTGCGACCATTTCATAGACATGGCAATGGGATTTCAGTGGGCGCTCAAAGTACTAAACTATCTCCACTTGCTTGCTTATAACATAGGTGTCTTACTTTGATAGAGGCGTGTTAAGCTTACCATGACCATCAACGCTTTGATCAATTATGACGGGTAGTTTTAAACTTGAGATTGCCCATATCTTGACTGGTTTATAGCAATGTATAGAGCGATTATGTCGCATGTTTGTGACCGTTTTATTTTATATGCATAATATTATCACAACCTTGTACTTTAATGAAGTTGGTAAATTTCTTGGTCAATCATGTTTCATTGTGGTGGCGTCCGTTGGCGTCACGTGTATATATAGTTTACATTAGAAGCTATATATAATCATTAGTCCCTATCATACACCGTCCCAATGAATCATGATTGGCTCGAAGATGTTAAGCATCTGTGTATATAGTCGTAGTAGAATGGGTGGAATTTGACATCGAATAAGAATGGGGTGGAAGAAGTTAATCTTGGCGATGCTAAGTTAATCTTGTCGATGCTAAGTTAATCTTGGTAGTGCTAAGTTATTGAATAGTATGTTTCTTATTTAAAAGTACCTACAATTATATACTTTATTACAACGTATAACTTTTTTGTTACTTGGATTCCACGGGTTTTTATCATCACGATGAGCGTGACATTCAAGGACGGAAACATCGTACAAAAACATTGCAAGCGTTGATGCAGGCGATGATTCAATAGCTACATTGTATATTCGATTAACCAATATTGTATTCGACATATGTATTTATTTGCGAGAAGTTACGATATCGTGTATGTTAATGTAATATTATTTATTTGTATGTTAAGGTACTTAATTTTAAGGTGATTCTACCAAATATTTTGTATGTATTTAATCAAGGGTTTAGGTCATAAAATAGTTGCGTACTTTTTTCAAATGTACCGTTTTGATGCGTAATTGTTGTGTAAAATTTACATATTTGCATATATACCCAAAACATGCTTAAGTTGCATTGTACATCATGCATTAAAAATTGTATTATGGAGAAATATGAAACTTTTGAGTTTTAGTGGGTATATATGCAATGCTCCCATAATACAAGCTAAAAAATAAAACAAAAATCCTTCCCTTAATTAATAGTAATCATTGCGGTTTGAGAACCGTGACATATTACGGCTACACTTAATCACATAGTCAAAGCAAAATATTCAAGTCTATCTTCTTCAACACAACAACCGCATCATCGGTAATGTTACACATTGTTTTTTTTTTTTTTTTTTTTTTTTTACCATGAGCGCAAATGTAAAGTGATTGATATGCACGCATGTTTACGATATGTTGATGGATACAAATGCATGTTTGGTAATTTTTCACAATGTTTAACATATCCTAAAGAATATAGTATCCTTTGATCATAATGTAACAGTAGTTTTATTAGAACTATATGCGATTTGATTCTTTAGAATATTGTGTGACATGTAAATATATGTGGATTGTGGAAAAAAGCGTAGCGACTATTTGTTAAATAGCTAATTAGACAACTTGTAAACATATGTTTAATCTAGGTTAGTATAGCTTTTATATGATTTGGTAAAGCACTACACCTTATGTAATTAATTATCGAGCTTAGGTTTAAACATTGGATGAAGCAATGGCGTATGGTATGTTGGGTATATTATGGATTTCTTACTAGATTTTAACAAGCGTATGGGGTAAGATGAATAAGCGTAAAAAATCTGATTTTTACTCTAAAAGGACTATATGATTATTGGTTTTGAAACATAGTTAAATATGTAGTAGTACATCTTCAATCATATTTTGTTTGACACCTTAATGATAAAGATGTATTGATCATCTAAGACTTGTATTAGTTGAATGTTATGCATATGAGATAACCTTATTGACCATTAAGGCGATTGTGGTTTTAAAATAGAATGAGCATCCAATTGTTGGTGGAGGCAAACCGCACAAACATTAGGACATTGCGGTAAGTTGTACTTAAAATGCTTACTTAAGGTTATAAATTTATCGATGTAACCATCAAATTGATATCGTGCTTACTTTTTAAATTTAAGATGCTTCTGCTTTGTTTCTTGAAACACTTGTACCCAACAAGCTGGATATACCTAATCCACAATAGGGAACCAAACATAAGGTTCTTGGAAATTGGTTCGTGGTCGCATTACTTTGCAAGGGTCCGAGTGGCAAGCTTTTATTGATCAAAGCCAATACATCAATGTGGCCACATTCCATTTCATTCGTCGGGAAGAAGGCATTATTATGTAACGGTACAACGATGCGAGCCACGAATGCCACGGATACGATCGGCTCTTCTAGGTTCTGAGACAACGTGGGTGCACAGTTACGTTGGATGAATATCTGCACAACCTCGGTAAGAAAAAATGTTAATCAATACATTGTATAAGTTTGTTGAAAATGGGGATTATTTTAATTGTTTGACCGCTAATGTTTTCTTTAAACTAAAGCATTACGTAGGTCATTCCTTGCAATTTCGGGACAATCTTGACAATAACCAATTTGGCGTTCTTGTTCTTTGGCGTGCCGTAGCGACTATCACTCACCGTCAAATTGAAATCTTGGAGGAAAGCAGAACACGTGCATGAGTTTGGTGGGCACGGATGGAATGTATTGGTTCACGATGAAAACACATTTCTTTGGCACAAGAGTTGTTTTCACAAATCTCTAAACAATACTCTTTCCACGATGCCATTTCTTTGAAAATGGGTGATGATGCGTTACGAACTTGTGCAGCGTATGGGTGAATCGTACAAGACCGTTCATGAGAAACCCGTAGATGAAGGTATGTTAATCAAAGTGTAGACATAATCTATGACTTTATTTTAAAATAAACCTTTCCATATAATAGCTTTTAAATTATTAATTACCATTTTATTAAATTCCAATTGCGGATGAGCGTATGAAACACATATGTGCATGGAGCGAATGTCGAGCATGAAAGTGAAAGGATTGTTTTACGCGCCCATCCTTGCATATGTCACGGACGAGTCGTTTGGTAAGTAATGATACAAATCGGACCATTTCGGTCATTATCGCTTTCATAAAAACTAATATATGCTTCAACACATGGACATACTTTTGATTAGCATACTACATTGTTCTTTTAATGCGAGAACATACCACATAAGTTCTGACGAAATCACATGTGGAAGTACCATAACGCATTCTTTGAGATACCGGAAGACATGGAGTTTTATGTGAGCGTGAATCGCAACACCACGGCGATAGGCCTAGAAGCAAGAACCACGTTACCATAAGCGCCATATGGAGAGATTGTTGAGGAGTGTCGGTGGGAACGAAACAAAATGGTCGATTCAATCTTGTTGACTTTGTCATCGACGACCAAGCTTGGTGTCTTCCGTAATCCGATTATAATTCGATGTTTAGCATGTGCTAAAAGCGTAATTCGAGCGTTATCGGTTGTTATTGATAGACACGTTTATAAGCATTTTAGGATTGTGTAGGATTTGGTTGGCTTCATTTAGGGTGTGTGTTCCCAAGTAGTTGAAGCCATTCATGAGATGGAATGTAAACTACTTGGTATAGCCCCTATCTGGAAGTGTATGGTTCATCTTGGTGCATTAAAGGTGTTCTTTGTGATGGTTTTGTCTTGGTTGTCATCATCCATGGTTGTATGATATGGGCGGTTTGTTTTTGTTATCGGACTTATAAAACGGATATATCGGATATTGAATAGAGTTGCCTAGTATGCAACTTGATATGGGACTTGTCCATATCGATGTGTGTTGATTTTTCATTTTACAAAGTTTCCTTGATTAATACAAGTTCATCTTTGCACCCAAAAAATATATATATTTTGTGTTGTGGTATACTTATAAGCGAGAAAACTTTAGTGGTTAAAGCTTCGATTACAAAGTTAAGTCCGGTAGGTTAGTTTTAGTGGTTAAGGCTGCCGATACAAGGTTAAGTCTGGCGAAAATAAGATAAGTCATTTAGTATTAGTAGTTAGTTACATTTATGAAAAACATAATAGTTTTTGTGTGACTATTGATAATCCAATGGCGCATCAAATTTCTTTTGTGTGGCCATTTCTAACATTTAGTCACACAAAGCATGTTTCTTTGGTTATTTAGTCACATACAATTAAGCATAAAGTGGCAAAAGTGTTAATAAGTGTGACCATATGGTGTTTAAGGTGAAGAAATATGTCTTTTGTGTGACTATTGATCATCCAATGGCCACTTGGATTTTATGTTTGTGTGGCCTTTTGTAACATTTAGTCACACAAAGCATGTTTGTTTTGGGTATTTAGTCACATACAATTAATCATAAAGTGGCTAAAAGTGTTAATAAGTGTGACCATATGGTGTTTCAAGTGAAGAAAGGTGTCTTTTGTGTGACTATTGATCATCCAATGGCCACATGAATTTTATGTTTGTGTGGCCTTTTCTAACATTTAGTCACACAAAGCATGTTTGTTTTGGGTATTTAGTCACATACAATTAACCATAAAGTGGCTAAAAGTGTTAATAAGTGTGACCATATGGTGTTTAAAGTGAGGAAGCGTGTATTTTGATTGACTATTCATCCTCCAATGGCCACATATTAAGTTACGTGACCATATGTCTTGGATTTTGGCTACACTTGAATAATATGTGTGACAAAGCGTTTAGTGTGACCATATATGGCATTTGGTCACGGTGTTAGTAACAAATGTGACTTTATAGATTAGCTTTCGACAAGCTAACACAAACTAAACTTTAAACACACATATTAACATACGTGAACATATGTCTTGGATTTTGGCTACACTTAACGAATGTGTGACAAAACATTTAGTGTGACCATATATGGCTTTTGGTCACGGTGTTCAAGTGTGTGACATATATTTGTCCTTTGTTTATATGTATATCGTGACTAATGCTTCAACCTTACTTTTCATTTGTCACTTGTTCCAATTTCGAGATGTGGCTAAAGAGTTGGCAAAACATATCGGTCACCCTTAAATAATGTGTGACAAAACTTGACTCTATGATTTAGACACACAAAAATTACTTCATGTGACTAACGCATCAAGGTTACTTGTATTTGTCACGCGTTCCAAATTCATATGTGGCTAAATGATGCGAAACAAAATCACGGATACCTTTAGCCACACAACGTTCAATTGTGTGGCGTCTGATTCTAATGGTCACACAATTAAAATTTTCATGTGTGACTAATTAGTACATGTTGTCAATTTTAGTACCTTGACCACACAAATATGCGAATGTGTGGTGTTCCATTCGACCATGCGTGACCAAATCCGTTTTGTACTAGTGTCGGTAACATAAGCATTGGTTGGATTGTGGACTCTAGTGTAAATCAACACAAGTCTGCATCTACTAAAATTTTAATCAATGTTGTTGATGTATCTAGTCTTGGTCTAACTTTTCTTCGCCTTAATGGCCCAAAGCTAAGATTGTTAAATTGAGGATATAAAACTTAATATAACTTTCATTCTATTTATTGTTCTTTGTCACTAAATACAGTGTAAACTTGTTATATGTTCATACACTTGCCAAAGACAGTAAATTATTTGTTAGTTTTGATGAAAATAAATGCTCTATTCAGGACTTCGAAAAGAAATAGGATAATAGGGACTAGTCACATGAATGGTGGTATGTACTTGTTTGATGTTGGATGTAAGAAATTTTTGTCTAATTTATTTGTTAAGGTGTTATGTGTATAGGACCTTATGGCATAGCATACTTGGCCACCGAGCATGCCAAATTCTTCTGTTACTCAAGGATGACCTTAAATTTGATCATAACAATCAGTTTGAAATTCCCTGTGATGTGTTCCATAAGGCCAACGAAATTGTTTGTGTAAGGCATGTAGTGGGGGTGAGGGTAGTCAATCTTTTGGTTTCTCACATTTGGTAAGGACCATAAGTTGTGAACGGAGACACGAGTTGGTGTAACACTCCTGACGTGACTAGTGTGTGTATTGAGTGTGTGAATGCTAGAATCCAATTGGCCCATTATGTGGGAATGGGTTGAGTATATATAGAGATGTATCTAAGGTTTCGTGCTACCCTAGAATGCCATTTATGGTCGAGGATGGTCCACGTGGTGAACATACAAGGGAGGATACAAGAATGACATATGGCGTGATTTTCTTGGCTTTGCCAGATGCATGAAAGGCTCCATGCATGATTGTTATGTACTAGTGAAATATTCACAGCACTACCTCTATACGAATGAGTCAATGACGCTTGTTTGTATGTTGTAGACGGTCTGGGGAGGCCCATCTGTCGTTGCACCTTGTGTTTGCGGACTTTAATCGTGGCTTAGGAAGTTGTTTCCCAAGTGAATTATGACGGATTTCTGGCCTTGACAAGTAACCCGCCAGTCCATTTGATTGTCAGAAAGATATGGTGACGGACTCTTGCTAGCAAACTAGTTACTTTAGATACATATTTTCCCTTTTCAAAAGTGATGTGACGTGCTACAGGCTACACTTTTATGACGATTATGGAAAGTATGACCTGTAGGCAAACAGTCTTGGTTTAAATGAAAATTTTGATATTGACAAATCTCTCAAAAGGTTAAAATTAACGGGGATGTCTTACAATCGAACGCTTCTTTTAGGTGAAGACTAATTTTTCTTCAGTACTCGATCTAGCCCCAAAAAATAGTTACATGTTTCATTTCTGGTGTTGTCACTTTTCTATGGTGGTTTGTTTTTGGTTATTCCTTCTTGTTGTTTGTTTGTCTAACTTCTTACTAGTTGTTTTGTGTTTTTTATAGAATTTCGCTGTTTGAAAAAACATACATGTTTCAATGATCTTTAACTAAAATTTGTAACCGAATTCTTGACTTATTTCTTCAAAACTCTCGATTAGAGCACTCCCATCCTTAACGCCCCAACGGCGTTATATGCCCAAACCACCGGCGTTATTGCGTTAAACCCGTTGGAAGTGCAAATCAATCACGCCGTTAGTCCTCAGGCGTTAAGGGACTAACACGTTAAACCTTAAAAAAAAATCATTTCACCCCTAAACCATTTCAAATAAATTTTCACTTACACCCTCAACCTATTCAAATTCAAATTTAAATTATCTTGGTCGATTACAGTGGATAAATTCAAATTCAAATTTGAAATTTAAAAATCAAATATGAGCGGATTTATTCAAACTCAAAATCAACTCTGCTTATATATACAACTCTACGAGTTGTTTAGAACACACAACACACAGTTACACACACAACTCACACACACAAAATGTCTCAAAGATTTTTCTCAAGAATTCCCGGCCCGGAAAAGTTCTTGGAAACCGACTTTCCAAATCCAAATCACTTGTCGGAAACCGACTTTCCAACTCTACGAACATGATGCTTACTCTACACCACCGAAAATGTCTTTCCGGTGGGTTTGAAAACATCCGTACCTCCCAATTGTTCTACTCCACAGTGAGCGACCATGGGTGGATTTTCAAACTCACCCGAGCGGGTTAAGTGAGGCTTCCTCCCAAGAAGCGGAGCGAGATGAAGAAACCGTAAGGAGATTATGGAAGAAGCGGACACGTGAAGAGGCTTTCATCATGAAAAGAAGCAGGAAGCTCAAGACTCCAAGACAACTATTTCGACATAATGGAGAGTCGATACTTTAATGGGAGTTTTATTCTCCGCCAACCGCCTCGATGGTTGGGACTCGGATAGTTCGTTTTTAAGTTTTAGTAGTTTTAATCTCGTATTGTAATATGTTTTTAGTTTTAATGAAATGTTTGTTTTAGTTTAATAAATGAAGTGTTTGTTATAGTTTAGGGGTTGAAATTGAAAATATGAAATATTATTGGTGTTATATATATATATATATATATATATATTTCAACATTCTAATATCAATAACTTAAAACTCAAGCAATCACTTCTTCACTGATAACTTACAACTTCATACTACGTACGAACACTAAAAACCTACTTATGAACATGAATGAATCTTATAACTCTTTTCCGTCTTCGTCATCGTCCACTGAAACACCTTTAACTTCTACCGACGGAAGTGGTAGTTTTTCATCAGAGCTTGAAGTACTTATGCTAGCTTCAGAGAACCCGAAGAAGAGAGGCGGAAGGAAGAAATTTAAAGAAACCCGGCATCCGGTTTACAGGGGAGTACGGAGTAGGGATAAAGGCCGGAAATGGGTTTGTGAGGTGAGACATCCGATCACTCAGTCGAGGGTTTGGCTAGGGACTCATCCAAATGCTGAAATGGCAGCCCGGGCTCACGACGTGGCGGTTTTAGCCATGAGAGGGCCAAAGTACGCGTGTTTGAACTTTGCTGACTCGGTATGGCGATTGCCTGTCCCGGAGTCTAATCATGTAGCGGATATCCAAAAGGCAGCAGCCGAAGCGGCAGAGGCTTTTCGACATACGAAACCAGAAGTTGCTATGGATTATTACATGAATGAAGATGAGTTGCCTGGGTTTCTTGATAGCATGGCTGAAGCACTCATGCTACCACCACCTCAGAGTTTCGTTGGATATGGTAGTAACATTTTTGATGATGTGGAATCTTGTGCTGACATGTCCTTATGGAACTTTTAGTTTTAGATTTTTTAAAACAAGATTGAATTATTTTTTATTTATTTTCTCCCACGCCATGACTTGGATTTAGCTTTTTGTAGACAAGTCAATGAAGGAGATATTATTAATATCCATTTGTAAAAGGCCTTTTAATATGCGGACAATAAAGACACTACGTGTTCATTCTTGATTCAATTATTTAACTAGAAGCAAGCAATACCAACCAATCTCTAGCTAATGGTAGACCAAAAGCACAGGATCAACGTTATCAACGGGCGTAAGACAAAGTTATCAAATGCATTTATGAAAATCATACAAGACTACATGCAAAAAAATTTGGGACCAGATGCATTTATAAAAAAATTGATATTTTTTTTAACAAATTAAAATTAACTCTACGAGACAAAAATTTATGAGTGTCCCGGGACACCCCCTAGTTCCGTCCCTGGGATCAAGTAAAAGATAACTTATTGCTGAAATAAGAACTTATAATCTAATTGTTGATTAGCTTATCTATGTTCTTATTTTGAGTTAAGATTATTTGAGAGGCTTCTTTGTAATTTAGGGATTCTTGATGGTAGGTGTTGGGCATTAAAAGTTTTATGATAAATGATTGCATCTTGAAGAGGTGTCTTCCCCTTTAGGGTTAAGACACATTATAAAACACCCGATCTCTCCCACATCACTTTTTGTTTTTATACCTACAATTGTTTGATTTTCTTGATCGTGACACCTTTTGTATTTCATTAATGAGATCTTTATCTAACAAGTCAATCATTGTACTCTCAATAATTTATCAATAAACGTTCGGTTGGGATCAATCCAGCCGACTATTGTTCTTTCCCGTGATTGTTTACATACGTGTTTGATATCATCTCACATGGTGTCAGCGCCATAGGCTCTCAATCTCTCTGTTTTTCATTTTTTTCGTGTGTGTGGGGGGGGGTTGATTTCAAGGTTCTGGGGTTCGGTTATGGCTCATGGCTCTTATTGGCGACCTATGGATTGGGGTATTGAGGTGTTTATGAAAAAACCCGAATTTTTTAAATTAGGATTTGGGTGATTATAATCTAGGTAACTCTGGTATGGGTGTTTGGTTGGGTCTAATCGAAACCCTAAGTCAAAGTTTTGATTAGGCTGGTGCCGTGAAGTTCTGTTGTTGGATATTCTAAAAGCCATAAGTGAACATTTTGGTAGATTTTTTTTTTTTTTTTTTTTTTTTTTCTTGATGTGCAATATGCGTGGTCCATTAGTATTCTCAAACTACCCTATCTTTTTGTATCTTGACCGGTAATATAGGATATAATCGTGAATCTTTGTGTTTATTTTTTGGGTGTGATATTAGTTTTGTCTATTGGTTATAATTATATGTTTATTATTTGGTTTCGTTTTGCCTATTGGTTGTATTTGTTTTGTTCCCTTTTATTTTGGTTAATTAAGTGGTTATATTAATTTGGTTAGTATCCGCCTCTGCTCATCGCTTTGTCTAATTATCATTGTTTACAACTGGAGTTGATTACTTATCCGATGTTCATCTCATTATAATGTCTGGCGATGATAGTGATGATAATCTCTCTAATAATTCTAATAAAAGTGGAAGTGGATCGTCTAATCTTAAATTTGGCGACCCTTTATTTCTACATCCTAATGATACTAGTCCAACCCTTTTAATTAATTTCAAGTTGACTGTAATTGATAACTATAACATGCGTTGTTATGCTATGTAAGTTGCCTTAAGAAATAAAAGCAATTTAGGCTTTATTTGTGGAACTTGTAAGACGAAGTATAATGATCATGTTTTTGCTAATCAATGAGATTTATGCAATTATGTGGTGTTACATGGATTCTAAATTATGTTATTGTTGAATTATATTCTATTCCTATCTATTCCAAAACTGCCTTTGACATGTGGACTGACCTAAAAGATACTTAAGATGAAGTTGATGGATTTGTGATTTTTAAGCTTCATAAAAACATTAACTCTTTAAATCCAAATGGGTCCTCTCTATCTGAATGTTATCATAACTATAAATCTGTAATACTCTATGGAAACAATATGATGTCATGGTTAGTCTTCCTCTTTGCACTTGTGAAGTTGCCAAACATATGAAAATCAGGCTAATCATATCAAACTTATGCAATTTCTTATAGGTTTAGATGATGTCTCTTAGCCCATTAGGAGTAACATTCTCACATGGGATTCTTTTCCTCTTGTGAAAGCTATTTTTGTAGTTGTCTTAGGAGAGGAGATCTGTAGGAATGTGACTTCTATGGCCAATGCATCAAAAGTACCCCCTATAACTGCATTTGTTGCTAAAGGTTTTAACTGCATTTGTTGCTAAAGGTTTTAACAATAAAATTTTTTTTAAAAGAGGAACTGAAAATAGTAAAAATCTTGTTAAAAGATGACTTAACCCAAACCTGAAGTGCACAAAATGTAAAGATTAGCCATATTGTTGAAATGTACTTTGATCTCATTGTATATCCTCCTAATTATTAAAAACCAAGAAATCTAAATGCAAATAAACATACTGTCAATAATGCGGTTTCGTGATCCAAGTCCTAGCACTGCCTCTACTGTGTCTTTCTTTAATGAACAAATGCTCAAGCTCTTAAATCTCATTGACGACAAAAATGTTTTTAGGTTGCATTGCCAATATGGCAGGTACTTTGTTTTATTGAAAGTTTCAAATTCGATATGAACTTTGAAATATACTTTAATGGCAAATCCAACTTTATATATGGTAACATAAACATTGGGTGGGTTGTAGACTCTAGTGCAAATCAACACATGTCTACCTCTACTAAATTTTTAATCAATGTTGTTAATGTGTCTAGTCTTGCTCTAACGGTTGGTAACCTTAATGGCACCAAAGCTAAGATTGTTAAATTAGAGATTTTAAACTTAATGTAATTGTCGTTTTGTTTAATGTTCTTGTTGTCACTAAATATAATGTGAATCTATTATATGAACGTAGACTTGATAAAGACAGTAAATTCTTTGTTGGTTTTAATGAAAATAATTGCTATATTCGGGACTAGAAAAGAATTGGATAGTAGGGACTAGTTACATAAATGTTGGTTTGTACTTGTTTAATGCTACATGTAAGCAATTTTTGTCTAATTTATCTCATTAAGTGTTATGTGTATAAGACCACATGGCATAACATACTTGGCCACCCAAAGAGCCAAGTTCTTCGATTACTCAAGAATGATCTTAAATTTGATCATAACAATCAAGATACAATTCTCGTGATGTGTGCCATAAGGCCAACCAAATCTTTTGTGTAAGGTACATTATAGGGGGTGATGGTAGTCATTCGCTTGTTTTTCCACGTTCAGTAAGGACCCCACGGTGTGCCCGAAGTCATAAGTTGGGGTAACACTCACGATGTGATTAGTGTATGTATTGAGTGTGTGAATGTTAGAATTCACTTGTCCCATTATGTGGGAATGGGCTGAGTATATATAGAGGTGCATCTAGGGTTTCGTGCCAGCCTAGAATGTAAACTATGGGCGCAAGATGGTCCACGTAGTGGACATCCAATGAACGTTACAAGAATAACACGTGACGTAATTTTCTTGGCTCTGCCAGATGAATGGAAGGTTCCATGCACGATTGTTATGTACTAGCAAATTGTTCGCAACAGTGCCTCTATACAAATGAGGTGATGACGCGTTTTTGTATGTTGCAACGGTCCTTGGGAAGAGCCCATCCTGTCGTTCATTTGCAGCCTTCAATCATGGCCTATGAAGTTGTTTCCCAAGTGAATTATGATAGATTTGTGTCCTTGACGGGTCTGTCCAAAGTGGATCGGCCTTAGCCAGTTGGGTTGAAGCTCCCATACGCTATAAAGCCCCCTAGTCAAGTATTGACTGTCAGGAAGATATGATGACGGATTCTTGCTAACTGATTAGTTACTTTAGACACATATTTTCCCTCTTCGAAAGTGATGTGACGTGCTCCAGGCTACACTTTTATGACGATTATGGAAAGTATAACCTGTAGCCGCACACTCTTGGTTTAAATGAAGATTTTGATATTGACAAATCTCTCAAAAGGTTCAAATTAACGGGGAATTTTTTACATCGAACGCTTCTTTTAAGTGTCGACTAATTTTTCTTCAATACTCTATCCCCAAATAATATATACATGTTTCATTGATCCATAACTAAAATTTTGAAATGAAAGTCATGATATATTTTTTTTAAACTCTCATTAACAATCAATTGAACGTTTACGGTACTATTGAAAACATTTTGATGTAAACAATTAAATCTTAACAAGGAATTATATAAATACGTCATTATGGGTACGTATAGATTTGCTCTATGACTTACCACTAAGAAAAAACATGTGCGTCACCTATCTATCAAAAGTTGCAACCCTATGATTCACTTAGTATAGTAACAAGCATTACGACCTTCCTTTTATAGTATATAGTAAAAAGCAGCTTCCGTTAAGGTTGGACGCAGTAACAAGCCACGATCGACTAACTCTATCGATTGGCTATCGATCGCCCTTTTGTGGCACTATTCGATCGTCCAAAATTTCGCCCAACTTGGTCACGCCTGCGATCGATATACATTGGACATTTAATATTACAAAAATGTGGGTGGAGATTAATTATCCTACCGTTGCAAGGTTCAAACAAAAAAAAAAAAAATCCTACCGTTAGAAATAATAATTCAACGGTTTGAGGTAAAAAAAAAAAAAAAAAAAAAACCTAAATTACCCTATAAATCAAAACATATTTACACACTAAATTCACAAATCTCACAATCCTCTCTATCAAAAATCTAATAATCATTTCTATAAAAATGTCTAAGAAAATACCGCAACCTAGATTTTTAATAAGTGTTGTAATGTTTTAATAAGTTTTGTAATGTTTTTATTTTATTACAATTATTATGTAACATTTTAATTATTAATGAAATTTTTATATTTTGTGTTAAAAAAATTATGATCGCTTTTCTCGGCGACCCAATCGCCAAGATCATTTGGAGAAAAAAATCGAGTTGTTGATAAATGACCTTCCTTTATATGCAAGCAACACGTGTCCACGCGTATAAAATAAAACAAAATAAAAATAATATATTTCACACGCTCAGACAAATATTTGTCCCTATATATATTTCAACATTCTTATATGAATAACTTAAAACTCAAGCAATCACTTCACTGATAACTTACAACTTATTACTACGTACGAACACAAAAACCTACTTATGAACATGAATGAATCTTATAACTCTTTTCCGTCTTCGTCGTCGTCCACTGAAACACCTTTAACTTCTACCGACGGAAGTGGTAGCTTTTCATCAGAACTTGAAGTACTTATGCTAGCTACAGAGAACCCGAAGAAGAGAGCCGGAAGGAAAAATTTAAGGAGACCCGACATCCAGTTTACAGGGAGTAAGGAGTAGGGGTAAAGGAAATGGGTTTGTGAGGTGAGACATCCGATCACTCAGTCGAGGGTTTGGCTAGGACTCATCCAAATGCTGAAATGGCAGCCCGGGCTCACGACGTGGCGGTTTTAGCCATGAGAGGGCCAAAGTACGCGTGTTTGAACTTTGCTGACTCGGTATGGCGACTGCCCGTCCCAGAGTCTAATCATGTAGCGGATATCCAAAAGGCAGCAGCCCAAGCGGCAGAGGCTTTTCGACATACGAAACCGGAAGTTGCTATGGATTATTACATGAATGAAGATGAGTTGCCTGGGTTTCTTGATAGCATGGCTGAAGCACTCATGCTACCACCACCTCAGAGTGTCGTTGGATATGGTAGTAACATTTTTGATGATGTGGAATCTTGTGCTGACATGTCCTTATGGAACTTTTAGTTTTAGATTTTTTAAAACAAGATTGAATTATTTTTTATTTATTTTCTCCCACGTCATGACTTGGATTTAGCTTTTTGTAGACAAGTCAATGAATTAATATCCATTTGTAAAAGGCCTTTTAATATTTATGGACAACAAAGAGACAATATTGCTACGTGTTCATTCTTGATGTTTTTAAGTAGTCTATTCATTTATTTAAATATCTAACAACTATATGCAATGCAATGCCACGCAATCCTTAGCTAATTGTAGACCAAAAGCACATGATCAAGAAAAGATAACTTCTTGTTGAAATAAGAGCTTATAATTTGATTATTCTTTTGCTTATTTATTTGCTTATTTTGTGTTAAAATTATTTTAAATGATTCTTTGTAATTATTGGATTCTTGATGGTTGTGCTGGGCATTAGAAGTTTTGTGATTAGTATGTGAAGAGGGTATCTTGGAGAGCTAGTTTACTCATTTTTAGCATTATATATGTGTCTTCCCTTTTACGGTTAAAACACACATTATAAAACACCCGAACTCTCCCACAAACTCTTTGTTTTTTTACCTACAATCGTTTGATTAGTTCTTGATCGTGAAACCTTTTGTATTTCATTAGTGAGATATTTATCTCACTAGACAATCATTGCACTTTATCAATTAACGTTCGGCTGGGATCAATCCAGCCGACTATTATTCTTCCCCGTGATTGTTTACATACTTATTTGATATCATCTCACATGGTATCAGCGCAATAGGCTCTTAATCTTCACGTCTTTCCTTTTTTCGTGAAACCCTAATCCATAAAAATTGGTTGGTTTTCGATTTAAGGGTTCTGGGTTTCGGTTATTACTCATGGATCTTATTGGCGACCTGTGGATTAGGTTATTGAGGTGTTTGTGAAAAGAACCCTAATTTTTCAAATTTGGGTTGGGTGATTCCTGATCTGGGTAACTCTGATTTGGGTGTTGCAGGTTGTGTCTAATTGAAACCCTAAGTGAAGGTTTTGATTATGTTGGTACCATAAAGTTCTGTTGTTGGAAATTCTGAAATCATAATGGAAAATTTTGGTAGATCCTTTTTTATGCGCGATTTGCGTTGTCTGTTAGTATTCTCAACCTACCCTATCTATTTTGTATCATAGGCAGGTAATCCATGATATAATCAGGGATCTTTATGTTTATTTATATTTTTGTGTGATCTAGGTTTTTGTCAATTGGTTAGAATTATTTGTGTATTATAATTATCTGGTTTTCGTTTTGCCTAATAGTTGTATTTGTTTTGTTCCTCTTTTAGGTTAGTTATCGGGTTATATTTATCGGTTAGTATCCGCCTCTGTTCATCCACTGTTTGGCTAATTATATATTGTTTACTATCCGGTGTTGATTATTTGTTTGTTGATGATGGTGATGATAATATCTCTAATAATTCTGATAATATTAAAGAAAGTGGAAGTGGATTGTCTAATCATAAATTTGGCGACCCTTTATTTCTACATCCTAATGATACTATTGTAACCCTTTTAATTTATTTCAAGTTGACTGGAACTGATAACTATAAATGTGTAGTTGTGCTATGATATTTGCCTTAAGAAATAAAAGCAAATTAGGCTTTATTGATGGAACTTATAAGAGGAAGTATGATGATCCTATTCTCGCTAATCAATGAGATTTATGCAATTATGTGGTTGTTACCAAAGGCTTTGGCTCAGTTAGTAGCCACCTCCGAAAAACCCATTACCAAATAGAGAGATTTTATGGATAAAAGGTCAAGGGTTCAAGTCTCGGCTCTTGCTCACTCCAAATGGTGCCCCACTGGGTCATGAGAGTTGCCGGAGCTATTCTTTATAAAGTGGACAATGGCTGGTGCCAAATGGCACCGATGATCAGGGTATTCCTACCAAAATTCACACTTTTTTTTTGGAATTATGTGGTTGTTACTTGGATTCTAAATTACGGTAGTGTTGAATTATATGTTATTCATATTAATTCCAAAACAGTCTTTAACATGCATGTGGACTGATCTAAAAGATACTTATGATAAAGTTGATGGATATGTGATTTTTAAGCTTCATAAAATATTGAATCTTTAAATCAAAATAGGTCGCTCTATCTGATTATTATCTTAACTGCAATACTCTATGGAAAAAAATTTGATGCCATGGTTAGTCTTTCTCCTTGTACTTGTGAAGCTGCCAAAGATATGAAAATTAGGCTAATCAAATCAAACTTATGCAGTCTGTTATAGGTTTAGATGATGTCTCTCTGCCCATTAGGAGTAACATTCTCACCTAGGATTCTCTTCCTTTATGAAACCTATTTTATAGTTGTCTCGGGAGAGAGTCCCATTGGAAAGTGACTTATATGGCGGTGCATCAAAAGCACCTCTACAATTGCATTTCTTTGCTAAGGTTTTGATAACAAAATTACGTCAAAGAGGAATAAAATCATGTTAAACGTGAACCAAACCCTAACCGAAAGTGCACCAATTATAGTAAGGTTGGCCATCTTGTTGAAAGGTGTTGTGATCTCATTGTATATCCTCTTAATTATAAGAAACCGTAGTAAGAATGCAAATAACTATTCTATCGATAATGCGGTTTCTGATCCAAGTCTTAACATTGCCTCTATTGTGTCATTATCTAATGAACAGACGCTCAAGCTTTTAAGTCTCATTGATGGCAAATTTGTGTTGTGAATATGGCAGGTAATTTTATTTTTATTTGTATTTTTTTTATTTATTTATTTTTATTAAAAGTGTCAAATACATCATGAACTTTGAAACATACATCAATGGAAAATCCACCTTTATATCTGGTAACATAAGCATCGTTTGGGTTGTAGACTCTGGTGTAAATCAACACAAGTCTTCATCTACTAAATTTTAGTCAATGTTGTTGATGTAACTAGTCTTGGTCTAACTGTTCTTCGCCTTAATGGCCCAAAGCTAAGATTGTTAAAAGTGAGGATATAAAACTTAATGTAACTGTCATTCTATTAACTGTTTTTTTTTATTGTCACTAAATACATTGTAAACTTGTTATATGTTCATAGACTTGTCATTCTGTGGGAATGGGTTGAGTATATATAGAGATGTATCTAAGTTGTTGTGCTACCTTAGAATGTCATTTATGGCTGAGGATGGTCCACGTGGTGAACATCCAAAGGAGGATACGAGAATGACAAGTGACGTGATTTTCTTGGCTTTGCCAGTTGCATGAAAGGCTCCATGCATGATTGTTATGTACTAGCAAAATATTCAAATCACTACCTCTATACGAATGAGTGGATGACGCTTGTTTGTATGTTGTGACGGTCCTAGGGAAGGTCCCAGTCCTGTCGTTGCCTGCTTGTGTTTGCCAAGCTTCAATCGTAGCCTAGGAAGTTGTTTCCCAAGTGAATTATGATGGATTTGTGGCCTTGACGAGTAACCCGCCAGTCCATTAGCGTATTGACTGTCAGAAAGATATGGTGACGGACTCTTGCTAACAAACTAGTTACTTTAGACACATATTTTCCATTTTCAAAGTGATGTGACGTGCTCCGGGCTACACTTTATGATGATTATGGAAAGTATGACCCGTAGTCGCACAATCTCAGTTTAAATGAAAATTTTGATATTGACAAATCTCTCAAAAGGTTAAAATTAACGGGGATGTCTTGTCATTGAACGCATCTTTTAAGTGCCAATTAATTTTTCTTCTTCAATACTCTGGCCCCAAACAATATATACATGGTTCATTGATCCTTAACTCGAAATTGAAATCGAACTCATGACCTATTTTCTCAAAACTCTCGTTAACAATCAATTAAACGTTTACAGTACTATTGAAAACAGTTTGATGTAAACAATAATTAAATTTTAACAAGATATTATAAATACGTCATTGTGGGTACTTATAGATTCCCTCTATGACTTACCACTAAGAAACAACATGTACGTAAGCAACCCTATGATTCACCTAGTATAGTACTAAGCAATACGACCTTCCTTATATAGTATATAGTAATAAGCAGCTTCCGTTAAAACAATTGCTGATATATGACCTACCTTTATATGCAAGCAACACGTGTCCACGCGTATGAAATAAAACAAAATAAAAATAATAAAATAAATAGTAAATTTCACACGCTCAGACAAATATTTGTCCTTATATATATTGCAACATTCTAATATCAATAACTTAAAACTCAAGCAATCACTACTTCTCACTGATACTTACAACTTAATACTACTACAGTCTACATACACACAAAAAACCTGCTTATGAACATGAACGAATGTTATAACTCTTTTCCGTCTTCGTCGTCATCGTCGTCCACTGAAACGCCTTTAACGTGTAGCTTCTCATCATCAGAACTTGATCAAGTACTTATGCTAGCTTCAGAGAACCCGAAGAAGAGAGGCGGAAGGAAGAAATTTAAAGAAACCCGACATCCGGTTTACAGGGGAGTAAGGAGTAGGGATAAAGGGAAATGGGTTTGTGAGGTGAGGCATCCGATAACTCAGTCGAGGGTTTGGCTAGGGACTCATCCAAATGCTGAAATGGCAGCCCGGGCTCACGACGTGGCGGTTTTAGCCATGAGAGGGCCAAAGTACGCGTGTTTGAACTTTGCTGACTCGGTATGGCGACTGCCCGTCCCAGAGTCTAATCATGTAGCGGATATCCAAAAGGCAGCAGCCCAAGCGGCAGAGGCTTTTCGACATACGAAACCGGAAGTTGCTATGGATTATTACATGAATGAAGATGAGTTGCCTGGGTTTCTTGATAGCATGGCTGAAGCACTCATGCTACCACCACCTCAGAGTGTCGTTGGATATGGTAACCTTTTTGATGATGTGGAATCTTGTGCTGACATGTCCTTATGGAACTTTTAGTATATCTCTTTATTTTTTAAAACAAGATTGAATTATTTTTTATTTATTTTATCCTAGGTGATTCGGACTTAGCTTTTTGTAGACAAGTCAATGAAGGAGATATTATTTATATCCACTTGTAAAAGGCTTTTTGATATTTATGGACGATAAAGACACAATATTTATATGTGTTCATTCTTGATGCTTCTAAATAGCATTCATTTATTTAAACTATATGGAAGTTTTAGAGGCCGTGCTTAGCACGACCCAATATAATCTAAGTTGTTGTTTAAAAATATGATTTTAATCTTTGACATAAATTACATGACAATGATGCCATATATTCTTTTGAAAGTTAGGCTTAAATGTACATATCGCTGCAAGCTTAACAAGTTACTTTCTCTTTTTCAAGCTGAAACTATATCACATATTCTTAGCGATTGTCACTTATTCATTGATATTTAGTCTTATAACATTATCTTTACTATTAATTTTAAATAGATTGCATTTAACAAGCTTTTGTTGCTAGCATATGAACTCCTAAAATATTGCTACGTGTTCATTCTTGATGCTTTTAAGTAGCATTCATTTTTTTAAATTTGTAAGAACTATAAGCAATGCAACCTTTAAATATTAGGGAAAATTACAAAAATTGACTAGTTGCCCCTAGTCTTATCAGTTTCAGCCCTGAAATAATTTTAATTCGAAAATAGATCGGGTGATCGGACAACTTGTACAATCACCAACCATAAGCCGACACTTAGCACGTACTTGGGACACTTGTCGAATTCATGGGTGGGTGTTGTACAGGTTGCCCAATCGGCCGGTTTATTTTTGAATTAAAATTATGTTTGGTCTAGAAAGTGATAAGCCAAAGGCGACCGTGTCTTTCTCTAATGAACATATGCTCAAGCTCTTAAGTCTCATTGATGACAAATCTGTTTTTAAGCTGCGTTGCCAATATGCAAGTACTTTTTTTTATTGAAAGTGTCAAATTCAATATGAACTTTGAAATATCCTTTAATGGCAAATCCAACTTTATATATGGTAACATAAGCATTGGTTGGGTTGTAGAGTCAAGTGCAAATCAACACATGCCTACCTATGTTAAATTTTTAATCAATGTTGTTGATGTGTCTAGTCTTGCTCTAACTGTTGGTCGCCCTTATGGCACCAAAGCTAACATTGTTAAAATTGGGGATTTAAAACTTAATGTAAATGTCGTTTTGTTTAATGTTTTTGTTGTCACTAAATACAATGTGAATCTGTTATATGTTCATAGACTTGACAAAGACATTAAATTCTTTGTTAGTTTTGATGAAAATAAATGCTATATTTAGGACGTGAAAAGAAATTGGATAATAGGGACTAGTGACATGAAAGGTGGTCTGTACTTGTTTGATGCTACATGTAAGCAATTTTTATCTAATTTATATGTTAAGTGTTATGTGTATAAGACCCTATGGCATATCATACTTGGCCACCCACCTGAGCAAGTTCTTCGGTTACTAAAAAATGACCTAAAATTTGATCATAACAATCGGTCTGCAATTCCTTTTGATGTGTGCCATAAGGCCAACCAATTTTTTTGCGTAAGGTACATAGTGAGGGTGAGGGTAGTCAAGCGTTTGGTTTTTCACTTTCGATAAGGAACCCACGGTGTGCCCGGAGTCACAAGTTGGTGTAACACTCACGATGTGACTAGTGTGTGTATTAAGTGTGTGAACGTTGGAACTCTCTTGCCCCATTTTGTGGGAATGGATGAGTATATATGTATCTGTGGGAAACGGTGTACACTTTAATTAATAAAATCATATTATAATGATTGTAAATAAATTAACAAGTAAAACAGAGAATAAATAATGAGATGAGAATGGGGTAGAAGCGTAAGAGACTCTATAATAATATGTAAACAAAGCGGTAAAAGGTCGTGAGCGAGGCTCGTGTTTAACACGATTTCCTTATCTGATTCGCCGTCTGCTTCCTGGTACAACATTCTAATCATTGCACGGTCGGACCGACAAACTTGCTCGAAAGATCGGCTGAAACACGTGTGCTCGATCAAAAGATTGCTGGAACTCGTATGGTAAGGAGCTACGTTATTCTGAATGTGTCAAACGAATGGACATGGGGCTTTATTTATATTGAAGACACAACTTGTCCTCCAAGAAAATATCCCAGCCATATTAACGAAAATCTGTTATATCAAAAACAGATTCGCAAATCTTTTAATGTATAAAACTGATTTTCATATCTTTTAAAAACATAAACTGATTTCTGTAAAGTTACTTGATAAGTTTCAATCTATTCCTAAAATAGATTCTGTAAAATCTGAAAAATGAAACTCAAAGCTATGACAAAAGATACGCACGTGTGCGAGGCTTCGAGCTGCATTCGTGTCCTTGGTCGCGGGCTCGCATGAGTTCGAAGCTTGAACTCATTTGACCCGAAAATCCATTTTCGCACCCCCCTAGCAGCGTAGGAGTGGGAGCATAACCAACCTAAAGGAATTTGATAGCCAAAACTATAATTTCCTTATAAACAAGCCTCCACTTCTTGTTTTGGGCGATGTGGGATTCTCCCATTTTCCAAGTTATTATGTTTCAAGTGCCTTACTTTGAGACACGATATCTCATTCATTTCAACTCCATTTGGACATACTTTAGCTCGTTCTTGAAGCTCGTCGAGGAGAGCATAAAGCTACCAAGAAACATAAATATATATAACATATATCATATATTAAATAGTGTCCAAAATTTGAAAAAACTCATTTTGCTAAACCAATTTTCCAACAATCCCCACATGAATGGAGATCGGTCGAAAACACACGAAAGTTTCGGTGAAATTTCTGCGGTTAAGTCTTGCATAGGATAGGTAGGTGTAACCCTTTGAACCTTCCCTTGTGAAATGCACTTAGTCTCCTAAATCGAGTAGACGCAGATGTCCTTGAACTCATCATCCATTTACGTGACGACATTACACTTCACAAGACTCTCCCCGACATTGTCAAGTCCTCATAGTCGTGTTCGTTATGGTCATGAACACTAGCACGGTTCTGCAAGAGCTCTTAGGAATTGCGCCCCACATTTCCTTGAAGCGACCCCACTTCTCTCACATAGGTGATTTCATCTTGAATCATTAAAACATATGTTTTGTGATTTCATCTTGAATCATTATGCTTTATGATTTCATCCCAATCATTAAAGCCATATGTTTAACCTCTCAACAAGTCACATTTGTTATAGGAATGGACTAGGAAAGTTACAATATTTAGTAACTCCCCACATTGACGTGACTTCCCCATTTCTATGATTAGGTTGTCCTATTGAACCCGGATCTTGGGATCTCCAGGTCAAGCGGGTTAGGTTTTCCTTCATAGAAATTCATTCCTTCAAAGGCTTTAGTCCCATTCCTCTGAGACGACTTACTTACTAACTCTCTTAAGCCTTTAAAAGCGGATCCGCGATGTTATCCTTTAACTTCACATAGTCAATTGAGATAACTCCTGTTGAGAGTAGTTGTCGTATCGAATTATGTCGACGACGGATATGTCCGGACTTTCCATTATACATTATGCTATGAGCTCTGCGAATTGCCGATTGACTATCACAATGTATACTAATGGCGTTACGGTTTAGGCCACCTTGTTATGTCCTCTACAATTTACGTAGCCATTCCGCCTCTTGTCCGCATTTATCTAACGCGATAAATTACGATTCCATCGTGGACTTAGCTATAACATTTTGCTTGGAAGACTTCCAAGATATAGCGCCTCCTAGTGTAAACACATATCCACTAGTCGATCTAGAATCCTTTATGTCGATATCCAATTTGCATCACCGTATCCTTCGATAACATTTGGATATCGATCATAATGCGATCCATAATCGCTGTTGTATCTCAAATAGTGAAGTACCCTAGTCATAGTCGCCAATGCATAGCTTGGGTTACTAGTATACCTACTTAGCTCGCTAACAAGATATGCTAAGTCGGTCGGGTACACATCATTAAGTACATTAACATGCCAATAATTCTAGAATACTCTAATTGGGCAACACCTAAGCCTCTATTTTTAGATAGATGCTTCGGTGTCAATTGAGTTCTAGCTAGGCCGAATCCCCGCATTATGAATATTAAGAATTTTGTCCACATAATGTGCTTGACTTAACACAAGTCCATTACGAGTTCGTATGATCTTTATTCCAAGGATCACATCAGCCAAACCCATGTCCTTCATGTCAAACTTTGATTTCAACATGTCTTTAGTAGATTTGATCATCTTGTCGTTCTCGCCAACGATAAGCATATCATCAACATATAAACACAAGATTACATATCCACTATTTGTGTCTTTGACATAAACACATTTGTCGCATTCATTAATTTTGAAACCACTCTCTAGCATGGCGTGGTCAAATTTTGATGCCATTGTTTGGGAGCTTGCTTTAAGCAGTATAATGACTTAACAAGCCTACAAACTTTGTTCTCTTGTCCAGAGCCATGAAACCCTCGGGTTGATTCATGTAGATTTCTTCTTCTAAATCTCCATTTAGAAATGCCGTTTCACATCCATTTGGTGAACTTCCAAATTTCTTAAAGCGGCAATAGCAAGTATCATCCTAATCGATGTTATTCGCGTAACGGTGAATATGTACCAAAGTAATCAAGACCTTCTCGTTGTCTAAATCCTTTGATTACTAATCTTGCTTTGTACTTGTCAATGGTGCCATCGGCTTTCATCTTCTTCTTGAAGATTCATTTATAGCCTAGTGGTTTACAACCGGAGGTAAATCCACGAGCTCCCAAGTATGGTTTTGTAAAATAGAATCTATTTCACTTTTAATGGCTTCTTTCCATTGAGGCCCTTCGAGAAGTAACCGCTTCTCGGTATGAAGTAGGTTCGTTTCAACCATAAAAGAAACAAAATCGGGTCCAAACGATTTCTGGTTCTTGCCCTTTTGCTTCTTCTAGGTTCAACTTCTTCTTCCTCGGTTTGATCTTGTCTCTCATCCCGGAGATCATTATCATCTCGTTGTCTCTTATCTTGGACAACTTCGTCATCTATTCTAGATGAACTTCCGGTTTCCTTCGTTAAACAAGGAAATATAGTTTCAAAAATGAAGCATTCCTTGATTCCATTAATGTACCCTTTTGTATATCCGGATTTTTCGAATCATGTACAATGAAACGATAAGCATCTGCTATTCTTAGCATATCCGATGAATATACAATCCACATTTAGGTCCAATCTTTTGGGCCTTTGAGTCGATATAGCTACCTTTGCTAGACACCCCACACTCGTAAATCCGATATGATGGCTTTTTGTAGGATCGTAATATTATTGTGTTGATGATTCGGTGGTCTTGGATGATCAAAATACATGTTTGCCATAGTTAGAGAGAGAAGTAGAGAGTTGGGTGTTCTTGCTAGAGGTTTACACAAAGTATGAAATATTAGATTAATGAGAGCACCACCCTTCCATGGATGGAAGGGTATTTATAGTTACATGAAATACGACCTCCTATCGGCTGTGGATCAGGGATACAGTGGGTAAAGACCCGTCCTTCCTCCACGGTGTTGCACTAAGCTATACTACGCTACAAACTAATAAATAAACTACTAAATAACGAAACTAACGACAAGTCTACGAGCTAACTTAAGCTAGATAACATTTGGGGTGACCGACTCTTCACTATGGAATTTTCTAATTCCTAACAATCTCCCCCTAAGGGAGGTCACCCCATGTTTTACATTTCGAATCCTAGCATTCAATTCTTGACATTGTTCTTGAGCTCGTAGACTTGAATTCTTCACTTTCACAATCTTTGTGCTTTAGTAGCGATTCTTCAAAGTCCGCAATGATTTGTACTTTTAGTGGAGGCCTTTAACTGATCCACATCTTTGATGATCTTCGAGCTTTCTTTGAGATCATCAGCCATAGTAAATCTCTGGATCACCCTTAGTTGTGTTGCCATCATGTGAAGTTGTGACTTTCGGACCGACATGCTCACACTTTTGAATCATGACATCTTTCCATCGAGTAGCGGAAGCCTTCATCGGTTCATGATATTTGCGGCAGCAAAGCATAAGCATAGTATGAAATATCGAGCCGTGTTATGTAGATATGCACCACCATGATTTCTTCAAATTAAGTGTGGATCTTTGTGAGCATGCGGCTTTGGATTGACTCCTCAATTACGATCACCGCAACCGTCAAATGTACCGCAAACAACGATTAGCAATAAAACACACGAAAGTGTCTTTGATCACTTTCGTTGAATTGAGGTACACGGCCCACGGTTCCCGTTGATCGAGATAATCTTGCCTGTGATCGGTAGGATTCCTAAGAATCTCCTTGACAGGGTTTCGCACTGTTCTAGTTGTTCTCAAACCGGAACGTCTCAAAGAAGACAACACGGAGTGAGTGAACCAAATAATTGAGATTCAGCGATTGATGAAAATGATTTGAAAACAATCGCGTATTGCTTGAAGAAAGAGTTTTGCAATACGACGAAGGTTTTATGAGAAAGATCAATTTTCAATCAAAATACTTTTGTATTAGAGAATGAGTACACATTCGACGTGCTAGCGAAAAGAAGAGATTCGCACATCGAACGGTTTTCTAAAAGTATTTTCAATCGATATACTTTTGAATTTGAAATGAATACACATTCGACGTGCTAGAGAAAAGAAAGTTTGCACATCGAACGGTTTTCCAAAAGTATTCGTCAATTCCATTCTGGACCAAGGTTGATTCAAGAATGAATCTCCCATCGTTTCTATCCAGTTGTCACAAGCTTGATCTTTTGCAAGATTTCACATGTCACCCACCAAGAGCTTGTTAGATGTTGGCTCTGAAGGATTTCCATCTTCATCGTGAATACTTTTACATACCACTCGGATGTTACGGCAATACCACAAGGATAATGCGTGGGACTCTTAATATATACTTACTTTCCACATTGTGTGAAAAGCAAGTCTTCAAGAATTTAGTGTCCTAACGAGATATTGTGGATGATCTCTTGGCTCTAGACTCAATAGTGCTCATTTGGTTCTGTGTTGGAGACTAGGGAGAGGTCTCCTTCTTCAATATCAACCATCTCTAAGAGAAAGTCGATAGATTATGTCGGTTCCCGTGAGAATGAAACAAGCCCTTTTAAGAGGAACTTGAGTGGCTTGGGAAGTTTAGTCTGAGTGCATCATTGGGTCCATGATGTCTTATCTTCAATACCGGTGTTACCTTAGTAACCACCAGTAGCATATGTATTGAACCCGGTTTACGCCTAAGGTTGAATTATTGGAGGGCTATTTCATTTCACCCTTTTCATATTCATTTCTTTTTCATTCTTCAACCCCTTGATTGCTTACCTAGACTTCATAACTAGAACCTTGTTGGGTTTATTCCGATTACTAGCTCTGTCTCATCCGCACTCTTCCCAATTCTCATTTTCTCCTTTTTCATCATACCTAAGGACTCTACACTATCTAGTGGATTGTCCTCGGTAGATCCCTCCGGTTCGGCGGATCGTGGGAACGAATACCTAACCTAACCATCCTTATAACTCCATGCATAAAGTAAATTGGTCGGTCTTTTGGTATTGTTCTTTCCTTCATGAAACCAATTGAAAAATCATTTGGAAAAACAATCAAGGTACTTGTGATACGAGACCAAAGCATTATGTACCTTAATAGTTTTGATCATTTAGAAAACCTCCCCCTCAACATGTGCGTATGATTTAGAAATTGTTTGGCACATGGAGGCAAGAGGACTTTGAAATATTTTCTTTGATCACAATTTTCATACGGAAAAACCCATTTGATTTTCTTGGTAAATTCTCCCCCTCAATATGTGCATAGGATATTTTAAAACATTTTATCACATAGAGGCAAGAGTTCTTTTGAAGCACATCCACAAATACAAAATCCATTAAGAAAACCATTTGAAAACACAATCAAGGTACTTTATAATCTCTTTAAAAAACTTTTGTACCTCGATGGTTTTGCTCCCCTCAATATGTGCTTCGAGATTCGAAAGCGTTTAGCACATATGAGAGAAGCGACTGCACAATTGAATCAAAACGATCAACTTTTATCAAATTTCATTATTAAATCACAAATTCTCCCGATCAAAATATCAAATCCTTTGAGATTTTGGATCCCAAGTGATTTAATTAGGTTTAGAAAACATGGGAGAAAATGTGGCCTTGTTTAAATACTCATCCGGTTTTGGATAAATCCTCCTCCTCAACATGTGCATTGAATTTGAAATCGTTTGGCACATGGAGGCGGGAGTGCCTTTAAAGGACTAAAACCAATTCCATTAAAAGCAGATTTGAGATTTAAATCACGATCTCTACCCCGATCGAAATATCAAACCATTTGAGATTTGTGATCCCAACCGATTTAAATCATTTAGAAAATTTGGGAAAGACGTGGCAAGATTCAATTTTGAAAAATGATGATAAGGACCAATTTAAGACATTAAAGATTGTTAGTGTCGGTATGATAGTTTTAAGAGATCTTTAGTAAAATAAAACAATTTCACAATCAAACAAGAAGAAAAAATTTCATTTTGAAAGACCTTGATTCTAAAAAAATCATACCATGACATAACATTAAATCTTTAGATCACCACTTATATTGTACAAAGCGGAACTTTTGTGAAGAAATATCGTTTGAAAATATTTTATTTTAAATCACTCTCCCCTCAATCCATGACCGTAGTCGATAATTGAGTGACTCAAGTTTTGATAAAATGAAGACCGTGATTTTCAAAATTTAGTCCAATATATTTTCAAAACAATATTTTTCCATTTTCAAAACAATTTAATTCAATTTACTCAAAATTGTTTAAAAATGGTATCCGCACAAAGATTCGTTAGGTGGTTGAGAAGCTTCATTGTTGTTGTGGGGCATTGAAGAAAAACCGTCTGCGGATATGCGGTGTGACTTCTTCTTACGTTGCATTTTGAATGCCAACCGAGGTCAAATTAAGCTCCGTTTCTTCAATCACTTAGAAGAAAACCATCTGCGATGCGGTGAGACCTCTTACGTTGCATTTATGCCAACTCTCCATAGAAGTCCAATTAAGCTCCGTTTCTTCATTTGTCAACCCAAGATATAGTTACCCTTTCCTTTCGGCATCCAATCATATTAATCAGTGGGATCCGGATCGGGAACATTCTTATAACCAATATACCGCATCGTTAGTGAACACACATACAAATATATGGTGGTCGACAACACCCAAACAAAGAATCGACTAATAAAAGTCAATCCAACATATCAATCGGATCATGTAAGGTATGGGAATAATGTGTTTCTCAAACTCTAATCATCTAAACCTAACAATCATATCCTAGAAACCTAGTCCTTCAACATAGGCAATTATATTTTCGGATAAGCACGTAGGATAATTAAGAAAGTCCGTTAGATGATATAAATTTGAAAACATTCTCCCCTCAATCAATGACTTATTTTCCGAAAAGATTAAAAGCGCGAAGTCATTGATTGAGTTTTCAATTTTACAAAACTACGAATCGATAGATTTACAAGCAACTCATATACTACCATTTTAGAAAACAACAAATATTTTTCTCAAGAATTTATAGACGGAAAAATATTTGAGTAGGAACAATGATCCTTGACATACTTTCCTCATTTGTTTTTAGGAAAAGTGCACGAAATATTTGAAAAATTGGTTTAGCGCAAGACTTTCCTTTCTTTTGAAGAGCGGGTTGCTATCTCAAATAATAGCAAACCATAGTTTAAGCACGGGTTACTGATCAAAAAATCGCAAGCCATAGTTTTAAGCCCGGGTTACATCGAAATAATCGTAAGCCATAATTTTTGACATGTTTAGAAAAGAATATTTACACCTCCTGCTCGAACTTCATCTATGGTCCCGTGCCATTATTGAATGACATTTCTAAGACCGTAGATGTTATCGATACCGAAGACATGTCTTAGAAAACAATATTTTTGGTCTTTTCAAATTTTATAATTTTTATGGATTTTTGTTGGTTTTATATTTTCTATTTTCTTTTGTAGGTTTTATATTTTTGTATTTTGATTTTCGAATAAGTATTTACAAGGATAGAGTAGATGATATAGTTTAAGAAGATGATGATACGAGTACCGAGATAAGGATATCAAGCGACCCGTTGTAGAAGATAGAAGTCATCATCCCTAAAACTTTCACCACCAAAGCTTTCGAGGCTCTTGCATTGAAGAAAGAAATTGAACCATCCGAAAGTGAGACTTTGGCGACTTCCCCCAAACCGAAAATCCTATAGTGAGCGATTTGAAGCTCTATTTCAAGCTTGCCTTAGCCAGTGCAGAGAAGCACACCATTATCATAAATCCATTGCTCCTTTCAAGAATAATCACCGTGATTCTTCGCTCGAGGTTATATCATCAACAAGAAGAACAACATCGTATCATCCCACACATAAAACAATCTTCTCAAATTTCCTTTTCAACGGACGTCCAAGCGATCCATTCCAAAAGGTGTCAAGAGAACAATTCCCCTAGTAGTTGAATTGATGCGGTCGGTCTCTTTGTATAATGCTCAAGAACTCTCGAATACACATCATGAGGGTAATGAAGAACAACTCCCAATGTTCACATCTTTCGTCACGATGAATGTGTATGAAGCTCAAGAACCAAGTACACCAATATCCAAGAACTCTCCGAATACACATCATGCCCTAAGGAAAACACCTCCCAATGTTTGTGGTAAACAATGGCTTTCTTCCACGATGATCGTGTATGAAGCTCAAGGACCCGAACTACACATTCCCAAAAGAGAACAACCGATAACATTGAAGAAGCGGGCCGAATCATCGATTATCTCGTGGGTGACAATCTCTGCGGATGTCAACACGAATAAGTGATTATATCTACGAATCACAGTTAAGCCCTCAAGTAAAACAAATGAGCATCCCCAATGTACACAATTCTCTCTCCCACGATGATTGCGATAACATCAAGATCATCACACACCAATGTACCTCTTATATCTTGAAACATTCTCTTCCATCTCTTCCCCACATAGTTGAAATAAAACACAAAACGCCTTGAGTCAAACCTTGAGTTTCTCTCATGTAATGACAATAGTCTTCCGGGATATCTTCAATCACTTAGAAGTATTAAGCTCATCAAGATTACTCGCATTTAGTTACGGGTCTCCTTCCCCTTGCTAGTTTTGATACTTGTAATCAAGAACACTTTGTAAGCCCGTATACTAGAAATCTGTTGAGAAGAACACTTGAACTCTTGTGAGAATCAACTTGTCAAGAATATGAGCAAGTCTAATTGGGGCTTAAATTCGACATATCACTCTCCCCAATTAGTGCTCTCCCTAAACCGACAATCAGTATGATGAATGACCAGATTAAGAAGAAGTCTTTTGATAATCAATCGCAACTCGTCTTTTAGTCTTCTAACATGTAGCGTAAAATGTAGAATAGATCAGACTCGACCTTCTTCAAGATTGTCCAGGTTGGGAATAGATAGTTAACATCTTCAACTCACCAAAACAAGAACATCACCAAAAGCATCCCAATCAACTTACATCTTGCAAATCCCTTAACTAAAATCCTCCCAATCAAACAAGAACAAAAGATGTTCATCAAGGAAATCAACAATCGTGCCACAACGAACACATAAGATGGTAACACCAAGCTACCAATCACATCAAACAAGAACAGAGATTGTTCGGAATCATCATGTTGATGTATACGTGAAGCATTAACCGGAAGCACTTTGTCGATAAACTCATCAACTTGTGAAGATGTCAACTAACGGCTCTTAGAAGAAACTCCATGTGAAGATGACCCGATAAGAAGAAGCTCGGTTCTTACATGAGTTTAGAGCCGTATGACCATTTAAATTCTCAAATAATAATCAACCATGCCAAAATTTCACACTTCTTCTCCCCTCAAGAATTGCATACGGAGTTGCCATTCTTGATTAAATAAGTGAAAATCATCCAAATGTTCTATTCACACTTCTCCCCGCAAAATAAGCACATGATGTCGCCATCTTCATTATAGTCGAGAAAGTGGAATCGAAAACAATCAACAAGAGCCGGTTCACTTGATGACCAAGCGCATGGAAAAGTATGAAGCATGTTGATGAGAATGGTCATAATAAGAAGATTTCTCTTCTTCGAAGATAAAGCGCCGACACGCACACTTTTCTTTTCTTTAGAGAACGAGGCATGAACTGTTGTGTTCATACGTCATAAGAAGATTTCTCTTCTTCATAAGATAATGCGCACCAAAGCGTACACATTTCTTTTCTTTATGAATCATGTGAGCATCGTCATAATCTCTCTTTCGAGCTCTCTTAGCAAAACATGTAATCATCCCCATTATCATTCTCAGAGGCTCTTTGTCGTGACAACTGATGGAGAAAACCCAATATGATGAATTTGACCTCAAGTAAACTAACCCAAACTCGTGACTTAAACTTGCACATATGTAACAAAGAGCGTGTCGAGAATTCATGCCCTTTGAATCTCTAAGTACTCTATACTCTTCAACCAACCAACCATCAAGTATAAGACGACATCACCTCTTGAAAATCCACAATTGAATGTGACATCGAGCACTACAACGTAACTCCTTAAAGTGATAGTTATTTTGAGGTGATAAGAGCCCAATTCCCCAAGTGGTAAAAGAAAAGGTAAAAGTCACCCAACAATAACTAGATTTCCAAGTCTTCGTTTTTGATAATAAGCTTGAACAAGGATCTTGAAGAATCTTCATCCAACCATCCCGATACCTTCGGATACTAAGTACACTCGCCCGTGATATTTCACTTCAACCTCAAATAAATAATAGTGAATTAACTCCGTTGTCACATCTTCGATTAACTCAAATCTAGCCTTCTTTGACAATTAAATGAACTTTGATAATGGTTTTATCCCGACCATGGTTAAAAGCACATCACCCCATAAAACCATGTAATAACCAAACCGCCATGACGATAATCCAAACACACATCCAATTCATGAAATACACCCTTTTATCCCATCTTCAAGCGAAACCGTAGCACCAACATCATATACGATCCGAAATACACTTTCCTTTCTCCGTGATGGTTCCATCATCACGGATTTTACAATTCTATGGTCTAAACCGAGAAATAGTTTCTTTCGCGGGATTTTACAAGACTAAGAATAAACCGTAAGATAGATCCGAAATGTACTTTACAATTACCGGATGTTTCCTTTGTCACGGATTTTACAAGTCTATGATTTAAACCGAGAAATAGGTTCTTTCGGCGGGATTTTACAAAACCAAGACAAAACCGTAAACAATGTCGACTTGAATGTGTTATGACAACTTTGGTTTCGTGAATATCTGCTTTAGGGGAACATGCAATGGTTCATCAATGGTTCATTATCCAACATCAAAACCATCATCAACCATCCAATTAAATACTTTGGTAAATACATCAATCACGCATTCGTCGGCTATTGTAGTGACCACATGGAGAAGTAAGCCCGATATACCAAACTTGATCATGAAGTAACATTCCCAGTTTGTTACTTAAACTTGTACTAATCCTCGTGAAGAAGAAACGGTGTACCCAATGTACAAAACCTCTTGACATATTCAATCGAGTGAGACACCAAGTGATAGTTACGTTGTGGGTTAAGCAAGAAAGAATCACAACCGTAACTAAATAGCCAAGTCTTTATCACCTTCTATAAACGTCCAAACAAGTCATCTTCGTGGAGGGTAGAAAGAACGAAGGCGAAATAAGTAAACGCGCCTTTAAAACTTCACTTCATATCCCAATGAGAAATATCGTCCATACAAACCCGTAGTCAACATTGTTCAATTATCGATCAAGCCGGAAATAATATTCTTTGTGACAACGTGTAAGCCAACGTATCAAACCGTATAACACAACTACTCACATTAATGCACCAAATCTCATGATCATATAACACGTACACGGATCCAATCTTAAGACCATATCGAATCCATTCCGTGTTAGCCCACGACTTAATATCCAAATCCAGAGGAGAAAGCTCATTATCCAATATCCAATCCGATTATACAATTATGACCAATTCTTGTTAAAGCAATTGTACATAGATGCCTAAGTAATTAACGATCAATAATCTCTCCAAATTTCATGAAATTATATTCACTACCACAACCGTCAAGCTCAAATCAATCCGATCCAATATCAAAAATCCAACTTACAAGCTTGGTTAAAAAATAGTTACTCACATCTAAAACATACGTTCACCAAAATTCACATCAAGACATCAAGATATCAAGTATTGCCCTTATCCATATAATCACATAATATTTCATTAAATCAAAATGCCCATGTTAGAACTCGATCCATTAATTGATACGGCAGCCCATTTCATACAACCACACGAGGCCCAATCGGATCATGTACGACCTAGTGAGTCAACATATCGATCCAAACTCTCCCTTATCCCTAAAAATTCGGATTATAAATAAGATGCATCACACTCCCATTAACCCTAAAAATACTCTAACAACCCTAAGAGCTTCAATCAAGATGCCCCGATCTCATCTATCATCATAAAACACTCTTAATCCAAAACCCAATCTCTCAACAAGATATACGACCCATCATCTTGATCTCTCGTCTTAATCTCATCTCCATTTCTTGCAATATTAAGAGTCAAACATCAAAACATTAAGTCTTTAACAAACCTTGTATGTGATATACAAGCGTATCTAGCCACGAGATGGTTCAAGATGGCCACAGATGATGGCTTTTGAGCGTTTGGACGAGGTCTTTTAAGAGGAGGCAACACGACCTAATTGTGGTGACGGGTAGGTATTAATTTGACCCATCTTGTATGTGTTTCACGGTTAGCAATCGAATAAAGAAAAACAATTAACATACTTGTTAATTGATTTATCTTATAAATTCGAATATTTTCATTAACAAAGGTCTATGAAGATCCCATTCTCGTATAGAAAGGCCTTAGAGTCTTCATGTTTCTTTGAGAAAAAATACGAGGAATGAATCGAGATCTCGTGTAGAGTTTTGTTGGAGTCATTTCAAGATCTCTAGATCGGTGAAGGAAACCATTTGTTTGTTTGACCTTTCATGGTATTCGAAAACAAGAAGGTTATCTCGAGATCAATTTTAATTTCGATGACGATTTGAGTCGAGTCATGAAAGAATGAAATAGAAGATGGAGTATAGGATGGGTTTGGTTGGTTGTTGTTGGAGTTGATTGTTGAGGTGTGAGGATAGGTAATATTTTGTTCCGCTACTCGACTCATGATGGTCTTGAATACATGATGTCGTGATGTTTGAGTCGTTTGGTTTTTTGGTAATGAGGTCGAGTGAGTCATGGTCATTTCTTTCTTCATCTTATTTTTCCGATAAGTCGCTAGTGACCCAAGTCGCTAGTGACAATGGTCTTGAGCCAACTCGCTAAGCCAACTCGCTAAGCTAAAGCCAACTCGCTAAGTTAACTCGCTACGACTTGTTAAATAACAAGTCGCTAGGTCTCTAAGGTCATTTTTTTTTTTTTTTTTTTTTTTTTTTTTAAGATACATTGACAAGTCGCTAGCAAGAAACACATGACCAACTCGCTAGCATGAATATCAAAAGTTTTCCGACCATTTTCAAGTTTACCCGGAAAAACGTGACAAAACTGCAAGATATAATGATTTGACCGGTTTGACCATTAAAAGACTACAAGAATCGACCAAATAACCACCAAAACATTCACGGATATAGTATTGTACAAAACCTCATGTAAAGTGATAAAAATATTGACTTGGACCAAAAATAATGACACAAGACGATTTTTAGACAAGTAAACATCACATGACCGCTTTTGAACCAAACCAGATACTAAAGCATGACAAAACTGTAACCAAAGTAAACTCGAAAAAATAATTCGACAATCATAAAGTACAAAAGCAGCTTTTTTACAAGAATCAAAACCACAAAGAATCAACACAACACAAAACCTTAGCTCGTACCAATTGTAGGATCGTAATATTATTGTGTTGATGATTCGGGTGGTCTTGGATGATCAAAATACATGTTTGCCATAGTTAGAGAGAAGTAGAGAGTTGGGTGTTCTTGCTAGAGGTTTACACAAAGTATGAAATATTAGATTAATGAGAGCACCACCCTTCCATGGATGGAAGGGGTATTTATAGTTACATGAAATCGACATCCTATCGGCCTCATGGATCGTGGATACGATGGGTAAAGACCGTCCTTCCTCCACGGTGTTGCACTAAGCTATACTACGCTACAAACTAATAAATAAACTACTAAATAACGAAACTAACGACAAGTCTACGAGCTAACTTAAGCTAGATAACATTTGGGGTGACCGACTCTTCACTATGGAATTTTCTAATTCCTAACACAAGTGGTTCGGTTTTTCGTTCAACCGATTTGAAAGATGCTCTTGTAAGTTTGGCCTCAACACAAGTTTCACATTTATATTTTGAGTCAATATGGAAATTAGGCATGCAATTAAATTTAATCAGCGGCATTGAATTAAAATTTACATGTCCAAGACGGCCATACCACATATTAGAAGACTCGATCAAGTAGCGAAGAATTCATTTTATTGATAGCATTCTTAACAACCATTACATTGAGTTTAAACATACCATTCGGGGCATATCCCTACCAACATACACTTGATTCTTAGAAAGAACAAACTTATCGAGACTCAAAACAAGGCGAAAACCAAACTTGTTCAATTGTTAACCAGACACAAGATTCTTGCGAATCTACGGAACATACAAGACATTAGTCAACTTGAGCTCTTTCTGGATGTCATCTTCAAGATTACATCTCCTTCACCCTGATTTCGGCGTAGCTTGCGAGTTGCCCATGTGCAGCCTCTCCACTATCAACCGCTATGAAAGAGTGAAACATACTCTTATCGACACACATGACGGGTAGCGGTATCCACCCACCATTCCTGTTGTTGGAACCTACCGGGTTAACCCGGAGATCATGGCAATGACATCGGACACCATAGCAATCATGTCCATCTTCATTCACCATATTATCCCGTGGAGTCACCCGCTTGACATCTTACAATTAGCGACACGGTGACCGGGCGGTCGCAGTTAAACACACCCTTGGAACCACATTTCACAATTGCACTTTAGGAGCAAGGTACTCGGACTTCCTTTGTCCTTCTTGTCATTCTTTCCTTTTCCTTTGCCTTTAGCTTTGACATTGGACTTTGAAGATGACGAAACATGCTCAACCATATTTGCCTTTGCGAATCATGCGTATACGTGTTTTAAAGCCCGACTTGTTGTCCTCTTCAATACGAAGACGAACAACCAAGTCTTCAACACTCATCTCCTTTAAACATGCTTGGTAGTTCTTGAATTCTACCCGGCTTGGAGGTAACTTTTCAATAATAGCAAAGAACTTGAAAAGTTTCACTCAAAGTCATTCCTCGACATGAATGTCGTGTAGCGAGAACTGCGGATCTTGAACACGACTTATCACATTCTTTGAATCAACCATCTTGTAATCCAAAAACGAGCTACCACGAACTTCTTTGTACCAAGCATCCTCGGTTTTATACTTGCGTTCCAATGACTCCCATAATTCTTTGGCGCCTTGGTCTTGCGACACGTTGTACAAAGAATCAACCAAACCATTCGTAACATAATTGTGACACAAAAATCGAATGTTTCCATGCTTCAAAGGCTTGAACATCCTGTTGATTAGAGGATTGACCTTGCAGGAGGTTCCACGTTAGGTGGGTTCTCTTTAAGAACCGCCCAAGGTTCAAAGTAGTGAGATAGAAAAACATCTTCATTGCCACCTCTTGAAATTACGCCCATTGAATTTCTCTGGTTTCTCAAGCATGATTAGCAATCGTGTTGGTAATCAAGCACTGTGCATGTTCACAAGAGTAGTCACGGAGGAGGGTAGTCGTGTTTGTCATCACGAAAATCAAACACAAACAGTTAAACAAACAGTTTTAAATGGTATCTACTTGTACGGATCGATTCAACAAAACTCTAGCTTGGTTTTGATGGATCGAATAAATCGATTTAATAGAAACTCTATCTTGGTTTCGTTAAAGCGATAATAAAGCTAGCAAAAAATGTTATAGATCTGTTAATCCAAATCAGATGTTAAAACTGCTTTTAATTGAAACCGATATCCAAAGAAACTCAACAAGGTTTCGGCGAAAAGCAGATTATAAAAGTCATTAATAATTAATCCAATTTTTAACAAAGTGTAATAAATTCGGTTAAACCGAATCTGTTTTAAGACTGTGGGAAACGGTGTACACTTTAATTAATAAAATCAGATTATAATGATTGTAAATAAATTAATGTAAAAGCGATGAGAATAAATAATGAGACATAATGGGGTAGAAGCGAAGGCGGACTATATAATAATATGTAAACGAAAGCGGTAAAAGGTCGTGAGCGAGGCTCGTGTTTAACACGATTCCCTTAAAATGATTTGCCCTTTTCCGTGGTACAACGTTCTAAGCAAGGCCGGTCGGACACGACAAACTTGCTCGAAAGATCATTGAAACACGTGTAGCTTCGATCAAAAGATTGCCGGAACTCGTATGGTAAGGAGCTACGTTATACGAATGTGTCAAGCGAATGGACATGGGGCTTTATTTATATTGAAGACACAACTTGTCCTCCAAGAAAATATCCCACCATATTAACGAAAATCATTATATCAAAAAGCAGTTCATAAATCTTTAATGTATAAAACCGATTTTCATATCTTTTAAAAACATAAACTAATTTACGTAAACTTACTTGATAAGTTTCAATCTATTCCTAAAATAGATTTATAGAAATCTGAAAAATGAAACTTCAGCTATGACAAAGATATCTGACGTGTCACGAGGCTTCGGAGTCAGCATTCGTGTCCGCAGTCGCGGCTCGCATGAGTTGAAGCTTGAACTCATTTTGACCCGAAAATCCCATTTTCGCACCCCCCGCAGCGCCAAGCGTAGGAGTGGGAGCATAACCAACCTAAAGGAATTTGATAGCCAAAACAATAATTTCCTTATAAACAAGCCTCCACTTCTTGTTTTGGGCGATGTGGGATTCTCCCATTTTCCAAGTTTTATGTTTCAAGTGCCTCACTTTGAGACCGCGATATCTCATTCATTTCAACTCCATTTTGGACATACTTTAGCTCGTTGTGAAGCTCTCGTCAAGGAGAACGCAAAGCTACCAAGAAACATAAATATATATAACATATATCATATATTAAATAGTGTCCAAAATTTGCAAAAACTCATTTTGCTAAACCAATTTTCCAACAGTATCTAGGGTTTTGTGCTACCCTAGAGTGCCATCTAAGGCTGAGGAATTTCCACGTGGTGGACATCCAATGGACGATGCAAGAATGACACGTGACTTGAATTTCTTGGTGTAACACCCCCAAATCTGGTTTAGCGGAAGCATACGGGTCATGGGGTGCAACTAAATCGGACATCATAACACAAGTAATAAAGAACGGAATACATACTCCGTTTTAATTTCAAAAAATTGTTTAAAACCATTATATTACAAACATCGTTTAAATAAAACGGGCACAACCCATAAGTTTTGTGGTCCCAAAATAAAACATCAGCATGTGTGAAAACATTTCTTTTAGTATAACTACGACCATTGCCACTCTTTGCCTTGAACCATGATAATAAATCAAACACCTGAGAAAAATATGCTAAAAAGGTCAGCTAAAAGCTGGTGAGTTCATAGGTTTATAATTAAAACAATAGGTATGGACCATAATCAAAGGCATATAATCATTACAATGAATATAATGATATATGAATGAAAGTCTATTACGTTAGCACTAAGTTCATGCAACCGATACTACGACAGTTTCTGTATGCTAAATGAAGTCATACAATATATAGGCCCAGCAGTGTTTTGTCCCTCTACACTCGATTCCGACATGGTATACGTTTCGCCTTGCCTAAGCATGGCCAACCGAGCGGAGGAGTCACCTCGATAGATCAATTTATAACATTCGCGATTCCAGTGAGGCCGACGGTTCATGAAGAGGGCAATTCAAGGGACATAAGGGCTTAGGCTAAACCACGTAATAGTAATCATGCAATAGTTCAGGTTCATAAAAAGGTTTTGCATATTTTCTCACCCAAAAATGTATAAAACAATTTATCAAGTAAAAGAGGGGCTATAAACTCACCTTAGCAATAAGTAGTCCAAAGGTGGGACTTCAATGAATGCTATGGAACTGCGTCGACACGCGACCTAGATAAGGAGGGCAATATTTTAGTTCATTACTTTAATTTATACTTTCTTAAAATGGTTCAATTAATATTGTTTTCATAATGGTATTAAAACCAAAATTTGGTTTGTAAAATAATTTTAATGTTTTACTAGTAAGTATATGAATGTATATATATACTTATTCATGTTGACACACAATTGTATCGTCAAAATCAAATAAAGTTGATTTATTTCCTAATTGTTTTTAGAAAATACTCATTTTAAAGTTGAAGACTTTCAAATTTATCATATGATAAAATGATATAGTAGTCACTATTTGTTTATCAAAATTTGGTTTTTAATATTTACAATTTACAGCTAGTAATTACTTGACATAAATATGTCTACTCGAACACATTTGACGTTAAAACTTTGATGTAGGCCTTATTAAGTAAATTATATTTTAACACTTGATTCTCTATTTAGTTTGGCTTGAATTAAGAATATTACACTTGACGTTATGACGCCTACAAATTCAAGTGAAAGGAAATGAATATCACGGAAACGAGTTGGTTTATTATTGGACTACCGATTTACGTTTCGATTTTAATTTCATTGATCCGTTTGAATCACTTAAACGGACACCCCAATACCACAGTGGGTTGTGGCCCGGCCTCGAGGTTACCAGACTTGGGCTTAGGCCCGAAGTGGGATTTGTACAAGGGAAAGGGCTTCGGCCCATGGATGGTTTAGAAGTCTTTCTGGGTTAAGGCCCAAATGAATTATATACCCACTGTCACAAGGATTTTAGATGACATTAAACATGCAAATTATTAACACCATACTACCACTGCCCTTTTCTTTTGAAGCAAGATTTCATCATGAGTAGTTTTAACTCGAGACACACTTGGCCATAGCACGTCTCGGACTGTGAAGTCGAGACTTCTCGACCAGGGATCCTTCGTACAAGACCCAAAACCTTTAACGCTTCGCTAAGGGGACATTAGACTCCCATTAACACAAGGTTTATATGCAAACAACTCTATCACTTTGATCTAAACATGGCCCCGACATTGTGGTACTACCACGCCATCAGATGAAGGAAGGTTTGTCAAGTAAAGCTCAAAGTTAATATACTTCTAAGTACTCGGGTTGACTTAGTTCTGGTTTTATTATTATATCATCGGTTTTTTGAAAACTAGATAAAGTACCACAATCCACATTTCATTTCCCGATTCAACAAAGTTAACCACAATGACTACCTATAACGACAAATCTAATCGCTTGTTCACACTCGATCATGACTCATGGTTTCAAAACTACTTATAATAACAAAGAGGTGGTTTCTTTAGCATATGATTTTTATCAACATGAAACAACAACATAGACATCGACTGATGAATACCTCGAGTACCCGAGTGGGTTCTCATTGATACTATACCCAACTCAATAATAAGGAATGATGGTGATTAACATAAGCGAATTTATAACAATTTTCGATACAAGGTACCAATTTAATATCCCTTTATTTATGTTCATAACACAAAAACATTTACAACAATAGAAAGTTAATAACCTTATCTCGAGAGATGAAGATGTAGAGGATGAAGGAAAATTCGAAGGTTCTGAACCAAATGAAGCTTGAATTAACTCAATTGCACTCCTAATTGCGAAACCCCTAAATCAATTTTTGAAACCCTAAATCTCATCCAACCCTAATTTTTGGTAAAGTTAATGATGAAACTGAGTTGATGGTTTCTCCCCTTCGAATTTGTAAATAGAGACATAGAAAGGGGGTGCCTTGACTCGACTTTCCAACTTGGAAGATGTGAAGTATCCACTTTTAGCAAAACTCACTATCAATCCTTCTCCCTCCTCGTTGGCCTCTGAGAATGGTGTAGAATGAAACAAAAAATCCCTGGGAATAGATGAAGGATAGATTAGCTTCTTAGATTCTTGACGGTGGCTTGACTTTTGTTGCTTGGGGCGGCGTTCACGATGGCAGAGAAAGGAAGGGACAAAAACATTCACTTTTAAGTATCTTGAATAGGAGAGGTGAGGAAGAAAGTGGCTTCTTAGATACCACTTCTACCATTTTTCCTTTTTGAGGGTGATTACCCAGTGAAGGAAGGTTAGCGAAGGAGATGGGATCTTTTCGAAGAAGCGGGTTTTGGATTATTATTGTGTGAAGGTGAGGCGTGGGTGAGTAAGACAAAGAGAGAACAAAATAAAAGAATTTTATTAACTTTAAAATAAATGGTTGTATTTTTAATTTATGGAGGTAAGGTTTAAGTGTTATAAGTAACTTCAATTTGTATTAAGTATTTTATGTCCCACGATATTATACCGTGACTGAAGTATTATAGTTTGATACTTTTTATACTGAATCGCCTTATGATTATGTTTCTGAAATGGTATTATATTGGTAATATTTTCTATTCCGGGGATTTACCATATGTTTACTTTGCCCTTATCATAGTGTCGGTACGCGTGCGGTGTCGGTCTCAGTGGAAAACGAGATAACCTCTCGTCTTACAACTTTAATCATAAGAGAATTTCAGGACTAACATAACACAATATTCAAATTATGCGATGAATGCAAAAGTAATGCAATAGGCTACAGGGTGCGAGTTATCCACTCAAATGATCAGGCAAGCTTATGTATGCTTAATGAATATGCTTAGTAATTGTGGAAAACTAGAAGGGGGTTGAATAGTTTTACCAATTTAAAACTTCCTTTTAAATATTTAGATCGACTTATGTCAATTTATTTGGTTGTTTATGTTGGACGTTGATAGATAGATATATAAACGTGTAATGAAAGATAAAGAGTAAGAAGCACATCACCACGACACAAGTATTTATAGTGGTTCGCACAAGGACACCTTCCTTGCCTACTCCACTCCCCGAGTCACCTACTCGAGAGTTCGTAAACACTACACCAACTCCTTATGGCGGAGAAGCCTTCACAACGTCACTTAACCTTTTTCCCAGACAAAGCTAAATACCGAGTTCCTTCACACCAAGGCGAACCACACCTAACACAACGCCGCCTTACCCTTTATACGGTGCTAGGCTAACCACCGAGTTCTTTCACACCTTAGAGAACTAATCCTATCACAACGTCGCCTACCCTTTATTAGGTACTAGGCTAAGCACCTAGTTCCATTACTATGGAGGAACTACTACCCTTCACGACATAACACCTATTATCAAGGAGATCTACTCCTTGTTACAACACCATCAAGGATATCACCATGCTTGTAAATAGACAAATACTTATATGTATAACGATGCACCTCATCGATTATACGACGTAAGCATTCTTCCCAAATGCTACTTGATTTGATTCTTTGGCATCCTTCACTAATGCCTTTGACACAACGCTTGGCACCCTTCACTAATGCCTTCGTCTTGACACCTTTAGCATTCTTCACTAATGCTTTGACACGGACGATAAGCACCTTTCACTAATGCTTTCATCTTGACACTTTCGGCATCCTTCACTAATGCCTTCAACCCAACATCTATGGAGAAAGGAAGAACTATCAACAAGAGAACCTTAGTTGTCTTGATGATGACGGCATGGCAACTCATGGACTTGAGCTTCCTCGTCTTCAAGAGGTGGTGATCTTGCCTTTAAGAGGAACCTAGAAGATCACACAAAAACAAAAGACAAACTACATAGATCACTTGGATCCGAGGTTGAGGGTTAGAATACTTGGGGAAGTATGTGTGTAAAGTGATGCATGAAAAGGAAGAAATGGCTCTATTTATAGAAAATTTCATCGCTCCCCGCATCCCACGGATCCTTTTCACTTGGGATCCGGCTAGCACAAAGCCGTGGATCCGTGGAACGCTCCTCTTTGCCCATGGGTATTTTTGGTTATGGGTCATGGGTCATGGGTTGATCCATTGTTTTCTTTCTAGATACAATGAACTTGGTTAAGTGGTATTAATAAAACCATAGGTTATGGGTCAATACCATTTGCTAGTTACTACCCATTTTAGTATTAACATGTTTTTACCCATTTTAGTATTTACATGTTTTTACCCATTTTAGTATACTTAGTTTAAGTATGTGCTAACCCAATATGTAAACATTAGTTGTTGTACATATATATCTAAATCATAAAAACACTTAAACTTGTTATAGTGTTTTATGTGAAAGCGTAAGTGTGTTAGGAAACTATTAATTCAAACTATTTACGTACTTTATTTGTTTCGTTAAAATGATTTTACGTTTGTTATCGACAAAACATTAGAAGATCGTAAAATATAAATAAACTTTTTTACGGCTTATTTGTATTAACAAGGTGGATTTGGTGAGATGATCAATTATTACCCAAGTAGTGTTATAATTGATAGAGGTCTTTGGTGACTTGGTACTAGAGTCCATTGTTATGCATTCCCATTTCTATCTGGAAATTTCGGTTTGTACAGGTAGATTCGATGGTTTCTGATTGTTTGAATTTTTCTTTTCGAACATGCTAAGTATTGTTTGACATAGGTCAAATACCAGCCTTCATGTTTGGCACTCAGAATAGCTTTCTGGATCAAGGTGCATCTTTCCGGACACTAGATGAGTATTACTCTTGGCCTTAACGAGGTTTACACATAATGGGATTACAAATCCCCTAATGGCGTGGGTCTCAACGTTGGTCCTTGGGGATAAGATTCCCTTCGGTCTTTTACGAACTCCATTTCACCTTCAGGTATGTCGTAAAAGTTTTATTTAGTCGGTTCTTCCTTTGAATGCTACTACTTGAGCCTCAAGACTTTAAATGGAAGGGGTGAACTAGATTTTTCGTTTCCCCAAAAAGGTATAGTTTGCTAACTGTTGCTTAGAGTACATGCGGTTAGGACCTGTTTTGCCCTGGGTGATTATGAATGTCGTAATTGATCCTATGTTGCGGCTCCAATTATTGATGTCGTCACATGGTCAACTACCTTTTGATTCCATACATTCCGTAGGGCCTTGTGGTCGGTGTACACTGTACCCTCTTGATGTAGTAAGGATAGCATTTCTAGGTTTTCTTAGTGTGATCTTGTTAGGTCCTAACTCTAATCTGTGCACTGCGTAGTGCTCCTCATGAATCTTTAGGTGTGGAGTATTCTATACCCTTATTTTCCTCTTTGAATCAGGATATCTTTCAGCTCTGGTGTAAAGCGTCTCCTTCCAATGGTAAGGTCTCTGTCATACTTAGGTATGTCTAAAACAGGTGCACCACACGATTTCCTTGCATCGTGTGTGTGGGTGCTTGATGGGTTGACCTATGGTGTATGGCGATCTATTCCTTTCTTTGTTCAGTGTAGATGATAGGTACATGGTGCTAAATCATTGTCGAGGGTCCAAACGTTTCACATTTGTTTCCTTGGTAGAAGATCTCTTCCCTCAGGTGGCACGGTTTATTCTATTCCCGTGTATGTGAGATGTCTGGCATTTTAAGATGGGGTGTCAACGTGAGATATAGACACGAACTTTTCAATTTCATGGTTGTGGGTTAAGCACTCCCTTTAACATGACCAGGCAGGAATTTCAAGAATCTAACCATGCCCGCGCACGTAGCCCCTCCCGAATTATACATAGGTGATCAGGCTATGTATAATTGGGGACTGGTGACGTGTTGTTCGGTATAGTCTTAATCTTGGTGTATTTATTCTTCGGTCAGCGGAAATGTTGTAAAAGTTCATGTGTGAAGTTTTGGTGTGATGGTTTATAAAATTTGTTGGGCCGACTAATTTTGTCAACATGACATATGGCTCGTTTGACCAAGGTGTGTAAAACAAGGGCAACTTGGTTAGGGATGGAATGTTGAATTTGTGATTCTTGGCGAGGTAACAATTTGAGTTGGTCTTGACGGTATTGATAATAATACCTTCGCAATCTTTGAAATGTGGATTTTTCTAAGACATCTCGTTGAGTGATACCAATTTGTCAGATAGACTAGTCGAATACCCAGGATGACTTTCTCTTACCTTCAGAGAAATCCTTTCATCGTGATAAGATGGTTGAAATCCTTAATGATATGGTGAAAATGGTCATGGAGAGGACATATATTAGGATAACACGATAAGAACAACGGATACATTACTAGGAAAGGTTTAGTACATTAAGGTTACATAGAAAGTACTTAAAGTAGATTCTTAGGAATACGACTTGGAAGTTTAAACTAAGCTTTATTACAAACAAGTTTCCTTAGCAAACTTAGTTCCTTCCTCGGTGACCGTCGGAAGTCTGGACAATCCTTCACTCTTCATTCTGGTAATTGTTCTGACAAGTGTTTCCTTCATGCTGATCACCCCTATTTGGGCACATGCTCTTGGTGTGACCTTTAATTCCACACCCACGGCATGTCACTGTCTCCCAATAGAGTTGCTTACAATCTTTCATCTTATGCCCAAATCCTTTACAGATTTCGCAAGGTGGGGGCACTTTCCGTAGTGATGATATGGGCACATGTTGCACTTGGGTTTTGTCCCAGCATACCCTATTTCTCACTTTGCTCTAGTAGTCCTGACTTCACTCGTCCATTTTTGCTTACTTGGTTGTTTCACTTGATCTTCTTCACAATCATCTTCCCAATTCCTCTTGCTACCATAATACCTCACTGCTTTGCCTTGGGGCAGTGGCCCTGTCAATCCAGAATTCGCACCAGTAGCTTCTTGAGTAATAGTAGGTGCGAATACAACAACGTTCCTCCGAATTTCGGGTGAAAATCCCCAAAAGTATGCTTCGAGTTTCTTTTCCTCAGGTCCTACCATGTCAGGACATAGTTGGGCCAATTCGCGAAAGCGGTTGGTGTACCCTTCAATGTCATTCCATATCATAGTTAGTCCACAGAGCTCTTTTTCCATCATTCGCAGTTCATTCCTTGAGCAGTATTCCGCAGTCATCATTCTCTTCAGTGTGTCCCACTGAAGTGAGTAAGAAGCGTCAATTCCCACTGAATGGACATAAGTGTCCCACCATGTGAGGGCTTGATGCTGAAAGGTGCAAGTAGCATACTTGACCTTACAATTGTCCGCACAACGCTGTTCGCGGAAAATTGTCTCTAACCTTTCTGGCCATTTTGCCAAACCTGTGGCTCCTTCAGTTCCTACAAATGTTGGTGGTTTACAGGTCATGAATTCTTGGTAAGAGCAATTTCGTGTTATAGGTGCCTTACAAACAACTTCTTCCTGTTCCCCTGGATGATGTTGTTGATGTTGTGATTGACTTGATAGTTAGTTATCCTTGCAGCAACTCGCTCAGTAACAAATTTCTCAACGGTGGTTGTGTCCATGTTCTGCTTAACTGGAAACATTTTTCTTCAACCACAAGAAATGACAACAATGAGTTTTCTATGAGTATGGGGACCATAGTGGAGATTCTCAAAATTACAACATGCACTACTACTCAATGAAGTATTTTCTAGGTTGTATTAACTGGGTATTACGTAGACCTAGTCTATTATTATGAAGTTAAGAAAACGGAGTTTGGTTGGAGTGAATTTAACATAAGGATATAATTCACAAGACGCTGTTCTTTATTATGCATAACTTTTCATCACCATGAATTCGATTACATTCCAAGAAGATTCCTGGCTCATAGGGCCGATACATAGCATGCGTTCATTGACTCGCTCTAGTTTGTCATACAACAAGACTACTATTAGTGTTTTTATTGAAACCACTCATCACGATGCTTATAACAATAACTAGTGTAACTTAAGCACTTCCCGGTGCCGCCCCGGGTTGACTTTGTTGAGTTGTCTTCCATTCCTCAAACTCTCTGAGCTGGGCCTCCATCCTGGCAAGTCTGTTGTTGGCCTCATTTGCCCTACTCTCCATAGTACGTCTTAGAAATTCTACGACACCCTCCAGATACTCCGACTGAGTTAGTGCTACTGTAGTAGCGGTCTCCAACCGTGTCAACCGACTCTAAATCTCTGTGAGACGTCCCTGGGTGTCTCCCGGAGTTTGCAGAGCACACCCTTCAATGTGGTCTTCAAGGAGGGCAATTATTTCGTTCAACTTCTCACGAGTTTCCACTAATGTTGTTCCAATATTGTCGTTGCATTCCTTGAGTCTTTCTCCAAGTGCTTGTATTTCCTCCACCACATCCTCAATTCCTTCAATTCTTTCTAATGGTAATATTCCCAGATGATCCGACATCTCTTATATTTGTTCCTCATGACGTGTTATGCGTGCCATAACTGTGTCGAGAGTTGGTGGTCTAGCAGTGGCTGCTTCCGGAGTTTCTCCAACTTCGAACACACTAGGAGGTGGTGTACCAGAAGACGATGGTGATGATGCAGAGAGGCGATTCTCTTGCCGCAGTATCTCCCAACCGAGAAGTGGATCTCTTTGATGCCTTGGTGAGGTGTGGGAGTAGTGGAACCGGTAGGTATAGTATTGATAGTAGTGATGATCCGGAAGTGAGCGGTGGAGTGTGGGTAGTACCCACCGGTGAACTTGATACACTACCTGCACGGGTTTCCAATGTCGAGTGAGTTGAGAAGGGGCGGGATGCGTTCAACAGTGACAAACCTTTGTCGTGTCATCGCATCCACCTCCAGTGAGGAAGACATGGTCTGTGACAAGACGGTGCATATGTGTAAGTATATATAAAAATATACTTACAATAGATATGGGGTAGTGAATTAGTAAATAGGAAATATAACATGCAGTCATATATAAATGAACTCTAAATAAAATGGCAAGTAAGGCAAGCGGCAACTGACGGTCGTAGAGTGATGTTTTTTGTAAAAATAGTTGTAGTTTAGGGTTTATATCTATCTAGTTCTCTATAACTTAGGCTCTGATGCCAATCTGTAACACCCTCAAATCTAGTTTAGCGGAAGCATACGGGGTCATGGGGTGCTACTAAATCGGAGATCATAACACAAGTAATAAAGAACGGAATACATACTCCGTTTTAATTTCATAAAATTATTTAAAACCATTATCTTACAAACATCGTTTAAATAAAATGGGCACAACCCATAAGTTTTGTGGTCCCAAAATAAAACATCAACATGTGTGAAAACACTTCTTTAAGGATAACTACGACCATTGCCACTCTTTGCCTTGAACCATGATAATAAATCAAACACCTGAGAAAAATATGCTAAAAAGGTCAGCTAAAAGCTGGTGAGTTCATAGGTTTATAATTAAAACAATAGGTATGGACCATAATCAAAGGCATATAATCATTACAATGAATATAATGATATATGAATGAAAGTCTATTACGTTAGCACTAAGTTCATGCAACCGATACTACGACAGTTTCTGTATGCTAAATGAAGTCATACAATATATAGGCCCAACGCGAGTGTTTTGTCCCTCTACACTCGATTCCGACATGGTATACGTTTCGCCTTGGCCTAAGCATGGCCAACCGAACGGAGGAGTCACCCTCAATAGATCTATTTATAACATTCATGCTTCCCAAGAGGGAACCGATTGTTCATGAAAGGGGCAATTCTAGGAACATAAGGGCTTAGGCTAAACCACGTAATAGTAATCATGCAATAGTTCGTGTCCATAAAAGGTTTATATATTTTCTCACCCCAAAATGTATAAAACAATTTATCAAGTAAAAGAGGGGCTATAAACTCACCTTAGCAATAAGTAGTCCAAAGGTGGGACTTCAATAAATGTTATTGAACTGCACCGACACGCGACCTAGATAAGGAGGGCAATATTTTAGTTCCTTACTTTAATTTATACTATCTAAAAATGGTTCAATTAATATTGTTTTCATAATGGTATTAAAACCAAAATTTGAGTTGTAAAATAATTACAATGTTTTTATATATATATATATATATATATACTTATTCGTGTGGACACACAATTGTATCGTCAAAATCAAATAAAGTTGATTTATTTCCTAATTGTTTTTAGAAAATACTCATTTTAAAGTTGAAGACTTTCAAATTTATCATATGATAAAATGATATAGTAGTCACTATTTGTTTATCAAAATTTGGTTCTTAATATTTACAACTTACAACTAGTAATTACTTGACACAAATATGTCTACCCGAACACATTTGACGTTAAAACTTTGATGTAGGCCTTATTAAGTAAATTATATTTTTAACACTTGATTCTCTATTTAGTTTGGCTTGAATTAAGAATATTACACTTGACGTTATGACGGCATACAACGAAGTGAAAGGAAATGAATATGCGGGAAACGAGTTGGTTTATTATTGGACTACCGATTTACGTTTCGATTTTAATTTCATTGATCCGTTTGAATCACTTAAACGGACACCCCGATACCACAGTGGGCTGTGGCCCGACCTCGAGGTTACCAGACTTGGGCTTAGGCCCGAAGTGGGATTTGTACAAGGGAAAGGGCTTCGGCCCATGGATGGTTTAGAAGTCTTTCTGGGTTAAGGCCCAAATGAATTATATACCCACTGTCACAAGGATTTTAGATGACATTTAACATGAAAATTATTAACACCATACTACCACTGCCCTTTTCTTTTGAAGCAAGATTTCATCATGAGTAGTTTTAACTCGAGACACACTTGGCCATAGCACGTCTCGGACTGTGAAGTCGAGACTTCTCGACCAGGGATCATTCGTACAAGACCCAAAACCTTTAACGCTTTGCTAAGGGGACATTAGACTCCCATTAACACAAGGTTTATATGCAAATAACTCTATCACTTTGATCTAAACATGGCCCCGACATTGTGGTACTACCACGGTGATGTCTCGTCTTGTCTTATGAATAAACAACGCCATCAGATGAAGGAAGGTTTGTCAAGTAAAGCTCAAAGTTAATATACTTCTAAGTACCCGGGTTGACTTAGTTCCGGTTTTATTATTATATCATCGGTTTTTCGAAAACTAGATAAACTACCACAATCCACATTTCATTTCCCGATTCAACAAAGTTAACCACAATGACTACCTATAACGACAAATCTAATCGCTCGTTCACTCTCGATCATGACACATGGTTTCAAAACTACTTATAATAACAAAGAGGTGGTTTCTTTAGCATATGATTTTTATCAACATGAAACAACAACATAGACATCGACTGATGAATACCTCGAGTACCCGAGTGGGTTCTCATCGAGACTATACCCAACGCAATAATAAGGAATGATGGTGATTAACATAACCGAATGTATAACAATTTTCGATACAAGGTAACAATTTAATATCCCTTTATTTATGTTCTTAACACAAAAACATTTACAGCAAGAGAAAGTTAATAACCTTATCTCGAGAGATGAAGATGTAGAGGCAAATTCGAAGGTGCCGAACCAAATGATGCTTGAATTAACTCAATTGCACTCCTAATTGCGAAACCCCCAAATCAATTTTTGAAAACCCTAAATCTCACCCAACCCTAATTTTTGGTAAAGTTAATGATGAAACTGAGTTGATGGTTTCTCCCCTTCGAATTTGTAAATAGAGACATAGAAAGGGGTACCTTGACTCGACTTTCCAACTTGGAAGATGTGAAGTATCCACTTTTAGCAAAAATCACTATCAATCCTTCTCCCTCCTCGTTGGCCTCTGAGAATGGTGTAGAGTGAAACGACAAAGCCCTGGGAAAGTCGAGTCAAGGTTAGGAAGAAAATGGCTTATAAGTATCTTGAATAGGATAGGTGAGGATACTTCACATACTTCACTTATAAACATTCACTTATAAGTATCTTGAATAGGATAGGTGAGGAAGAAAATGGCTTCTTAGATACCACTTTTACCATTTTTCCTTTTTGAGGGTGATGACCTAGCGAAGGAAGGTTAGCAGAAAAGGAGATGGGATCTTTTTGGAAGAGCAGGTTTTGGATTATTATTGTGTGAGAAGGTGAGGCGTGGGTGAGTAAGACAAAAGAGGAGAACAAAATAAAAAGAATTTTTATTAACTTTAAAATAAACGGTTGTATTTTTAATTTATGGAGGTAAGGTTTAAGTGTTGTAAGTAACTTCAATTTGTATTAAGTATTTTATGTCCCACGATATTATACCGTGACTGAAGTATTATAGTTTGATACTTTTTATACTGAATCGCCTTTTGATTACGTTTCTGAAATGGTATTATATTGGTAATATTTTCTATTTCGGGGATTTACCATATGTTTAATTTGCCCTTATCATAGTGTCGGTACGCGTGCGGTGTCGGTCTCAGTGGAAAACGAGATAACCTCTCGTCTTACAACTTTAATCATAAGAGAATTTCAGGACTAACATAACACAATATTCAAATTATGCGATGAATGCAAAAGTAATGCAATAGGCTACAGGGTGCGAGTTATCCACTCAAATGATCAGGCAAGCTTATGTATGCTTAGTAATAATAAATTACCATTTATTATTTAATAATGAGTGAAAAATTACCGTGTGTCACACTTGGGTCTGCCAGATGCATGGAAGACTCCATGCACGATTGTTATGTTGTAGTGAAATGTTCGCAGCACTGCTTCTATATAAATGAGGTGATGACGTGTGTTTGTATGTTGCAACGGTCTTGAAGAAGAGCCCGGCTTGTGATGACGTGTGTTTGTATGTTGCAACAATTATTCCTAATTGTATCTCCTTTAAACGTTTATAATTTTGTTCAACCAGTAATATTTTCATACAAACCTTAGGTACGTATTCTCATAAACCTTAATGAACATAAAATGATAGGTAGCAAAAAAAAATTACGATTTTTTTAAAGAAAACTTTCATAAGGTGCTAGTTTCGGTGCAAAGCACACACAAAATAAACCTTATTGTTATCATCAGACTCACTAAAACTAAAGCTAAACTATTCAGCTACAAGCTAATGCATATTTTGAAACATCATGTACCCAAATTCCCCAACCTAGGGTATATGATACCTAACTTCTCAATTACAAATTAACTCAAGATTAGATTACTTATTTTGTTGGAGATTATGGCTATGTTTATTTTTGCTAGGAAAACACAATCCCTTTATTAATTTGATCATCTAGCTTGTGTTCTTCCATCCTTTTTCTTCATTCTAAATCGACACCACAAACACACCCGCACAAGTCTGGATATTTTTTTGAGAAGTAAGGAAATAATAGTATAACGCTTTCTTCATACTTAAGCTATTTCAAAATTTATAGCTTTAGTCCCTTAAGTCCTAATCCTTCTTATTTGTGACACATCTTATTTTCTAAAACCATTTACTTATTATTAATACTTATAGTTTGACTACCGTCTTTGACTAACCAATCACAAAACCTTTTAACTTATAAAAGTCATAGTTAAACTATTTAAATGGCATTCTTATAATAAAATATTAAAGACCCGGTTTTGGGATGTAACACTTTTTTGGTTTAAGAACATCGGATGTGCGCATACGTTTGGATTGGCATGTTAATATCTTTCAATTTGTCGTGAATAATGAAACATGTTAACGCATAAGTGCAGCCACTTAAAATATCACCTTCATATGTATATACACAAGCAAAAAAAACATAAGTATAAAAGGTGTTAAAAAAAGTACACTCACATTTACATAAGCATTTTCGCACACAATTTAGGCACCAAACATATGACCATACCTACAATCTTTTGATCATTTCTTGATCGTTTAACCTTTTGTATTTCATTAGCGAGATCTTTATTTCACAACACAATCATTGTACTCTGTATAATTTGTCTATAAACGTTTGGCTAGGATCAATCCAGCCGGCTATTGTTCTTCCCCGTGATTGCTTACATACTTATTTGATATCATTTAACATGGTAGTAGAGCTATAGACTCTCAGTCTCCCCGTTTTTCCTTTTTTCGTGAAACCATTTTAAGCTCATTTTTACTCCACGCAACATGCAACATCCGTAATTGTTTGAAGAAAATACACCATCCACACAGATAATTACCTTTTTTATGGAATTTTCCCTCCACCAATTTGTTATTTTATTCATCTATGATCCTCAAATGCTATTATATACAACCCGTTACACCACAGGTCAAGAGTTGAGTGAACAATTTTTCAAAATGTCAAACGACATTCAAGTGGGCCAGTGTTAACACCGGAGGCGACGTGCGACGAAATATTTTATGTGAAGAGAAGATAGACTTCGTTATTTGACGGAGAAGACTCTAGGTGGCTATTGCCGATGATCACTACGAAGGAGCGGTGGCAGTAGTGTCAAGTGTGATGGCAACTCGACGTTGACTTTGTCGGAACCATTGAATGGCGGGATGTTGCATGAGAAGACAAAACTTATTATTTCCAACGACATGGCAGATTTTAAGAGACAAAGCTAGATTGTGTGAAGAAAGAGAGGGGGATAAAGGAGAAAATTTACTTTCTTGAAGGAATGTAGGAGGAAAGTGTTAAAGCTACTCAATATGTTCATCAAACGCATCACTTTCACACAAACGTCACATCAACATTCGACACACCGTCAAACCCACCACATTTTACTTTTCATGGTCATTACCATTCCAGAAATATAAAAATACCCCACTTTATACAAAGATACCCCACAATATATTTCACACACACTCACAAACCAAAACATCTATAAACGCGCCCCTTCTTTTTGAAAATCCATGGTTGCCATGTGGTGGTGCTTGAATTCTATGGGGGACCTCACGTTCTGAGTGAGGTGAAGGTGGTGCACCACCCACCATAAAAACCAACCTAACGCTTTCTTTCTTGCATCCCACACGTGGCTAATTTTGTTGTTTTATTTGGGTAAAAGCGCTATATCGATTATCATTTGTCACTTGCCTTTATATATATCGAACATTTTTTTTTGCTATTCTATGTACTAAACTTGATTTTATTGTATTTTTTTTGTGTACTTTATAGCAACTATGATACATATAGTAGCAAAAAATGAGGGGCAAAATACACAAACAATACAATAAAATCAAGTTTAGTACATAGAATAGCACAAAAAATTATTCGATACATATAAAAGGTGCGAGTGACAAGTATAATACATTACGTTGTCATTATACCTTTTTATTTTATACGACGTACTTTTTCTCATTTTTAATACTTTGTATAGTTACGGATACAAAGTTTAAAACACATATACCTTTGTTGAACATGTTACACGAGGGTGGAGATAGCGTCGGGATGGAGGGTCCTCAATACTCTAGCCCCAAACAATAGATACATGTTTCATTTCGGGTGTTGTCACTTTTCTATGATGGTTTGTTTTTGGTTATTCATTCTTGTTATTTGTTTTTCTAGCTTCTTGCTAGCTCTTTTGTTTTTTAATAAAATTTCGTTGTTTGAAAAAAAGATACATGTTTCATTGATCTTTAACTAAAAGTTGTAACCGAATTCTTGACTTATTTCTTCAAAACTCTCGATTACAATCAATTAAACATTTGCGGTAGAAAATAAGACGGGGAATAGACCAATAAATACGTCATCGTGGGTACGTATACGCTCTATGACCTATCATTTAGAAACAGCATGTACAATAGTATACGGAGTATATAGTAATAAGCTGTACTGTGCGTGTACACACACATAGGCAGGTTCGTTAAAACAGTTGATGTACTATATATGACCTTCCTTTATATGCAAGCAACACACGTGTCCACACGTATGAAATAAAACAAAATAAAACTAATAAAATAAATTTTGATTTCACACGCTCAGACAAATATTTGTCCCTATATATATTTCAACATTCTTATATGAATAACTTAAAACTCAAGCAATCACAACTTCACTTATAACTTACAACTTATTACTGAGTACGAACACAAGAAACCTACTTATGAACATGGATATGTACGCCTCCAGCAAATCTTATAACTCTTTTCCGTCTTCGTCGTCGTCCACTGAAACACCTTTAACTTCTACCGATGGAAGTGGTAGCTTTTCATCAGAACTTGAAGTACTTATGCTAGCTACAGAGAACCCGAAGAAGAGAGCCGGAAGGAAAAAATTTAAGGAGACCCGACATCCAGTTTACAGGGGAGTAAGGAGTAGGGGTAAAGGGAAATGGGTTTGTGAGGTGAGACATCCGATCACTCAGTCGAGGGTTTGGCTAGGGACTCATCCAAATGCTGAAATGGCAGCCCGGGCTCACGACGTGGCGGTTTTAGCCATGAGAGGGCCAAAGTACGCGTGTTTGAACTTTGCTGACTCGGTATGGCGACTGCCTGTCCCGGAGTCTAATCATGTAGCGGATATCCAAAAGGCAGCAGCGCAAGCGGCAGAGGCTTTTCGACATACGAAACCGGAAGTTGCTATGGATTATTACATGAATGAAGATGAGTTGCCTGGGTTTCTTGATAGCATGGCTGAAGCACTCATGCTACCACCACCTCAGAGTTTCGTTGGATATGGTAGTAACATTTTTGATGATGTGGAATCTTGTGCTGACATGTCCTTATGGAACTTTTAGTTTTAGATTTTTTAAAACAAGATTGAATTATTTTTTATTTATTTTCTCCCACGTCATGACTTACTTAGCTTTTTGTAGACAAGTCAATGAAGGAGATATTATTAATATCCATTTGTAAAAGGCCTTTTAATATGTGGACAATAAAGACACAATATTGCTACGTGTTCATTTTGATTCAATTATTTAACTAGAAGCAAGCAATACCAACCAATCTCTAGCTAATGGTAGACCAAAAGCACAGGATCAACGCAGGACGAAATCGAAGAAAAGCCATCAAACGACGATAAAAATCAAACAAGACTACATGCAAAAAATTTGGGACCGGATGCATTTATAAAAATAGATATTTTTTAACAAAATTAACACTACGAGATAAAATTTTATGAGTGTCCCGGACACCCCTGGTTCCGCCCCGGATCAAGTAAAGATAACTTATTGCTTGAAATAAGAACTTATAATCGATTGTTGATTAGCTTATCTATATTCTTATTTTGAGTTAAGATTATTTGAGAGGCTTATTTTAATTTAGGATTCTTGATGGTAGGTGTTGGGCATTAAAAGTTTTATGATAAATGATTGCATCTTGAGAGGTGTGTTCCTTTTAGGTTAAGACACATTATAAAACACCCGATCTCTCCCACATCACTTTTTGTTTTTATACCTACAATTGTTTGATTTTCTTGATCGTGACACCTTTTGTATTTCATTAATGAGATCTTTATCTAACAAGTCAATCATCGCATTCTCAATAATTTATCAATAAACGCTCGGTTGGGATCAATCCAAATAGACTATTGTTCTTTTTCCGTGATTGTTTACATACGTGTTTGATATCATCTCACATGGTGTCAGCGCCATAGGCTCTCAATCTCTCTGTTTTTCATTTTTTCGTGTGTGTGTGTGTGGGGGGTTGATTTCAAGGTTCTGGGGTTCGGTTATGGCTCATGGCTCTTATTGGCGACCTATGGATTGGGGTATTGAGGTGTTTATGAAAAAACCCGAATTTTCTAAATTGGGATTTGGGTGATTATAATCTAGGTAACTCTGGTATGGGTGTTTGGTTGGGTCAAATCGAAACCCTAAGTCAAAGTTTTGATTAGGTTGGTCCCGTGAAGTTCTGTTGTTGGATATTCTAAAAACCATAAGTGAACATTTTGGTAGATTTTTATTTTATTTTTTTTCCTTTCGATGTGCAATATGCGTGGTCTGTTAGTATTCTCAAACTACCCTATCTTTTTTGTATCTTGGACTGGTAATATAGGATATAATCAGGGATCTTTGTGTTTATTTTTTTGGGTGTGATATTAGTTTTTGTCTATTGGTTATAATTATATGTTTATTATTTGGTTTCGTTTTGCCTATTGGTTGTATTTGTTTTGTTCTCTTTTATTTTGGTTAATTAAGTGGTTATATTAATTTGGTTAGTATCCGCTCTCTGTTCATCAGCGTGTTTGTCTAATTATCTGTTGTTTACAATCTGGAGTTGATTACTTATCTGATGTTCATCTATTATAATGTCTGCTGATGATAGTGATGATAATCTCTCTAATAATTCTAATAAAAGTGGAAGTGGATCGTCTAATCTTAAATTTGGCGACCCTTTATTTCGACATCCTAATGATACTAGTCCAACCCTTTTAATTAATTTGAAGTTGACTGTAATTGATAACTATAACATGCGTTGTTATGCTATGTAAGTTGCCTTAAGAAATAAAAGCAATTTAGGCTTTATTGGTGGAACTTGTAAGACGAAGTATAATGATCATGTTTTTGCTAATCAATGAGATTTATGAAATTATGTGGTGTTACATGGATTATAAATTATGTTATTGTCGAATTATATTCTATTCCTATCTATTCCAAAACTGCCTTTGACATGTGGACTGACCTAAAAGATACTTAAGATGAAGTTGATGGATTTGTGATTTTTAAGCTTCATAAAAACATTAACTCTTTAAATCCAAATGGGTCATCTCTATCTGAATGTTATCATAACTGTAAATCTGTAATACTCTATGGAAACAATATGATGTCATGGTTAGTCTTCCTCTTTGCACTTGTGAAGTTGCCAAACATATGAAAATCAGGCTAATCATATCAAACTTATGCAATTTCTTGTAGGTTTAGACGATGTTTGTTAGCCCATTAGGGGTAACATTCTCACATGGGATTCTTTTCCTCTTGTGAAAGCTATTTTTGTAGTTGTCTTAGGAGAGGAGATCTGTAGGAATGTGACTTCTATGGCCAATGCATCAAAAGTACCCTCTATAACTGCATTTGTTGCTAAAGGTTTTGACTGCATTTGTTGCTAAAGGTTTTAATAATAAAAATTTTGTTAAAGAGGAACGAAAATAGTAAAAATCTTGTTAAAAGATGACTTAACCCAAACACAAGTGCACAAAATGTAAAGATTAGCCATATTGTTGAAATGTACTTTGATCTCATTGTATATCCTCCTAATTATTAAAAACCAGAAATCAAAATGCAAATAAACATACCGCTAATAATGCGGTTTCACGATCCAAGTCCTAGCACCGCCTTCTCTTGTGTCTTTCTTTAATGAACATATGCTCAAGCTCTTAAATCTCATTGACGACAAAAATGTTTTTAAGTTGCATTGCCAATATGGCAGGTACTTTGTTTTATTGAAAGTTTCAAATTCGATATGAACTTTGAAATATACTTTAATGGCAAATCCAACTTTATATATAGTAACATAAGCATTGGGTGGGTTGTAGACTCTAGTGCAAATCAACACATGTCTACCTCTACTAAATTTTTAATCAATGTTGTTAATGTGTCTAGTCTTGCTCTAACGGTTGGTAACCTTAATGGCACCAAAGCTAAGATTGTTAAATTAGAGATTTAAAACTTAATGTAATTGTCGTTTTGTTTAATGTTCTTATTGTCACTAAATATAATGTGAATCTATTATATGCACGTAGACTTGATAAAGACAGTAAATTCTTTGTTGATTTTGATGAAAATAATTGCTATATTCAGGACTTGAAAAGAATTGGATAGTAGGGACTAGTTACATGAATGTTGGTTTGTACTTGTTTAATGCTACATGTAAGCAATTTTGTCTAATTTATCATTAAGTGTTATGTGTATAAGACCACATGGATAACATACTTGGCCACCCAGAGCCAAGTTCTTGATACTCAAGAATGATCTTAAATTTGATCATAACAATCGAGATACAATTCTACGTGATGTGTGCCATAAGGCCAACCAAATCTTTTGTGTAAGGTACATAGTGGGGTGAGGTAGTCATTCGTTTGTTTTTCCACGTTCAATAAGGACCCCGGTGTGCCGGAGTCATAAGTTGGGGTAACACTCACGATGTGACTAGTGTATGTATTGAGTGTGAATGTTAGAATTCACTTGTCCCATTCTGGGAATGAAATGAGTATATATAGAGATGCATCTAGGGTTTCGTGCCGACCTAGAATGTCAACTATGGCCGCAGGATGGTCCATGTGGTGGACATCCAATGAACGTTACAAGAATGACACGTGGCGTAATTTTATTGGCTCGCGAGATGAATGGAAGGTTCCATGCACGATTGTTATGTACTAGCTAGCAAATTATTCGCAGCAGTGCCTCTATACAAATGAGGTGATGACGCGTTTTTGTATGTTGCAACGGTCCTTGGGAAGAGCCCAGTCCTGTCGTTTCCTCCTTGTATTTGACAGGATTCAATCATGGCCTAGGAAGTTGCAGTTTCCCAAGTGAATTATGACATATTTGTGTCCTTGACGGGTCTGTCCAAAGTGGATCGGCCTTAGCCAGTTGGGCTGAAGCTCCAATACGCTATAAAGCCCCCTAGTCAAGTATTGAAGGCCAGGAAGATATGGTGACGAATTCTTGCTAACTGATTAGTTATTTTAGACACATATTTTCCTCTTGAAAGTGATGTGACGTGCTCCGTGCTACACTTTTATGACGATTATGGAAAGTATAACTGTGAGCGCTTACTTTGGTTTAAATGAAGATTTTGATATTGACAAATCTTTCAAAAGGTTTAAATTAACGGGAATTTTTAACATCGAACGCTTCTTTTAGGTGTCGACTAATTTTTCTTCAATACTCTATCCCCAAATAATATATACATGTTTCATTGATCCATAACTAAAATTGAAATGAAAGTCATGATACATTTTTTTAAACTCATTAACAATCAATTGAACGCTTACGGTACTATTGAAAACATTTTGATGTAAACAATTAAATCTTAACAAGGAATTATATAAATCGTCATTATGGGTACGTATAGATTTGCTCTATGACTTACCACTAAGAAAAACACATGTCGGCCACCTATCTATCAAAAGTTGCAACCCTATGATTCACCTAGTATAGTAATAAGCATTACGACCTTCCTTTTATAGTATATAGTAAAAGCGCTTCCGTTAAGTCGGACGCATAACAAGCCACGATCGACTAACTCTATCGATTGGCTATCGATCGCCTTTTTGTGGCACTATTCGATCATCCAAAATTTCACCCAACTTGATCACGCCTGCGATTGATATACATTGGACATTTAATATTACAAAAATGTGGGTGGGGAATAATTATCCTACCGTTGCAAGGTTCAAACAAAACAAAAAAATCCTACCGTTAGAAATAATAATTAAATAGTTTGTGGTTAAAAAAAGAAAAGAAAAAGAAAAAAGAAAAACCCTACTAAACTACCCTATAAATCACAACATATTTACACACTAAATTCACAAATTTCACAATCCTCCCTATCAAAAATCTAATAATCATTTCTATCAGAATGTCTAAGAAAATACCGCAACCTAGATTTTTAATAAGTGTTGTAATGTTTTAATAAGTTTCGTAATGTTTTTATTTTATTAGAATTATTATGTAACATTTTAATTATTAATAAAATTTTATTTTGTGTTAAAAAAAAGAAAAAAAAATTGATCATGGTCGTCCTTACTGAGGCAACCAATCGCCTGAAAATCGCTGAAGAAAGAAAGCTGAGTTTGACCTTCCTTTATATGCAAGCAACACGTGTCCATGCGTATGAAATAAAACAAAATAAAAATAATAATATATTTCACACGCTCAAACAAATATTTGTCCCTATATTTCAACATTCTAATATCAACAACTTAAAACTCAAGCAATCACTACTTCACTGATACTTACAACTTAATACTACTACAGTCTACTGTCTACATACACACAAAAAACCTACTTATGAACATGGATATGTACGCCTCCTACGAATCTTATAACTCTTTTCCGTCTTCGTCGTCGTCCACTGAAACACCTTTAACTTCTACCGACGGAAGTGGTAGCTTTTCATCAGAACTTGAAGTACTTATGCTAGCTACAGAGAACCCGAAGAAGAGAGCCGGAAGGAAAAAATTTAAGGAGACCCGACATCCAGTTTACAGGGGAGTAAGGAGTAGGGGTAAAGGGAAATGGGTTTGTGAGGTGAGACATCCGATCACTCAGTCGAGAGGGACTCATCCAAATGCTGAAATGGCAGCCCGGGTTCACGACGTGGCGGTTTTAGCCATGAGAGGGCCAAAGTACGCGTGTTTGAACTTTGCTGACTCGGTTTGGCGACTGCCCGTCCCAGAGTCTAATCATGTAGCGGATATCCAAAAGGCAGCAGCCCAAGCAGCAGAGGCCTTTCGACATACGAAACAGGAAGTTGCTATGGATTATTACATGAATGAAGATGAGTTGCCAGGGTTTCTTGATAGCATGGCTGAAGCACTCATGCTACCACCACCTCAGAGTTTCGTTGGATATGGTAGTAACATTTTTGATGATGTGGAATCTTGTGCTGACATGTCCTTATGGAACTTTTAGTATATCTCTTTATTTTTTAAAACAAGATTGAATTATTTTTTATTTATTTTCTCCCAAATCATGACTTGGATTTAGCTTTTTGTAGACAAGTCAATGAATTAATATCCATTTGTAAAAGGCCTTTTAATATTTATAGACAACAAAGAGACAATATTGCTACGTGTTCATTCTTGATGTTTTTAAGTAGTCTATTCATTTATTTAAATATCTAACAACTATATGCAATGCAATGCCACGCAATCCTTAGCTAATTGTAGACCAAAAGCACATGATCAAGAAAAGATAACTTCTTGTTGAAATAAGAGCTTATAATTTGATTATTCTTTGCTTATTTATTTGCTTATTTTGTGTTAAGATTATTTTAAAGGATTCTTTGTAATTATTGGATTCTTGATGGTTGTGCTGGGCATTAAGTTTTGTGATTAGTATGTGAAGAGGTATCTTGGAGAGCTAGTTTACTCATTTTAGCATTATATATGTGTCTTCCCTTTACGGTTAAAACACACATTATAAAACACCGAACTCTCCCACAAACTCTTGGTTTTTACCTACAATCGTTTGATTAGTTCTTGATCGTGAAACCTTTTGTATTTCATTAGTGAGATATTTATCTCACTAGACAATCATTGCACTTTATCATTAACGTTAAATTTGGGATCAATCCAAATGACTATTATTCTTCCGTGATTGTTTACATACTTATTTGATATCATCTCACATGGTATCGCCGCATAAACTCTTAATCTTCACGTCTTTCCTTTTTCGTGAAACCCTAATCCATAAAAATTGGTTGGTTTTCGATTTAAGGGTTATGGGTTTCGGTTATTACTCATGGATCTTATTGGCGACCTATGGATTAGGGTATTGAGGTGTTTGTGAAAAGAACCCAAATTTTCAAATTTGGGTCAGGTAATCTGATCCGGGTAACTACGATTTGGGTGTTGCGAGTTGTGTCTAATTGAAACCCTAAGTGAAGGTTTTGATTATGTTGGTACCATAAAGTTCTCGTTGTTGGAAATTCGAAATCATAATTGAAAATTTTGGTAGATCCTTTTTATGCTGTGATTTGCGTTGTCATTAGTATTCTCAACCTACCCTATCTATATTGTATCATAGCGTGTAATCCATGTTATAATCAGGGATCTTTATGTTTATTTATATTTTTGTGTGATCTAGGTTTTTGTCAATTGGTTAGAATTATTTGTGTATTATAATTATCTGGTTTTCGTTTTGCCTAATGGTTGTATTTGTTTTGTTCCTCTTTTAGGTTAGTTATCGGGTTATATTTATCTGGTTAGTATCCGCTCTCTGTTCATCTGCCTGTTTGGCTAATTATATATTGTTTACTATCCAGTGTTGATTATTTGTTTGTTGATGATGGTGATGATAATATCTCTAATAATTCTGATAATATTAAAGAAAGTGGAAGTGGATTGTCTAATCATAAATTTGGCGACCCTTTATTTCTACATCCTAATGATACTATTGTAACCCTTTTAATTTATTTCAAGTTGACTGGAACCGATAACTATAAATGTGTGTTGTGCTATGATATTTGCCTTAAGAAATAAAAGCAAATTAGGCTTTATTGATGGAACTTATAAGAGGAAGTATGATGATCCTATTCTCGCTAATCAATGAGATTTATGCAATTATGTGGTTGTTACCAAAGGCTTTGGCTCGATTAGTAGCCACCTCCGAAAACCCATGACCAATAGAGATTTTATGGATAAAAGGTCAAGGTTCAAGTCTCGCTTCTTGCTCACCCGAATGGTGCCTCATTGGGTAATGATAGTTGCCGGAGCTATTCTTTATAAAGTGGACAATGGCTGGAGCCAAATGGCACCGATGATCAGGGTATTCCTACCAAAATTCACACTTTTTTTTTTGAATTATGTGGTTGTTACTTGGATTCTAAATTACGGTAGTGTTGAATTATATGTTATTCATATTAATTCCAAACCAGTCTTTAACATGCATGTGGACTGATCTAAAAGATACTTATGATAAAGTTGATGGATATGTGATTTTTAAGCTTCATAAATATTGAATCTTTAAATCAAAATAGGTCGCTCTATCTGAATATTATCTTAACTGCAATACTCTATGGAAAAAAATTTGATGCCATGGTTAGTCTTTCTCCTTGTACTTGTGAAGCTGCCAAAGATATGAAAATTAGGCTAATCAAATCAAACTTATGCAGTCTCTTATAGGTTTAGATGATGTCTCTCAGCCCATTAGGAGTAACATTCTCACCTAGGATTCTCTTCCTTTTATGAAAGCTATTTTTATAGTTGTCTCGGGAGAGGAGTCCCATTGGAAAGTGACTTATATGGCCAGTGCATCAAAAGCACCCTCTACAATTGCATTTGCTGCTAAGGTTTTGATAACAAAAATTATGTCAAAAGAGGGAATAAAAATCATGTTAAACGTGAACCAAACCCTAACCGAAAGTGCACCAATTATAGTAAGGTTGGCCATACTGTTGAAAGGTGTTGTGATCTCATTGTATATCCTCTTAATTATAAGAAACCAGAAAGTAAGAATGCAAATAACTATTCTATCAATAATGCGGTTTCTGATCCAAGTCTTAACATTGCCTCTATTGTGTCATTATCTAATGAACAGATGCTCAAGCTTTTAAGTCTCATTGATGGCAAATTTGTGTTGTGAATATGGCAGGTAATTTTATTTTTATTTGTAATTTTTTTATTTATTTATTTTTATTAAAAGTGTCAAATACATCATGAACTTTGAAACATACATCAATGGAAAATCCACCTTTATATCTGGTAACATAAGCATCGTTTGGGTTGTAGACTCTGGTGTAAATCAACACAAGTCTGCATCTACTAAATTTTAGTCAATGTTGTTGATGTAACTAGTCTTGGTCTAACTGTTCTTCGCCTTAATGGCCCAAAGCCAAGATTGTTAAAAGTGAGGATATAAAACTTAATGTAACTGTCATTCTATTAACTGTTTTTTTTTTTTGTCACTAAATACATTGTAAACTTGTTATATGTTCATAGACTTGTCATTCTGTGGGAATGGGTTGAGTATATATAGAGATGTATCTAAGTTTTTGTGCTACCTTAGAATGCCATTTATGGCTGAGGATGGTCCACGTGGTGAACATCCAAAGGAGGATACGAGAATGACACGTGACGTGATTTTCTTGGCTTTGCCAGTTGCATGAAAGGCTCCATGCATGATTGTTATGTACTAGCGAAATATTCAAATCACTACCTCTATTCGAATGAGTGGATGGCGCTTGTTTGTATGTTGTGACGGTCCTAGGAAGGTCCCAGTCTGCTGTTACTGCTTGTGTTTGCAAGCTTCAATCGTGGCCTAGGAAGTTGTTTCCCAAGTGAATTATGACGGTTGTGGCGCTCGACGAGTAACCCTTGATCCATTAGCGTATTGATCGAGAAAGATATGGTGACGGACTCTTGCTAACAAACTAGTTACTTTAGACACATATTTTCCATTTTCAAAAGCGATGTGGCGTCTCAAGACACACTTTATGATGATTATGGAAAGTATGACCCGTAGTCGCACAATCTCGGTTTAAATGAAAATTTTGATATTGACAAATCTCTCAAAAGGATAAAATTAACGGGATGTCTTGTCATTGAGCATCTTTTAAGTGCCAATTAATTTTCTTCTTCAATACTCGGCCCCAAACAATATATACATGGTTCATTGATCCTTAACTCGAAATTGAAATCGAACTCATGACCTATTTTCTCAAAACTCTCGTTAACAATCAATTAAACGTTTGCAGTACTATTGAAAACAGTTTGATGTAAACAATAATTAAATTTTAACAAGATATTATAAATACGTCGGGTACTTATAGATTCGCTCAATGACTTACCACTAAGAAACAACATGTACGTAAGCAACCCTATGATTCACCTAGTATAGTACTAAGCATACGACCTTCCTTTTATAGTATATAGTAATAAGCAGCTTCCGTTAAAACAGTTGCTGATATATGACCTTCCTTAATTTATATGCAAGCAACACGTGTCCACGCGTATGTAATAAAACAAAATAGATTTTCACACGCTCAGACAAATATTTGTCCCTATATATATTTCAACATTATATTATACTATATACTAAAAAGATAGTAAAACGGGGTCCAAAGCTTTTGTATTACGGAATGGTTAGGTGGTTAATTTGTGTTCCTATTGGTGCATTACTTCTAAGTGGGGCAACAAGGAAAATTCCTGTAGCAACAACTGTTTTGCACTGTAGCTCCGTTTCACACCCCGTTTGCATTAATTGTTTATTTCCCAATTCTAGACCCTTCTTCTACAAAGCCTTCTATAATCTTCCACACACCTCTTTCTGTTTCTTCCACATATTCACAAACCCAACCCAGAAACAACAAGATCCATAGTTAGAAAAACACCCACCATCGTGAGCGTACCGCATTTTTAACACCAAAATCACCACCATCAACACCACTAACTATCTTGACACCACCACAACCACCTTCAACACCACTATCACCCGAAACCACCACTTACACACGCATCACTGTGCACAATTTGTTTACTTTTATTAATTTTGGTTTGTTTTAAAGGTATGTTTTCTTTTAATTTTGTGTGTTAATTTGTTTATTGTTTTGTTTAATTTTGGTTTGTTAATATTTGTTTGTTGTGTTTGTGTCGGTTAGATGGAACCATCGTGAACCGTACCCGCGAACCACCACCGCAGCAGCAGTAGCCAACACCGCGATGTAGTGGCCACGACCGTCGGCAGCAGTAGCACCACCGCAAGTATCTTCAAAAGTGCCTATTGAATAGATTTTTTAAAAGTGTTATACTTTTGCGAAAGGGAAATGAGACTACTGTGGATGAACTGAGAAATAAAGCTAGAATGAGGATAGTGGGTTGATATAAAAATGGTTGTTAAGATTTAATTTGTGTAATCGGAGGTATGAATTTTGTTTGTATTATAAAAGTGCCTATTGAATAGATTTTTTAAAAGTGTTATACTTTCTTAGGCTTGTTCTAATATCAATAACTTAAAACTCAAGCAATCACTTCTTCACTGATAACTTACAACTTCATACTACGTACGAACACAAAAAACCTACTTATGAACATGAATGAATCTTATAACTCTTTTCCGTCTTCGTCGTCGTCCACTGAAACACCATTAACTTCTACCGACGGAAGTGGTAGCTTTTCATCAGAACTTGAAGTACTTATACTAGCTACAGAGAACCCGAAGAAGAGAGCGGAAGGAAAAATTTAAGGAGACCCGACATCCAGTTTACAGGGAGTAAGGAGTAGGGGTAAAGGGAAATGGGTTTGTGAGTGAGACATCCGATCACTCAGTCGAGGGTTTGGCTAGGACTCATCCAAATGCTGAAATGGCAGCCGGGCTCACGACGTGGCGGTTTTAGCCATGAGAGGGCCAAAGTACGCGTGTTTGAACTTTGCTGACTCGGTATGGCGATTGCCTGTCCCGGAGTCTAATGATGTAGCGGATATCCAAAAGGCAGCAGCCCAAGCGGCAGAGGCTTTTCGACATACGAAACCGGAAGTTGTTATGGATTATTACATGAATGAAGATGAGTTGCCAGGGTTTCTTGATAGCATGGCTGAAGCACTCATGCTACCACCACCTCAGAGTTTCGTTGGATATGGTAACCTTTTTGATGATGTGGAATCTTGTGCTGACATGTCCTTATGGAACTTTTAGTTTTAGATTTTTTAAAACAAGATTGAATTATTTTTTATTTATTTTCTCCCACGTCAGGACTTGGATTAAGCTTTTCGTAGACATGTCACTGAAGGAGATATTATTAATGTCGATTTGTAAAAGGCTTTTCTAATATGTGGACAATAAAGACACAATATTGCTACGTGTTCATTCTTGATTCAATTATTTAACTAGAAGCAAGCAATACCAACCAATCTCTAGCTAATGGTAGACCAAAAGCACAAGATCAAGTAAAAGATAACTTATTGCTGAAATAAGAACTTATAATCTGATAACTTATAATCTGATTATTGATTAGCTTATCTATGTTCTTATTTTGAGTTATGATTATTTGAGAGGCTTCTTTGTAATTTCTGGATTCTTATGGCGGGTGTTCGGTATTAAAAGTTTTATGATAAATGATAGCTTGTCTACTCATTTTAGCATTATATATGTGTCTTCCTCTTTAGGGTTAAGACACACATTATAAAACACTCAATTTCTCTCACATCACTTTTGTTTTTTTTACCTACAATCGTTTGATTTTCTTGATCGCGACACCTTTTGTATCATTAATGAGATCTTTATCTAAAAAGACAATCATTGTACTCTCAATAATTTATCAATAAACGTTCGGTTGGGATCAATTCAGCCGACTATTGTTCTTTCCTGTGATTGTTTACATACTTGTTTGATATCATCTCACATGGTGTCAGCGCCATAGGCTCTCAATCTCCCCGTTTTTCCTTTTTTTCGTGAAACCCTAATCCATATAAATTGGGGGTTGATTTAAAGGTTCTGGGGTTCGGTTATGGCTCATGGCTCTTATTGGTGACCTGTGGATTGGGGTATTGAGGTGTTTATGAAAAAAATCCAAATTTTTTAAGTTAGGATTTGGGTGATTCTAATCTAGCTAACTCTAATTTGGGTGTTGATGGTTGGGTCAAATAAAAACCCTAAGACAAAGTTTTGATTATGCTGGTGCCGTGAAGTTCTGCTATTGGATATTCTGAAACCATAAGTGAGGGTTTTGGTAGATCTTTTTATTTATTTTTAATTTTTTTTTTTTATGATGTGCAATCTGCGTGGTCTGTTAGTATTCTCAAACTACCCTATCTTTTTTGTATCTTGGACTACTAATCTAGGATATAATCAGGGATCTTTGTGTTTATTTTTTTGTGTGATATTAGTTTTTGTCTCTTGGTAATAATTATTTGTTTATTATAGTTATTGGGTTTCGTTTTGCCTATTGGTTGTATTTGTTTTGTTCCCTTTTATTTCGGTTAATTAAGTGGTTATATTAATCTGGTTAGTATCCGCTCTCTGTTCATCTGCGTGTTTGGCTAATTATCTGTTGTTTACAATCTGGTGTTGATTACTTATCTGATGTTCATCTGTTATAATGTCTATTGATGATGGTGACGATAATATCTCTAATAATTCTGATGAACGTGGAAGTAGATTGTCTAATCTTAAATTTGGCGACCCTTTATTTTACATGCTAATGATACTAGTCCAACCCTTCTAATTAATTTCAAGTTGACTGTACCTGATAACTATAACATGCGGAGTTATATTATGTAATTTGCCTTAAGAAATAAAAGCAATTTAGGCTTTATTGATAGAACTTGTAAGACGAAATATAGTGATCATGTTCTTGCTAATCAATGAGATTTATGCAATTATGTGGTGTTACATGGATTCTAAATTATGTTATTCTTGAATTATATTCTATTCATATTCATTCCAAAACTTCCTTTGACATGTGGACTGACCTAAAAGATACTTACGATGAAGTTGATGGATTTGTGATTTCTAAGCTTCATACAAACATTAACTCTTTAATTTCAAATGGGCCCTCCTTATCTGAATATTATCATAACTGCAATACTTTATGGAAACAATTTGATTCCATGGTCAGTCTTCCCCGTTATACTTGTGAAGCTGCCAAACATATGAAAATCAAGCTAATCATAACATACTTATGTAGCTTCTTATAGGTTTTGATGATGTCTCTCAGCTCATTAGGAGTAACATTCTCACCTGGGATTCTCTTCCTCTTGTGAAAGCTATTTTTGTAGTTGTCTCGGGAGAGGAGATCCATTGAGTATAGTTTTATGGCGGTGCATCAAAAGTACCATGATCGCATTTGTTGCTAAAGGTTTTGATAATAAAAAGTCTATTTATAGAGGAAATGAAAATAATAAAAATCCTGTTAAAAGAGGACCTAACCCAAACCAGAAGTGCACAAATTATAGTAAGGTTGGCCATATTTTTTAAAGGTACTTTGATCTCCTTGTATATCCTCCTAATTATTACAAACCAGGAAATCAAAATGCTAATAAACATACTGTCAATAATATGGTTTCCTGATCCAAGTCCTAGCACTGCCTCTATTGTATCTTTCTCTAATGAACAGATGCTCAAGCTTCTAAGTCTCATTAATGACAAAATTGTTTTCTAATTGTTTTGCCAATATGGCAGGTACTTTTTTTATATTGAAAGTGTTAAATTCAATTTGAACTTTGAAATATACTTTAATGGAAAATCCAACTTTATATCTTGTACTATAAGTATTGGTTGGGTTGTAGACTCTGGTGCAAATCCACACATGTATGCCTCTGCTAAATTTTTAAAGCTAAGATTTTTAAAATTTGGGATTTAAGACTTAATGTAACTTTCATTATGTTTAATGTTCTTGTTGTTACAAAATACAATGTAAATCTGCTATATGTTCATAAACTTGCCAAAGACAGTTAATTCTTTGCTGGTTTTGATGAAAATAAATGCTATATTCAGGACTTGAAAAGAAATAGGATAATAGGGACTAGTGACATGAATGGTGGTCTATACTTGTTTGATGCTACATGTAAGCAATTTTTGTCTAATTTATGTGTTATGTGTTATGTGTATATATAAAACCATATGGCATAACACACTTGACCACCCAGATAGCCAAGTTCTTGAGTTACTCAATGATGAACTTAAATTTGATCATAACAATCAGTCTGCAATTCCCTGTAATGTGTTCCATAAATTGTTTGCGTAAGGTAAGTAATGGGGGTGAGGGTAGTCAATCATTTGGTTTCTCACGTTTGTTAAGGACCCTAAGGTGTGACCTAATCACGAGTTGAGCTAACACTCACGATGTGAATAGTGTGTGTATTGAGTGTCTGAATGTTAGAATTCACTTGGCCCATTATGTGGGAATATGTTGAGCATATAAAGAGATGTATCTAGGGTTTCGTGCCACCCTAGTTAGCTATCTGCGGTAGAGGATGGTCCATGTGGTGGACATCCAAGGGAGGATACAAGAATGACACGTGGTGTGATGTTCTTGGCTCTGCCAGATACGTGAAAAGCTTCGTACACGATTGTTATGTACCAGCAAAATGTTCACAGCACTACCTCTATATGAATGAGGTGATGACACGTGTTTGTATGTTGCAATGGTCCTAGGGAAGGGTGAGTCCTGTCGTTGCCTTCTTGTGTTTGTCAGGCTTCAATCATGTACAGGGAAGTTGTTTCCCAAGTGAATTATAACGGATTTGTGGCCTTGACGGGTCTATCCAAAGTGTATGGGCCTTAGCCAGTTAGGCTGAAACTCCCATACGCTATCAAGCCCCCTAGTCCATTAGCGTATTTACTCTTAGGAAGATATGATGATGGACTCGTGCTAATGGATTAATTACTTTAGACAAATATTTTCCCTTTTCGAAAGTGATGTGCCGTGTTCGAGGCTACACTTTTATGACGATAATGGAAAGTATAACCTGTAGGCCCACAGTCTTGGTTTAAATTGATACTAACAAATCTCTCAAAAGATTTAAATTAATTTGAAAGTCTTGTTATCAGGCGCTTCTTTTGGTTTCGACTACTTTTTCCTCCATACTCTAGTCCCAAACAATAGATACATTTTTCATTGATCCATAACTAGAAATCGAAACTGAACTCGTGACCTATTTCCTAAAAAGTCTCATTAATAATCAATTGAACATTTGCGGTACCATTGAAGGACTACACCGATAACAGTTAAATTTAAACAATAAATTATAAATAGTCATTGTGGGTACGTATAAATAAGCTCTATGACTATCACTAAGTGGGTAAGGTATCGTATCGCACCCTTGTGCCAAGTCCGACGTGGACATGGTTTTGGCGCCGCCAAGTGCAAGCCATGATACCCCTCCCCCTTGTGCTAAGTCCAACACCAAATAACTGGCAGACGCCATCTCTTACTTCATATTTTTTTAAATTGGGTTTTGGTGTTTAGTTTATGTTTTAACTGGGTAGGGTGGGCGCAAATGGCATGTGAAAAGAATGTTATGAGGAAATAGGTATTTTAGTGTGTGAATGTTAAAAGTTGAGATACTGAGGTGACACTAAAAACGTTTTTTCACATGCCATGATACCTAGCTAGCTCTCTAGGAAACATGTACAATCATTGAAGGAAATATACCTCAACTTTGTAGCAATGTTTTTCCGACTTTGCACATCATCTTTCTATCAAAATTTGCAACCCTATGATTCACCTAGTTTATGACGAACTTCTTTGTAAGTTGTGGGTGAAAACATGGCTCACCCATTCCGTTACTTTGATAATAAGTTGATTAAATCAATTACTTTGTACCAAGTCATGGCTAAATACAACTGTAAGAAGGTCCGTGCTCAATTCCGGTCCATCCTAAATTCTACATTCATTGATTTGTTGTAACTAATCTCAGTGTTGTGATTAATGAGGATTTATTTTGTGATATTCATGTATGAGCTTTTCATTATGGATGCCTTGTTTCCCTATACTTACATTTTATGATATTCTAGATTCATCATGCTCAAAATAAGCTAGCCAAACAACCCTTAATAGCATGTTTAGGACGCCAAGTACTTTTCATATGACACTACGAGGTAAAATATCACTATTTGTGTAGATGATATATACTGATAAATACTGTAGATGATATATACTGATAAATACAGTTTGTGTAGATGACAATTTGTGGTGTCCTATTTTGGTGAATCAAATAATCAATCATGCAAATAGATTCGGTTAGCCATTTACGCCCTCTGTTTGAAATCTTTTAATAAATAATGAAGTACTTGGAACAAAGTAAACAAACACAACTGCATTGTATGTATACAGAGTAGTTTAGATCGATTGGAGCCATATCGGAGGGGTAACACGGCTAAGTGATGCTCCGTTGAAGTAAGGTTCAATGGTTCCGTCAGACAAATGATATATCCCCATATCTCTAGCTGTTCCATTTGCGCGTGAACGTAAGAAATATACATCATCTGTGAAGTATATGCAATTGCCCTTAATATCCCCTGCGGTGTCCTCCTCGAGCCAAAACGACGCATTCCCCACAAACAAAGCTTTGGTGCCCAAATCTTCCACTTTCGACCATTTTCCAGTTTCCAAATCGTATGCAGAAACTAGAAATCTCTTTGTCTTGTAATAATGATCCTTCCAATTTTTAATTTCATATTCGCACCCTTTCCTAATTACCACCAACAACCTCTTCCTCTCGCCATTTTCCAATCCGATAAGATAAACTACGGTCACCTTTACTTCAAAATAAAGATCCCACGGCATCGTTGAGACATCAACCATGACTGTTGGATCTTCCCCGTGAACATCCCATGCCCGGATATGTTTTTCACCATCAAAACAATAAACTCTCCCATTGTAATAGGTGATGTCATATATCGCCGAGCCCCAACCCCTTTCAACAGCTGTCCACTTGTTGTCTCCCGGCCGGCAAAACCCTAACTTGTGAAAGCATCCCCATAATACAACAACCAATGGCAATGCTAATAAAGATTGATGATTATTAGCTATAACGAGTAGCTTGGTTATTCCTTGATACCATTGTGAATGCTCCGTGAACTCTAGATCAAAGGTGTCGACTTTTGGAAGATTGACAATTTCACAAGATAAAGGATGGATGAGTTGTGAAGCATGATCTTCTCCCACAGTTACAAGCCACCCACATGAAGTCATAAATGGCTTATCATTGATTTGAGGCAGTCGTATCTTGCGGATGCTCTTGTTTGAAAGGAGCAACAATTCACGAAACTCCTTATCTTTGCTTTTGTGAGCAAGCATTAGAAATGGGAACCGCGAGGGAGGTCCATTCGGGAACTTGTGTTTCTTTGCAGCTTCTATGGCTGCCAAATGCCAAGACTTACAAACACCGGCGAAAGAGTGATAATCTTCGTAGAAAACTATGTGTTTTTGTGCTATTATAGCAAGTACTTCATGCAACATCCGAGACCAGTCCATCTCAACTTAACTTATAAATAATGTTAGAACCTGCAGATTAAACTCTCTTAAAATCTATAAAGAATAATTACTTCTAGACAAATTCTTAAATAATCTAATACGTACGCTAATTACTACAAAACATGTTATTGAATCAAAAACTACTTAACATATATATGTAAAAGGAATTTAACTTAGAATCATTGAACTCATAATTAGTGAAGCTTTTTTGTCACAAATTTTTTTCTAAAACTATTCAAGTAAAAAACTAAGCACTTAATAAATTTTGCTTAGGAACTATCATACGTACAGCTCAATGTTAAGGATGGGACAACACTACAAAAAATCAACACGATAGCCAAACAAAACACCAAGCAAAGCGATGTGTTTGATAAATAAAAAAAAAAAACCCTACATACCAAATTAATGATAAATAATTACTTGCTTCCTAAGTTAGCTCGCATATAAAGTTTATTAAAAACTCTTTTCTACTTAGGTAAAACAAGCCCTTCATACTGTAAATCAATATCTTATTGTGGTAATTAATTAAGGAAAAAATATCATATTTTTTAATTTTATATAGGCAAAACATTGAGAATATGTTACTCCCTAAGATATAAAAGGATTTTTTTTAAAGAGCAAGGTCTATTTACAACCTTGGAATATAAACGCATACCATGTGGATTTTTAATTGGACATTAAAATTTTAAAGAAAAAAAAAAAAAAAAAACTTACTTATTTGACATCACAAAAGTATTAACACAAACCAATTAGATATTTAATTAATTACTAGATAGAGTTGCGATCAATATAAATCTTATATTTACCATAAATCAAATAAATCAATCTTAACATTTCATTTTTGATCAAAATTATTAAAAAAAACTATTTTTAACGTTTTTTTAAAACAACATATCTTGCAAACTATAAAAAATACACCATCGTGACGAGAATTAAATTATCTTTCTATAGATATGCACTTCTCTATATGTTCAACAATTTATTTTTGAAAAATCCTCCCAGAAAAATCACGTATGATTTTCAAAATTCACATGTGATTCGATTTTTACAAATCACATATGATTTTTTCAAATCACATATGATTTGCAAAAATCATATGTGAATTATAAAAGTTGAATCACATGTGATTTTCACAAATCATATATAATTTTTCTGGGCCGAAATTTTGAAAAAATTGTTAAAATTATATAGAAGTGCGTATCTATAGAAAGATAATTTAATTTCACCGCGATGGTATGATTTTTTCTCATAATGATTAACGGTTTGCGAGATATTTAATTGTTTAAAAAAAAAAGTAAAAGTTTATTCTTTTAGGGCCCGCTTGGTTCAAAGTGGGGAAGGGGAAAGGGAAAGGGAATGAAAAGGAATGAGTGAGGTGGGTAATCAATACCTTACCCCCCAATTTATTCTATAATAGTTCATTACCCATTACGGGGTAATGAATCCCTTACCTCCCTAACCAAACCATATTATGAGTGAGGTGGTAAGCTTTTGAATCCTTACCATTCACTTCCTTAACCCCAAACAAGCACGCCACTTAGTCTTGATTAGAAAAATGAATGACTAGTTCCATCATTAAATCTAGAGATGCTAGACACACAAAAATGTTTCACAAAAAATCACAAAATAAGGTGGAGGTATTTGATTGGTGCAAAGAAAAGGAGAGACCCCTACACCCAAATGCACCAATCAAATCCTTCAACTCATTTGTAGAACATTTTTTTGACACAAAAGTATTAACACAAACCAATTCGATGTTTAATTAATTACTTCTAGATATGTGACGTACAATTAAACGAGGATTCTTGAAAAACATACAATATCATCGTGTCTTTAGTTTTCAATAATATGAATAAATCAAAAATTTATTAGCGACCATATATCGGTGGTGATTGAGATGTGATGTGATTCAAAAACAATCAAATTCTAAAGGCCTCAAAGTTTTTATTTAATATGTATATATATTCTTTAAAATGTGAATAAATAGTTTGATTTATTAGTGTTGCACTTTACCAAATAGTACTAAAGATTCATGACAATTTAAAAGTTATTTCTCTAGTTTGTGCTTAAGCCATGTAAGAAATATCCAATGGTTTACAACCTCTCTTTCACAGAATTCAAAAAAAAATAATAATAATAATCAAAAATAAAATAAAAACTAAGTACAAAATATTTTGGGTTTCAAAATTTTAGTAAGTTTATAAATTTAAAGTATACCATCTAAGTGTATATTTTTCAATGGCATAAAAGTTCATTTATTGTTTGATATTAATGTTATACACAAGATTATAAATATTAAAAGAAAAACACGAGTTTTGTGATATGCCGAGACTCATATACATATTATTTATTAATTTACTTTTAAAGTTTTACTTATTTTTAATAGCTTGTTAAAAAATATATAATTTTACCTAAGGTTATAACGAAACGACTCTTGATAAGTATTCATTGTATTCATTGCAACTTTAAGTAACGATTTTTGAAAAGTGGTTATTTTTACAACTTGCTTTATACGCGGGATTTAAAACTAGTTTTCTACTTTTTACAAAATGATAATGGGTTATGTGTATTATTTCCTAATTATTCTCAAATTTCTTGATTCCCAATTCACCAAAGCATGCATATAGCTCGACCTTTAATGCCAAAACAATTTTGTCCACTCAAATAGAATCTATAGCATGTCCCAAAAAATACATTTTGGTTTAAGGTTCTTCATCCATATTGGTTTTGGTTTCTTTCTTTTTTCATAAAATCGATCAAGCAAGAAAAGGTGGTGAGAAATGTCATTCAGTGGGACGATACAGAAATGCAGGGCGTGTGATAAAACCGTTCATTTCGTAGAAATGGTCTCTGCGGATGGAATCCCATATCACAAAACGTGCTTTAGATGCGTCCAATGCAGTGGAAAACTCGTGGTATACATATATTTTCGTATATGTGTCTACAACAATCACAAGATCTCACATTCTAAAAACCTTATAGAAACAAAATTTAGTTCGCAATAATATGAACACATTGTCATTCGAAAGATCATACTTAATCAAGGATTGTTATGATTTTTAAGACGTTGTTCTGAATCGAATGTGATGTAGCATTATTTTAGTTTTAGCTTATTGCTCGTATCTATTCGAATTCCTTAAGAACATTACACATAAGATTAAAACAATTTAAAGAACAAAGCGTCGAAATCTATATTATATGATCAAACTTGTTTTGCAAAATGTATGTGTTAGATGAGTAGCTACTTTCAATTGGATGGATCACTCTACTGCAAGCCTCACTTTGATCAAAAGTTCAAGGAGATGGGAGGCATCTCAAGAATACCATGTGAGCTTCTTCAATGAAGCATATTTTGATTGCTATTGTTCTCGTTAATATATGGTTTTCTAACTCGATTTTTTTTATTATTATCAGCCGCGAACAAAGCTAGTGAAATGGTATGTAAGAACTATGTTCTCAAGTGCCATTTCGGTTTTACATATACATATGAATGCCACATGATCTTGTTTATGATTGTAAATGCCGTTAACAGGGAAGAAGCCCTAGTAAACTCTATTCGATGTTCTCTGGGACTCAAGAAAAATGCGCAGTTTGTCACAAAACTGTGTATCCACTAGAAAAGGTTCGCTTTGATGTTTTTATATAAAACCATAAGTTTCACAACATATATACTTGGTCCCTTATTGTTTAGGCATACTTAGTGTGTAACGAAATAATAATAGGCTAATAGCAAAGTTTATATGAATTGATACATCGTCGATATAAGTAGAAGTAAACGAAAATGATTTGCAGGTAACCGTGGAGGGTGAATTTTACCATAAGCAATGCTTCAAATGTGCTCAAGGAGGTTGCAAACTCACACCATCAAATTACGCGGCTTTGGATGGGAATCTATTTTGCAGACCACATTTCTCTCAGTTGTTCAAAGAGACGGGCAGTTATTCTCACCTCTCAAAAACGGCCTCAATGAAGAAGAACTCTGAAGTTGACAAAATAGTAGCGGAAGTGACAGCCGGAGAGACTGAGCCACCAGCAACTGCATAATGATGTAAAGAGTAACACGAGTTACATATATGGTTTGAAAACAAAAGGTTTTCGTTGTTGTATCATCATTTACCCGAGTTGAAGACATTTTGTTCTAAACTTTAATCTAAAACAAACTTGTAATTTTATTTTATTTTTCTTTCTATGTTTTGTGAAAATGTAGAGTAGATCGATAAATCGATTAGAGAAAATAAGGTCAATATCAAGTGACTTGTTTTGTTGTTGTATAGTACTAGATATATAGTCTCTTTGAGATTATAGGATGTTGTTCAAATGTATTCTGATTGTTAATATAAACTTTTGGTTTAATTTGTTCTAGTAGTTAATGTCTTGTATATGTTACCTATGTTCAAGTTACTATTAGAGGGTTGTGTATGACAACGTTATATGCATGTGTTTTAGCTGTAACCAGTATTTTTCAAAGTTGTAACTGCGAGTCGAATACTAACAAGCTCAAACTCGGCTTAACAACAGCTAAAACTCGAGCTTTAAATTTCAAACTTGACTTGACTTGTTTTCTAAAACTCAAACTCGTATGTGCTTACCTTTACTTTTAATCTCGAGCTCGATAAATAATGGATGCATCTAGCTCAACTTGACGTCTTGACTCCTTCATATACATATTACTTTATACAGCAGTGAAAATTAAATAACTTTATAGGGTAAAAGTTCGATAATTCAATTAAAACTTGCTTTTTGTGTAATTTATCACTAATTTGTAACGTATTTTAAAATTTATTAAAGTGTGTTCTTTCGGGCAAAACTTTCTAGCTCAGCCACTCAAAAGATGGATTAAAATCAAGTCGCATTTAAATAATTTGAAAGTCGATCTCGAATAACCACTAGTCCTGCGGTTGGATCGCGGTTAGCAATTTTAAACATTTATTCGAGTTTAACCGTATAAACAATAACATGTTCTTGAATGTAAAATGTTATTTTGCTAAAATCAAATGACATTTAATAAATAATAGTCATACAAAATTTATCCGTTAGAATAATTGCATTCAAATATCCATACATAATCGTTTAACAAAATAATAGTTATTCGACGATACATAGATTACGATCGCGTTTATCAACTTTCGCACGTAAATGTTTAGAAATATTTACATTATGAGAAAAAAGTGTTATATAATAAAATAGTGAAATAATATAATTAATCTTTATACGATTTTTGAATATTTAGTTAAAAACCTTCACGTATAAGCGGTTCGGTTCGGTTAGCTGCGGATATCGAAAAATAAAATCGAAACCGAACCGTGATAAGCGGGTTTTTTCGGTTTCGGTTTTTTTCAGTTTCGATTTCTTCGATTTTGGGTTTTTTCGGTTTCGGATTGAGCGATTAATTTCCGGTACGTCAGTTTCGGATATTTTGAACATCCCTAGTCACTTGACTCACTTCCGTATTTACGCTGACATGGCAAATATCTTGACCAAGATGTTATCCCACTCTAGTAGTCAAACCAATAAGTGTGTGACAAATATTTTACAATTTAAACCCTTAGACTATCATTTATAACAAAAATAACCCTTGTCATCACCATAAACTCATCAGTTACTACTTATCTGGACTGGATGTGGTTCTGTTTTTTTCTTAAAAAAAGAACATGGGTAGTCTTTCATTAACAACCACCAATGTTTCAAACTTCAAAACATTAAACCCATGTTTCATAAACCCCAAAAACCTTAATTTCCCTCATAATAAAAAGCTTGTAGCTTTTGCTGCTAATCATGATGATAAAGTTGGAAATTGGGACCAAATTGAGCTTAAGTTTGGTAAATTTATTGGTCAAGATTCAAACTTTACCTTTACCAAGGTTTGATTTTTTAATTTTTTTTAATACCCTTTTAGTAATTATGATGATATGTTGAGAAGATTAGTCCTTTGATACTTTTTGTTGGATCTTGATATGTGTAATGAATAGGTAACATTTTGAACTTCAAAAAGTTGAAAGCTTTTTGGGCATTCTTGATTGATCTTGCATTTGTGCTGTTTAGATTGATGTGGGGGTGTTTGTATTATCTTATTTACGGGGCGGGACTTATGAGCTTGTGTAAGTTTGGAAAAAACTAATAAGCATCACTTTAGTCGGCTTATGAGCTTATCAGGTTGAGCTTAGAGTGGGTTTATGAGCTTATTTATATTTGGAAAAGCTCATTAGCTTATTGAAGCTTATCATTGTAAAATCACATAAGAATACATCAACTTGACTAACTATAACGTTTCAGTTGGCTTGGGCTTATGGAAGCTTAGGGTGCGTTTAGTTGAAGAACAAATTCTCTTATTTTCTATCTTTAGTTTTGTAAAAATTTGGAAGGAGAATTAATCTCCACAAAACACTTGAAAATATAGAAAACGCGTTTAGTTGATGTTTCTATTTTCTGTTTTGAAGAAAGGGAGGGAGGGTTGAGGGTTACAAAGGAAAACAACTAAAATTTGTTTTGTAATTTTCCTTGTTAAGTAAGGAAATAGGGGATTTGTGTTTTGCAAAACATTTTGTTGGAAAACATTGATTTGAACGCGATCTCTGTTTTCCTTGTTTTTCACAAAACATTTTGTGGAAAACAAGGGTGTTTTCCCTCAACTAAACACAACCTTATAGTTTATAAAAGCTTCCATAAGTTTGTGTGACAAACGGATCTTATTTTATAAGCTAGCTTATTTTAAAAGCTTAAGCGCTTATAATCCCCCAAAAGCTCGCATCCAAACACAGCCATAGGCTAACACAAACAACCCCTTAGATTGACTAATAGTCAAACACATTCGTTGAACTATGTGTGGTTAAACATTGCTTCACCAATCAAGATGCTAACATTTTGTTATAATGTTCTATGTTTTATTGTGGCTTTGCTTAGATGAAAGATAGAAATCTGAACCCAGAATATGGCGAGGGAAAGCAACCTAAAAAACCACTACCGAAGGCTCCAAGTACTACTAACCATAATGTGCCAAATGTTATATTATGGAATTCAACTTCTTTTGAAGAGGATGATGACGAGACAAAGATGCCGTCAAGTTTGTCCTTAAAACCTAATTTATCTCTGAAAATGGGTAAAGAAGAGGGAAAGGAACGGTTCACTGATATGATATTGGTGAGGAATTCTGAACCTTTACCGAAAAGTACCAAGGTAGAGTCCACAGTTGATAATGCTACATGCCAAACCGAACAAGTGGATCCGAAGTATGAAGATCACAGTCGATCAAAATCCAATATTGATGAAAGTAGGGATATAGCAATCGATTCAGGCGGAAAATTATCTTCAGATGCTACCTTGCAAGGACGACCTAAAAGGTACTATAAGCTATTTGTGTGTGGCTCCTTGTAGTGAAGTGCTAAACTTCTATTGATCTCGCCTGAAATGAAAAAAAGGGTATTGGATGTGTGTTTGCATAATGGTCATTGTGACTTGTAGAATCTTCTTCAAAATTGAGTATTTTGTCACTATAATATTCAGAAAGTCGGAATGATAATTGGTTTTGCAAGCACGAGTATGATTACTGCGACTTGAAGTTGCAGCAAGCAGTTAAATGCACATCAAACACCCCTTAGATAGTGTCCTATGTAACATATACCGGCAATCTCAGGAGGTGAAAAATGGGCTGGTGTGGTAGCGGTCAACACGGGTAAAGTTTGTTCATTTTAGTCCAAGCGGGTTGGGCCTATCCACAAGCACTGTATAATGATTATTATAAAACGTTCATTGCTACAACAATAATCTATGTATTTTTAAATAACCACTTGGATGACTTATTGACTCTTTTGACCCGATATATTTTTGGCTAGAACTTATATTCTTCCTTGATAGCATATGTTACTTTTGCATGATTATAGATTAGACCAACCTCTAAAAGAGACATCCGACATTGGTGGAAAGGATACTAGGATTGACGACCTAATAACAAAGTATATGCAAAGTGAAGACTTGCCTCCAACACCTCTCTTGAAGGTATTGCAATTACTAACTCTTGAAGGTAGTGCAATTACTAATTTACTGTACGATATACGATTTAAGAAACCCTGAATTCCAAGTGCTGCAATCATAGGACCGGAAGATACAGACTGGAGAAGGGCTGATGACCTGCTCAAGACTTCAGGAAGAGCAGAAGTGGAAATGATACGTTGTAGCACCCGAGGATTTGTTGTAAGTGTTCATAAAATAGAATATGCTGACCTGGCAACCTTAAACGGCTGGAGATGTGTTTATCGTTTACTTTTTTATTTTACGTTTTGCCCTTGTTTACAGGTTTATTTTGGCTCTTTGATAGGGTTTTTGCCATATCGTAATCTAGCAACTAAGTGGAAGTTTATAGCTTTTGAGTCTTGGTTGAGAAGAAAGGGTTTGGATCCTAGTACATACAGGAAAAGTTTGGGCATTATCGGAAACTACAATGCTACAAGCGAAGAGCCTGAAAAGACAGAGGGAGAGTTATCGTCACATATGGAACTTGAAGATCTTTTTGCATTATATGATCAAGAAAAAGTTGATTACTTGTCAACGTTTATTGGTCAGGTATGTGCAATTATGTTTGGTTAATGAAAGTTGATATTTTATGTTACAAGAAAAAAATATACTTAATATGTCCTATGAACATTTTTACATTCCCTTTCTTACGAGAAAAAAGATAATCCATCTGGCCTATGAAACTTAAATCACTATAGAAGGTTATGTAAGACACGGTACTTCAAATTTTGTGTCAACTTCAAGGTTGCAATTTTCATGGAAGAGAGGGCATAATAATAATAGCAACATGAAAATACTGAATCTTGCAGAAAGTCAAAGTGAATGTGATTTTGGCCGACAGAGAATCCAAAAAGCTAATCTTTTCGGTGAAGCCGAAAGAGCAGGAAGAATCGATCCAGAAAAAGAGAAACCTCATGGTGAAAATTTAGACATTTATATCATACAGTTTTACGTAATATCTTATGTTGAGTTTGAGCTCTAATTTGATACTTGTGCAGACTAAGCTTAAGGTTGGAGATATAGTGACGTGTCACATAAAGAAGATTTCATACTTTGGTATTTTTGTAGAGGCAAGTAACAATTCTCTTACTTAGGGTACTCATCACATGATACTTTTAAAGGCCCGTGTTTTGACTTGTGGTTTCAATGATATAGATTGAAGGAGTACCTGCATTGATACACCAGACAGAAGTGTCATGGGAAGTCCCTTCCACAACATCTTTCAAAATTGGGCAGGTACTTTAAACTTCCTTAAACTTTCCACAAATAGAAATGTTGCAATTTTAATGTGATGATCAAGTTCATATGTTTCAATACTTATACATGTAATACTTTTAGCAACTTGCTTCCTTTTTAAATTCTCGAATTCTGTACCTATACACAATTGTATGCTGCAATTCAAAATAATAAATTCTTATTGTTTGCAGGTTGTAGAAGCAAAAGTTCATCAGTTAGATTTCTCACTTGAACGTATATACTTATCTTTGAAGGAAATCACGGTAATGTATCTTTAAGCTTCTTCAAGATTTTCAATCTTCAGTATGACGTCTCTTTAAAAAGGCATAAATGTTATTAGTATAACATTATTTTGTGGCAGCCAGATCCGTTGACAGAGTCTTTGGAGGCTGTAATTGATGATCATAGTGTCTCGGATAGTACTTTAGAAGCAGAAAGACCTGAAGACGAGGTGTTTAAAATGAATTAATAAAGTTGTGCATTTAAGTTCTTATGGAACAGTTGTTTATTAGCATTATCCCATAGGCTTACTCTTGTATTTTGTATTATATAAAATGGACAGTGGGCCGATCTTGAATTGCTTGTCAATGAACTACGGAAATATGAGGGCATTGAGTTAGTAACAAAAGGGCGATTTTTCTTGAGCCCCGGCTTGACCCCAACATTTCAGGTAATATACTCTTTGCATGTGTTGTTGATTGCTTTACATACCCATTAGTGAATAAAGTTTAAACTTCTATTAATTCTGGGTAGGTTTATATGGCATCCATGTTCAAGAATCAGTACAAATTGCTTGCACGGGCGGAAATAAAGTACAAGAGGTATATTTTGTCTTTTAAATGTCAAACTTGCTATAGCAAATATAAATTTACTGTTGATTTGTGAATGGCATTTGGCTATGTTATGGGCAGGTGGTGGTGCAAACATGGCTAGGTTCAGAGGAAATGAAGCATGCAATTCTGAGGTGCACCAACAGAGTCGATGGTGTCTCAATAGTCAAATAGCTACTTGTATAGTTGGTTTAGGGTTTAGGGTGCACCAAATAAAGTACAAGAGGTATATTTTGTCTTTTAAATGTCAAACTTGCTATAGCAAATATAAATTTACTGTTGATTTGTGAATGGCATTTGGCTATGTTATGGGCAGGTGGTGGTGCAAACATGGCTAGGTTCAGAGGAAATGAAGCATGCAATGAGGTGCACCAACAGAGTCGAGTAGGTGTCTCGTATAGTCAAATAGCTACTTGTATAGTTGGTTTAACTACCGTTGAGCTGGAAAGGTCAATGTAGGTGCCATGGTCTCACCAACCACTACAGATTACAGATTCATTGAGCAATGAGTCCAGAAAAGGAACCATTTTATGACCTGAAATAGTTATTAGTTAAGTTTGTAAGTTTGTAAAGTACAAACTTTAGAATCATAATAATTCAAATCAAAGTGTTTAGTTGTGTTTGTTCTTGACTTACTTTTTTCTGCTCTTGGTGCCTTGGTCCCTTTTTGTTTGTCCTTTGATTTTGTGCCTTTTGCTTGGTTCTTTCTTCCGGTTTCTTGTCTGTTTGTTTGTGCTTTATTGTGCGTGTTTGCGTCTTTGTTTGTTTCTTGCTACCTTATACCTTCTTTGCATTTACGCCTTTTGCTCTCTCTTCTTTTCTCACCCGCACACCGCACTTGCAGGAGTCCGTTGGGCAGTCTCTACTCCAGGGTACATAGACTCCAGCACATCCCAGGATAGGTGCGATCCGCTCATGCATTTCATCCCATACACTGCGCCCGGGATTGGGTGTATTGTTGTTGTTGTTGTTCTTGACTTACTTTTATTTTATTTTCTTCTGAAATAGACTATTGGTTTGATTTGTGTGTGGCTTTAAATGGTGGATATAAGGTCATGGTTTTAAAAAGCTGTCGTAAAGGCGCCGTAAAAGAAGCTTGGTTATCTTTGTCGCCACGTTTTATGCATCTTATGTCACGTCTTTTTAACACGATTATAAATAAAATCTAAAATTACACGGGTATACAAATATCTGTCTACGTTTTACTCCCCATAAATCAGGCGGGACGTGGGTCTTTGTTGTTGTTGTTTTATAAATGCAAAACTTCATCTTAACCGTTAAAACGTGAGGTTTGATGATTCCCACTATTGTAAAGGTTGAAGATAAGTTTGTATTGATTTAAAAACATCACTAAATGCTCTTATCTTCATTTAATATTGTTGTCACATAAAAGTCAAACACTTGTGGACATTAATGATGTTTGTGAGAAATCATGAACACCCATCCAAAACATGAATGTAAATGACTCCTGTTTCTTGTTTTTTCTTTTATTTAATTCAATGTTACTTTTAATGAAAATTCTTTAAAAATGGTCAAATTCTCAAAAGAGCAATTAAATGTGCAACTAAAAATTGAATGGTTAGGTAGTTTAAACTTTAAAGATACACTTTATCTTTTCAGAAAACTAAAGAATAAGAGTTTGACTAAATCTTGGAGACTGTAGTTTAAAAAACAGGAATCTATGTGTTATTGGATTCTGTGGGTTCCATCACCCAATCCTTAACATTTTAAAAAAACAATTTTTTTTTTTTTTAATAAAAACAGCAACAAGGTTTAATGTGGCACTGGTAAATATATAAATTTGCAAGTCAGCCTTGTGAATTTGTTGCTTTGCCGCCTCCTTTTGCTTCAACTCAAAGTCTCATTCTTTTTATTTCAAGAAAATAGTTATATAAATAAAGGGTCTTTTTTTGTTTGGTGAGAATTGAAAAAATGAGCTCAGGAACTAGCACATTTGTCATCAGATGGGTCAATTTTCTTACTATGGTATATCCCTTAACTTTTTGTTGTTTTGATTCTTGAAATCCATGTGAAAAGACCTTTTTTATTTTTGTTTATTTATTTATTAGTATTTTTTTTTGGGTTGAAATGTGTATATATATGTTCTATAATCATTGAAGTTTTGTAAGATATTATTTGTTGTACTTGTATGATTAGATATTTGTGTCAGAGCTTAAACCTTGTTTATGATTAATAAATGGAGTTTAAGTAGTTTTTTAAGCGAAAATCGGAGGTTTTTAGTTGTGTTGTTATTTTGTATTGTTGAATTTATAAGTCAGTTTTGAATTGTGAATCATGACAGTGTTGTAGTTTTAGATTCTAAACTAGTATGCCGTGAATTAAACCATGGTTGATATTATTTTGATTGACATTTTGCGGTTATTTTTCACTCTTTAGCTAGTAGCTTTGGTGGTCATGGGATATGGGGTGTGGATGAGCACTCATCACGATAGCTGTCGAAAGTCCCTCACACTGCCAATTATAGGCCTTGGCTCGTTAATCTTTATCATGTAAGATTTTCCGTCACTTGATATCAAACAATCAAGATTTATCTTTGAGGTTATGTTTATAGTACTTTCTTTTCTGCTCTCAAACTGTATTTTTCAGATCGGTTTTAGGGTTTGTGGGCGCACTGAAGCAAAACTGCCTATTGTTATGGACGGTATTCATATATCATTTTTTCGTACAAAATCTAAATTTGTAGTCGGTGCAGCCTCATAATCCATTTTTTACTCTTTTCTTAACTCATTTGCAGTATTTGGTCATGTTATGCTTGGTTTTGTTGGGGATCCTTGTCTTTACGGTCTTGGTGTAAGTATTTTGAAAGACACACGGTTTCATAGGACCCAAGTTCAAGGTTTAAATATTAGCTAACTAGTATTATTTATAGGTTTATTGTAACAAACGACGGTTCTGGTCACAATGTTGCAGGTTTAAGGTAAGATCACAGGCGCAAGTTTCATTTAGTAGACTAAGACGTGTTATCTGTTGTTAATCTTTTTATGATCAGATACAAGGAGTATCAACTCCAAGATTATGGTTCTTGGTTTATTAAAAAGTAAGTGTTTCATTTAAAAAGCAGGGGTTGGGAACTTAAAAGTAGAAGCTTATACAATTATCTTTTCTTGTTTTGTTTCTCAGTTGAACAACACGCATAACTGGAAACACATTCGAAGCTGTTTTGTGACAGCCGAAACATGTCACAGCTTGCCAAAAAGATACAAAGTACGAGTTTAAATTTCTAACTATAGCCTGTAGTAATCAACTTAATTTGAACTATTTAAGTAATATGTAACTATGGAGTGTTTATTGCAGACTCTCAAACAATACAAATTGGCGAAATTGACTCCCATTGAAGCCGGTTGTTGCAGACCACCATCTCAGTAGGCTTCTTAAAACCTTTATATCTTAAGCTAGAGGCAATTTTAACCCATTTACCGTGACAATGGGTTGTTTTTATATGCCCAACGGGTCAAATAGATAAAATGTTTGTCTAAATTGATGCAGATCAAATGGGCTGAACGAGTCAAACGGGTCAAAACTCGCTTTATTCAGTACATGATTATTTTAATGATCTATTGTTATTTTAGAATATCAGTTAATTTTTTAATATGTGTCTGTGGTCTGTGGACCAGTAATACAAGTTACTCATTTGACTCGACCGGTATTGACTTATTGCCCGACTTTGCCACCTCTACTAATTTTGCATTTCTTCCTGACTTGAATTTTCGACTGTGTAAAGGTGTGGTTATCCTGCTGTTAATGCCTCTCACTATGATTTGAGCTTCCATCCAATTAGCTCCAACAAGGACTGCAAGCGTTACAAGAACTCGAAAGCAATCAAATGTTATAATTGCGATTCCTGCAAGTAAAATATTTTTTCTCACATTCAACTTTTTTGATATGTTCTTTTTTCGTCACTGATGATTGCATTTTATTGTGTTTTAGGGCTGGAGTAGCACAGTACATAAAAACTGAATGGCGAGTAATTGCTATCTTCAATGTGATTTTGTTCGTCGTCTTGGTAAGTTATTCTATACTGAAAAGAAGAAAAAAAAAAAAACGATATACATCAAACTATATCAAGTGAAAATGAATTTCGTGACATTTTAGAACTTCTTGCAACCATTTTTGGCTTAGTAATGATCCATGTTCCATGACTTGTATCTTATCTTAATTTAGTCGATGATCTATTTCGGGATGCTGTGCAAGGCGACATGCTGCCAGGATGGACTCAAAATCTTAAAAGATTGCTACACTCTTTTTTCAAGTGAAGCGACAACTGAAGAAATTGGAAGTTTGGATCTCAAACCGTGTCGACAAGAAAAAAACACAAGCTTGGATCAAAACGGGACAGCCGTTGATTGGCCCACACCATAGGAGAGTTTCGACTCAGGAACTTGTATTGGAACATATTTATGATTGGAAGTAGTTTTGATATGCATCACTCTGTCTAGCCTTCTAGTATGTGAATGCTTTCTTGTCTATTAACTTTTCGTGGATTTCGTTTATTGATGCCATATTAATAAGCATTGACGGGTGGCATTGTCAGAACAAGAGGTGGCAAAAATGAGTGGATTGGGTAATGGGTCATTACAGTCAGTTTTACTTTGGATCGGGTTGAGACCTCTCTAACTAGTGTTCGTGTACTATATTACAATGACATGAACTCCCACAAATCAAAATTGACATGTATCACTTAAACTACAAAAATTGATTTTATATATGCGCGTCTAGCATTTATGTTTTAAGATACAGAAATTCTGGTTGGATGGAATACATAAACTATCAGCCATTCAATGACTGCCACAGAACACCTATATCCACATTACCTCCCAATGTTCTGAGAATTCTTCAAAACAGGATTTTTCTTTAAACTATCTGAGAGAACAGCAGCAAGGCCTATAGCACCACTAGGCTCAACTGCAACCTTAAGTATCTCATAACAATATCTCATCGCTTCAACAATCTCTTTATCTTCCACAGTCATAATATCTTCAACAAGATCACGTACAACGGTCCTGCATAAACAAAAATTAGACTTAAGTTTTTGTTGGAATGTTTTTTAAGACAATTTTGTTTGGTCTTTGTGATTGGTGTTAATTTATTAAAGACATTGATTGAATGTTTATTGTTTATTTTATTGAACTTCACATATACATAGACACCAATATATACACAATTACAGATTGATTCATATTCTAGAGATTGGGCTCAAGCCCATAAATGAACCGGGCTAATACTCCCCCGCAGTCTTAGCGGGAGGACACCGGACACTAAGACTGGAACGAAATTCCTCGAACAGAGCCGATGGTAAACCCTTCGTGAAGATATCTGCATACTGATAGCGAGACGGAACATGAAGAACCCGAACTTGACCGGTAGCAACCAAGTCTCTGACAAAATGAATGTCTATCTCAATGTGTTTGGTACGCTGATGCTGAACCGGATTACAGGATAAGTATCTGACCGACATTATCACGATGAGACAAGTGTAGCAGAAGACAAGGGAGTATGAAGCTCTCGAAGTAAATTCCTCAACCAACATGTCTCAGCAACGGCGTTTGCCACGCCACGGTACTCAGCTTCTGCACTGGAACGAGAAAGCGTTGGTTGACGCTTAGAAGACCAGGAGATGAGATTGTTGCCAAGAAATACACAGTAACCGGAAGTGGACCTACGGGTAGTGGGACAACCAGCCCAATCAGCATCAGAGTAAGCAAGCAACTCAGTAGGCGATGAAGAATACAACTGCAGGCCATAATCAAGCGTACCCTGAACATATCTCAATATCCTCTTGAGAGCAGAGAAATGTGGTTCCCTAGGATCATGCATGAAGAGACAAACTCACTGAACAGATAAGATATATCCGGTGCGGTGAAGGTGAGGTCTTGTAGAGCCAAGCAAGGCTCTGTACAAAGTCGGATCGAAACCGGATCTCCTCACCCAGTTTAGAGTCGGTATCAGCGGAGTCCGGCGGGGTTACAAGCAAGCATATGAGCTCTGCAAAACCTCAATAGCATATTTCTTCCGGGATAAAACAACCCGGTAGAATCCGTGTAACCGAAATGCCCAAAAAGTAATTAAGAGGCCCTAAGTCTGTCATGGAAAACTCTTGATGAAGTGAAAGAATAATCTGCTGTAACAGGGTCTCCGAAGAAGCAGTGAGAACGATATCATCAACATATAGTAACAGGTATGCAGTGTCAGTCCCCTGTCTGTATATAAAAAGTGATGAATCACAACGACTATGACCAAACCCAACCCGAGTCATATAAGAGGCAAACCGCTGAAACCATGCTCTAGGTGCCTGCTTAAGCCCATAGAGAGACCGCTGCAGTAAACACACATAGTCAGGATGCTCAGGATCCCGAAACCCCGGAGGCTGATGCATATAAACAGTCTCGGATAAATCCCCGTGCAAAAATGCATTCTTGACATCTAGCTGATGAATCGGCCAATGTCTAGAAGCAGCTAAACTCAGGACGGTCCGGATGGTGCCTGGTTTTACAACCGGACTAAAGGTCTCATCAACATCAATCCCCTCTACTTGATTGCTGCCATTCGCCACAAGTCGGGCCTTGTAGCGACTAAGAGTTCCATCAGCTAAATACTTATGGCGAAAAAGCCACATGGAACGGATAATGTACTGCTCTCGGGTCGTGGAACAAGAGTCCAAGTTTTGTTTTTAATAAGTGCAGAGTATTCATCAATCATAGCATTTTGCCAATTTTGATCACGAGACGCATCACGATATGATTTGGGTAACGGAGACACCGAGGAGACATGCAAGTTGAGGCGCCTTCGGTGGGACGGTTAGTCCCGACACGATATCGTGTGACCATGGGATGAGTTGAGACGGGGTTTGGGTTGTGAGGTGGTTCCGGAATAATAAGTGGGTGTTGATTTTGGTTAGGTGTTGGATTAGGTGTGTTTTGTGGAGTGGTTGGTGAGGAGGTGTATTGTGGGTGGTTCGGGTTGTAGAGTATTGATAGGTGTATTGTATTGAGCAGGGGGTTTATGTCGGTGAGTCATCAAGGAAAGTGTATGTAGGTCCTGATGAAGGTGTAGGGGTACCATATGGGAAAACTGTCTCATCAAAAGTTACGTGGCGAGAGATTATGATTTTGTTGGTGTGTAAGTCAAGGCAGCGATATCCGCGGTGGTTTGATGCTTGGCCCAAGTAAATGGAAGGTGTAGCACGGGGTTCAAGTTTGTGATTTGGGTATAGGTGTGGGTAACATAAGCAGCCAAAAGTGCGTAACAGGCTGTAGTCTGGGTTTTGGCCAAACAAACGAGTATACGGGATTTCGTTGTTGATGGAGGTTGATGGTAAGAGATTGAGTAACTGGACAGCCATATTAAGCGCTTCAACCCAAAATGTTGGTGGGAGGTTGGCTTGAAAAAGCAAGGTTCGAATGAGGTTATTGATGGTGCGAAGCATTCGTTCGGACTTGCCGTTCTGTTGTGATGTTTTTGGGCAGGAAAAACGAAACTGTATGCCATTATCGGCAAAAAGTTTGTGTAAGGTTCGGTTGTCAAACTCTCCTCCATGATCACACTGGAACGACCGAATTTCACACTTAAATTGAGTGTGAACATATTTACGAAACAATGAGATTTTAGACAACACATCAGATTTGTTAATTAAAGGATAAACCCAAACAAAATGCGAATAATGGTCCAAGAACAATACATAATACTTGAAACCCGAAAGACTGGGAATAGGTGAAGTCCAAACATCAGAATGAATAATATCAAAACATGCATTAACGACAGTATTAGAGCTAGTGAATGGAAGTCTAACGTGTTTGCCAAGCTGGCAAGCATGGCAAAGCACGGGAGGCTTCTCTTTATTACACGAAATGAAATTGTTTGAAACAAGACGGCGTAGCACTTCGCTTCCTGGATGTCCAAGGCGCTGATGCCACGTATGCTGACTAACAAGAAGAGCTTGTGGAATGGGAGATGGAGCTGTGACAGGGTAGAGGTCACCCGAGCTATCACATCGGAGAAGAACCCGACGCGTCATGAAATCCTTAACAGAAAAACCAAAAGGATCAAACTCAACTGTACAATTATTATCGCGAACAAATTGGCGAACATATATTAAGTTTTTGACAATATGGGGGGTAATAAGCACATTATTTAGGTGAAGAGGGCGAGATGGAGTTGGCAAAATGCTATGACCCGTGTTGATGACAGAAATAGAAAATCCATCACCAACCGAGACAGACGGATACATACACGTATTAAAAACATTACTAAGACTATTAACAGATGCATTGAGATGTAAGCTACTTTGTATCCATGTTCCAAGCACCGATTGTGGGTCGTGAAGAGTTCCGTGGCGAAAGCATGGGGTAAGGTGGTTTCTGATGAACAGTGGTGATAGGAGGGGGGCACGATTGGAGCGGTGATGAACGATGTTGGATCGCGAGTTGGGCTGGGTTGCAAATTGGGTGGGCGAGCTAACGAAACCGGTGGTGGAATCATTTGGTGGAGTGGGCGGTTGAGTGGTATAGTAAATGGGTGTTGTTGGGCTTGTTAAGTGATGGGTTTGTTGAGCACGAGTGAGGTAGGTGAGGGCCCGCACAAGATGGGACTAATCGATGAGTAGGCGTAGAATAATTTTCCCATGAAGACCAAGTTTTGCCAATAGTTTAACAAGTATTTCCTCGGTGTTATTTGCATGAGATGCAACAAGATGCGAGCTGTGGTTTGGTAGTCGAATCATGGACAAACTTACACCCCATCCCAAACGACACGAACCTTTGGCAAAGTGAATGCAAGGTTTCCATGATTTAACTTGTGGGTTAGAGGGGTTTCGAGATGTACCATTTTCGACCATGAGAACAGTTGGAGACGAGGAGGATGAGTCAACGGGGAGGGATAGGGACTTGGACTTCAATCTCATCTCTTCGGTGATAAGCATGGACCTAGCCATTTTAAAATCAGGAAAGACATCCTTATGATGCATAATACCACACACCTGATCATATTTTTCTGTTAAGCCTTCAAGAGCATAGTGCACCAAATCTTCATCCGGAATGGGAGAGTCGAGGCTCGCGAGTATGGTTGCAGTAGACTCGAGTTTCCCAAAGTAGGCTTCCATGGTTTGGTCTCCAAGGCGAATGGACCTTAGTTCCGCCTTCAATGCATTAGTACGAGAGCGTTTGTTGTCTTTAACGATGTCGGTGAGAAGATCCCACGCCTCTTTAGCCGTTTTTGGTAGTGCCAAAACTAACCTTCGCTGTAAAGAATCAGAAAGTGTGGTGAATATCCATGATAGAACAATTTTGTCTACCTTCATCTCATCTTGTGTGAAAGGAGTAATAGATTGCTGAAGGCGATCCGTAGATGTCCCATGTATGAATTTTTCAACCTCATAGTCATGTAGCATAATTGTTCAAAAAGAACTCCCACGAGCCATAGTTCCGATTATCTAGATCTAATTTAATGGGTATTCTTGTGAGGAGATGGTGATGAGTAACAGTGGAGAGTTTTTCTGAGAGAGGAATGGTGGGAGGTGTCGTGGATCCTGTCATGGGAGGGTGTTTAATAAACTGATATCAGAATGATGATATCAGAGTGTTGATGTTGCTGGAGACCGAATCACAAGAGAGTAGCAGGAGATAGATTAAACTGTGACCAAGGCACAAATGGATAAAAACATATTATACAGTGAGAAGATGAAGCGTTTTAGGGTTTATGGTTGGCATCTGATACCATGTTAATTTATTAAAGACATTGATTGAATGTTTATTGTTTATTTTATTGAACTTCACAGATACATAGACACCAATATATACACAATTACAGATTGATTCATATTCTAGAGATTGGGCTCAAGCCCATAAATGAACCGGGCTAATAATTGGTTTTTCACAATCAGGTTTTATGGTTGGTTTGGTTTGTTTTTTAAGACGATTTGTTTCAGTCTTAAATGATTGGTTTGTCCCAATCAGGTTTTATGGTTTGTTTTGTGTTACAGCTTATGTTTCTGTTTCATGTTTTGAAAACAGCTATGAATCAAGTAATGTTAGTTCCAGTTTGATATAAGATTGTTTCTTATAAATCTATGTATCTAATATTGTCATTTACATTACTTTCAAATTCTGTTTTTTGTCATGATAAATCTATGTATAAAGTTATCAAAGTTTGTTTACTTATTATTTTTCTAAGCAATGTCTTTGTAAACATGATAAATGACAAGAAAAATCCTATAAACCTATGTAAACATATTTGAATCACAAATTCACAACATTAATAAGTTATAAGACAAATCATTGATATAAATAACACAAAAATTCGTCAAAACTCCAAAGACTTTTCCATTTGAATAATTATTCACTTAGCCACATTTTTAATTTATGAGCTAATAAACTTGCAAAGAATATGGATTCAAAACGTTTGGACCGTTTACACCTTTGATTTGTTAAATACATTCCGGCACATGAGAAACTATGATACCATTTATTTATTTTTTTTGTAAGAAATTATGTAAAGCCCCATTTATTTTAATTCATAGTCAAGTCTCGATGCACACCCAAACATATTGGGAAATACGTTTTATTGATATGATATATATAGATAAATACATAATGAAACTCTAATGGACCACAAACTCACAAGTCGGGCTTGGACTGAATATCTCCCCTAACACCTTTTACTTGAAAGTGTGTTTACATCTTTGATTTGTTTATATCTTTTATTTCATGTTCCATAACAATGTTATTGTTCATCAATGCATGTATATCTTAAAGGCATTGTAAACCAGTTCTTAAGTACTACAAAGTGCATTTCTTACTTAACCTTTTCACTTAAAAGTGGACATATTTAGAACTTTTTAAACATCATAACATGTTTATGGTATGGCCGCCATAGGCTAAATAGTACGTAGTAAAATTATGTTAGAGATAATGAGTCAATATTGTTACTCCATGATATTATTGTCGTGTAACCACATATGAAACTTTGACGAAAAAATAAGTCCTCAAAGTGATCTGGGAGCATTGTTGGAGATAATGAGTCAATATTGTTACTCCATGATATCAATCTTGATGAGACTTCTACTTGCTCCATAAGTCCTCCAGGTGATCTGGAAGCATTGTTAAAGAGATGTAAACTTATTATTTGGGATAAAGCGGCTATGGCAAATAAGCTTTGTTTTGAGACCTTAGATCACTCTTTAAGAGACATACTATGTAAGAGTGGTATGACACGTGTGAAAACCTTTTGGAAACATGACAATGGTCTTTGGCGGTGATTTTAGTGAGTTCTCCATGTTATTCGGGTTCAAGGCAAGACATTGTTAGTTCATCTTTAAAGCAATCTTACTTGTGGGATCATTGCAAAGTTCTTAAGTTAGCTGCGAACATAAAATTTGACGTGGCGCGCCTTGAAGATGTGAGCAAAATACGGAATTTGCATAATGCATATTGAAAGTCAGAGACAGAGAGCTTGGAGAAGCAAACGATGGAGAGGTTTCGATAGATATGCCTGACGAAATTCTAATAGATGCGGCTGATGACCCGGTAACATCTAGTTTACTTATCCAAACCTTTTGGATAACATAAATGATTTGATACTTCCAAAAAGGTCATTCTTGCTCCACAAATGAAGTCATGGACACTATAAACGATCATTTGTTGGACAAATTTCCTGGAGAAGAAATGGATTACTTAAGTTGCGACAACATTGATAAAACTGAACGTGGCGCCGTCATAGATCAATCCATTTTCTCATCAGAACTTATCGATGGATTGAAGTTCTCAGGTTTTCCAAACCACAGACTTGCGTTAAAAGTGGGAGTCCCGATAATGTTGCTGAGAAATAATAATCAAGCAAATGAATTGTGGAATGGAACAAGACTCCAAGTTCTTAAATTAACAAGAACTTTTATTCATGCACAATCATTAATGGAACAAACTTTGGAAAAAATGTTATCATACTGAGGTTGAGAATTACTACGTCTGATAAACGTTTATCGCTTAAGAACATCAAGAAACAATTTTCTCTGTCAGTTTCATTTGTCATGACAATTAACAAAAGCCATGGTCAATCTGTTTCTAAAGTTGGTGTGTATCTGCCACGTCCTGTTTTCACACATGAACAACTATATGTTGTGGTTTCAAGATTTAAAAGCAAAAGAGGTTTGAAGGTTGTCGTTTGTGATGAGGATGATAATATCTCTAAAACTAACTACTGCAAATGTCGTCTACAAAAAAGTACTTCAAGGTCTATGATTAAGGTTCAAAAGGTATGTACAATATACATATCACATGATTTTTTACCATAATGAATCACAGCCTACTTTTTATTTACATTTTCTATGAGCTATTAGGTGTTCACGGAATAGACATTGACTATTAAATTGATTAGCACTCACAGACGTCGTTGGCTATTCAAGAACATCAAAAATAAAGACGACAACACATAAACGTTTATTATTTTAATAGTTACAAACTCAACTGATTATCGAATAATTAATGTATTATGTCATTATTTCTTTAATATATAAATGAAGTATGTTTTTCGTTGTTTTCTTATTATCTCATTTTCAAATTTTCAATTGATTAACCCTTAAGTATTTTACATTGCATGACTCTTACACCTACAATAAGTACCTTATTAATTTACATGGAACAATAATCGTGTGTTGTGTGTTGTGTAATTGTATTGACTTGAAGCAAACACGTATTGAATTTGATGGAAGCAATCAAGCAATTAACAAGTACGTACTATATATATAGGGTACGTACTATATATCAACAGGCATGTGGCCAGTGGTAAGTCTTGGGTTGTTAAGCGAGCCACTAGTGAGAGTAGTCTAACGGGTGGGTGACCTACAGGAAGTCCTCACTTGTGGTCGCATCTCTGCTGATATTTGCAATGAGGATTTGCGCCCATGTAAGCCATTGGGGTTCAAATCGAGCGAGTCGGGTTTTCATCCGGACGTTACTCCGGAAGGAAACTTGTGTGGGCGCAGCAGTTTCCTCGCGACTGGAAGCCACATATAAATCTGCGTGGACCGGTTAAGACAACGTGAGGCGTCGATGTGGGGTTAGGGCCCTCTTACGGAGGTGGTGAAACCTAAGTTGGAAAGTCACCTGTCGAAAAAATATATATATATAGGGTAGGATGCTCTGCCAATTAACATGCCATAATTGAAATATATCACGTATATATAGCCCCCTTTATGTGTGAGCTACGTACATCAACCATGCATGTCCTTTATGTGTGAGCTACGTACATCAACCATGCATGTTAAATTTAAATAAATGGTTACAGAGATTTGTCACAGGTACAGTATTTAGTTTGTAGTGTCTTCTTCAAGTTAAAACCTATAGAGGTATAATGAACAGACTTCAAAAGTGTCTAGCAAACTATGTCCCTCTCACTCCTCTCACATTCATCAAGAGAGCCTCCATGGTTTATTCCAACCGAACATCCGTCGTCTACGCAGGAGTCCGATTTACTTGGCGCCAAACTTACGAACGTTGTTGTCGTCTTGCCTCCTCCCTTCGTTTCCTTAACGTTGTTAAGAACGATGTTGTAAGTTACTTATACAAAATTATGCAGCGTTTTAACATCAATGGATTTTAGGCATATAATTAATCTTAGGCTTCAAAATCATATTTATGACAAATTAACTTTTTTGATTCTAACTCTGAATTTAACTGATATGATTATATAGGTATCAGTGCTGGCACCAAATGTACCCGCGTTATATGAGATGCATTTCGGAGTGCCAATGGCAGGAGGTGTGCTCAATGCAATCAACACAAGGCTAGATGCTAGAAACATAGCCACCATTCTTCGTCATTCTGAAGCCAAGATTTTCTTTGTTGACTATGAATACGTTCCCTTAGCCTCTGAGACGCTAGGCTTGTTGCGCACGGAATTGAAGGAGTGCTCTATAGTCGAAGATGATATGCCTTTGGTGGTCGTGATTGATGACATTGATACCCCAACTGGGGTTCGTCTTGGCCAGTGGGAGTATGAGCAACTCATTAACCACGGTAATCCACACTACCATGGGGAAGAACTTGAGGACGAATGGGATGCGATTGCACTGAATTACACCTCTGGAACCACCTCTAACCCCAAGGGGGTGGTGTATAGCCACCGTGGTTCTTTTCTGAGCACGATGAGCTTGATTAATGGATGGGAAATGAGTACAGAGGCGGTGTACTTATGGTCACTACCAATGTTCCATTGCAACGGGTGGACATTCACCTGGGGTGTAGCAGCAAAAGGGGGCACCAATGTGTGCTTACGCAAAACCACTGCCGAGGAAATGTACTCGAGTATCTTTGAGCACAAGGTGACTCACATGTGTTGTGCTCCTGCTGTCTTTAATATCCTTATTGAAGCCAAGCCCCATGAGCGTCGTGAAATAACCTCTAAGATCAACATACTAACTGGAGGAGCACCACCTCCTGCAGCACTTTTGGAGACGATGGAGGATCTTGGATTCCACATAATGCATGCATATGGCCTCACCGAGGCCACAGGACCTGCCCTTGTGTGTGAGTGGCAAACCAAGTGGAATCAACTTCCAAAAGATCATCAGTCAAGATTGAAGGCCCGCCAAGGTGTCAGTATACTCAGCCTTGCTGATGTAAATGTTAGAAACAAGGAAACGATGGAAAGTGTTCCACATGACGGGACCACAATTGGAGAGATTGTACTTCGAGGAAGCAGCATCATGAAAGGGTACTTGAAAGATGAGAAGGAGACTGCGAAGGCCTTTGAGAAAGGATGGTTCTGGACCGGAGATGTTGGGGTTATTCATACGGATGGATACATTGAAATCAAAGACAGGTCCAAAGACGTGATTATTTCAGGCGGAGAAAACATCAGTAGTGTGGAAATAGAGTCTATTCTGTTCAAGCACCCCACCATACTCGAAACAGCAGTGGTAGCAATGCCTCACCCAAGGTGGGGCGAAAGCCCTTGCGCTTTTGTAGTGCTAAAAAAATCAGGAAGCACAACTGAAAGCGAAATATTGGTGTATTGCCTAAAACATATGCCAAAATTTATGGTACCAAAGAAGGTAGTGTTTGTGAAAGAGCTACCAAAAACTGGAACAGGTAAAGTCATGAAGATGGAGCTTCGAAAAGTGGCAAAAAGCCTTCAAATATTTGAAACCACGCCCATATACAACAAGCGTTCATATATTTAGATAAGATATGGTACCATGAAGATGAGTTCCAAGATCAAGAATAAGTTCGTGCAGCGTCCTCATGTTAAATTAATCTTTTCTTGTATACTGTAAAATAACTAGTGACGCTCAAACAACTACAACGATCATATGTAAATAAGCAGTGATTTTGTTTGTTGTCATGGTAAGTCGCTCTATACTGATGAACAACGATTACATCAAATTATATAAAGTGAAAATGAATTTCGTGACATTTTAGAACTTCTTGCAACCATTTTTTGGCTTAGTAATGATCCATGTTCCATAACTTGTATCTTATCCTATGTTAGTCGACGATCTATTTCGTGGAAGTTTGGATCTCAAACCGTGTCGACAACAGAAAGCACAAGCTTGGATCAAGAAGGGACAGTCGTTGCGGCCGACATTACAGTAAAGTATTGGAACAAACTCATGAATGGAAATAGTTTGGATATGCACCACTCTGTTTACCCCTCTAGTATTTAAATGCTTTATTGTCTATTTATTTGTCATGGATTTCGTATATTGCTGCCAGATTATTAAGCATTGACGAGTGGTTTTGTCTGAACTAGAGGTGGCAAAATATGTCAAACTGTTATTAATTAAGATGGTTACTGAGAATGTGTAAGTCTCGGAGAATGTGTGTTTTCTATTAAATCTTATCACTCCCCTATATAATATCCAAAAAGGGAGACATATAGACATGAATGGGAGACATATAGAAAGTGGATACAACAAATAATAGAGCACTAATAGCACTAATAATACAGCTAACACTCCCCCGCAGTTGGAGTGGGAGGACAACGAACACTCAAACTGTGACGAAAATCATCAAATAATGCCGAAGGTAAACCCTTAGTGAAGATATCCGCATACTGAAACCGAGAAGGAATGTTGGGATATGAAAGTGTTGAAGATATCAAAGTCTTGAAGATATGAAATCTTGTAAGTACAAAATCTTGGAAGAAGTCAAAGAGTCAATCTTGCTAAAGACAAAGTCAAAGTCTTGCAAGGTGAAGTCAAAGTCTTCTAGAACAATCAAAAGCTTGTTATATTCGTTTATGGAAAGTATTGTATTCCATGTTTAGATTACTTGTCGACAAGGTTATCAATTGTAAACCGACTAGGATATCCTTGAGCCTATAAAAGGACTCCTAGATTGGCATTAGAGTGCGATTTAGGAAAAAGAGTTTTAGAGTTTACGAATTAGAGTTTAGAGAAAGTTCGATTATCTTAGAGTTGTATTAGAGTATCTCGCATAATAAGCGATTTAGAGTTTGTTAATAAAGTTTTTCTTCTTAGCTTTGTTAAGTAAATTCGCGTGCTTGATAAAGATTGCTCGGTGTTTCTTTGTTAATAACTTATGATTTATCCGAGGTTATTAAACCTTAACAAGCTAGTTAAGTTAGTTTGATTAAAGTATATCGATCCAACAAGTGGTATCGAGAGCTTGTGTGGAAACTCGACTAGGAAGAAACCTACAATATTCAAAGATGTCGATGGTCGCTCCATCACCCTCGAATCACCTCACTCGTAATTCCAATAATCAAGAAGGAGAATATGATCTACGGTGCATGAAGATGAGGCAATATATTGCCATTCTGAGACCATGCTCGTGGAATGTAATTGTGAATGGGAATGAAGTTGTTCGAACTTTATTCAAGTTCGGACAACCTATAACACCAAAGGCGCTTTACCGGAAGAACCCTAAGGAATCAAGAAGGCTCTTAACATTCTCTTGTCTGCTATTCCAGATGGTCATCTTCAAATTTCATGATGCTAAAGATGCCAAGCGACTCAGGCTGCTCTCAAGACCAGATTTGGAGGAATGAAGCCTCAGAGAAGATGCATGAAACTTCTTTGAAACAACAGTTTGAAACTTTCACAGTTGGAGAAGAGAGTCTTGATCTTGCATATGATAGGTTTCGAATATCCTCGACATGTTGGAGTTATACAAGCGAAGTATCGATTGAGGATGCTAATTTGAAGTTTTAAGAAGTTTGCCATCTACATGGCATGTGATTGCTACTATGATCGAGGACAACAAGGATTGGATGTTATGGACTTTGATGATCTCTATCATCAATTGAAGGTGTATGAACATGAGATGAGTGGTCAACCAAATTCCAAATCTCACAAGATTGCTTTTCTATCATCTCGAAAAGAAGAGCGATTACTTTCAAAAGAAATCGCTTCTCCTCAATCTGCTTTCTCAAAGTCTGCAGTTTACAATCCCCATCATATGCTCAGCAGGTCCACCATCTACCACTTTGAACTCGGATGAAGTTGTGTGTTCCTTCTTTGCACAACAAGCAAGCTTACATGCACTTATGAAGAGGATCTAGCACAGTTGAAGAAGATGCACTTGAAGAAATCGATATCGGTGGCAAGTTGCTTTGATCACGCAAGGATCAAAAAGTACATGAAGAAGAGCAGACAAAAATATTGATTTCAAACCAAACAAGGAATAACTTTGACAAATCTAAAATTGAATGCTTCATTGTCAAAAGATGGTCACTTTGCAAGGAGTGTGGGTTTGCTAAGTATCAAGCAAACAGAACATCCGAGAAGCCTAAACTTGAGCTCAAGGAAATTCCAATAAGCGAAACAAAGGCTTTGGTTACTCAAGAGAAGTTATCGAAGTTGACTGAGTGAAGAGTTTGATGATGAACCAATGACTTCTTGTATGGTAGCGATGGAAGATGCGAGTTGAAGACACCGTGGAAGCATTAGACCTGAGCACTTGCTTTTGATGAAGAATCACGAACATCCGCTTTGGAATCGATGATGGCTTTGGAGGATTTGATTGGAGCAAAGAAAGTGAAGATGATCCTGTTCTTCTTGCTATGGTGGCTACTTCACCAACTCGCCTCCTATCTCCGGGTATGCTCAAATCCGTTATGAGTTTTATCAAAATTACTTAACAGTTATGTGATTGAAAGAGATAATTGTATTAGGGCTAGGTGCGAGGTAGCGAGTTACCAAATCACTTTAGAGTCTATAGAAGCTAAAATCATAACACATGAAAATAATGAAATGGCTTGGGTGAAAAATATGAACAACAGGATTACGGTTAAAACTCGGTGAATGGAAACTAAACTCGTAAAATTGTGAAATTGAGAAATTAACTAAGGAAAGAGATGACTTGTTAGCTAAGTTTGTTTGCTTGGGAGAGTCACGGCTTGTCCCATGTTGCTTATGTTGAAAAAGCAGAGGGGCTTACATTAGAGCAGGCTTAGGATTTGGCATGGACTTTAGTAATGTAGATGAAAACCAATCTAGTGATCGGGATGATGGTGTTTTGAGGACATAACCACTAGTGATGATGAGCTCATTAACTATGTAGATTCATCTAGTAATGAGGGCTCGATAAGTGAACCACCTCACGAATATAAGAAAGACAATGGTTATCATCTTGTTCCTCATCCCATTAGTCATCACCCTCTAGGCACGATGTTTCTCGTTATGGTGTTGTGGTCTAGAGCTTAGGAAGAAGCTTGTTGCTCAATCTAGGTTCGAGAAACCCAAAGCTGTTGAAAACAATGTTCAAAATTCAAGAAGATCTTTAAATCAAAATCTTGCTCAACAAGCGCACGCTTCATCAAAACCTTTTCAAAAGGTCTTCTAAACCTTTTGGGATAATTTTGGTCAAAACAGATTTAATCACCATCAAGAAGGCAAAATAATTTTGGGCATAGACATAGAAGAAATCACTTTGGTCATATGGGTCAAAAGCGTGTTTTGTGTGTTATAGTCCTACTCACTTAATCAAAGATTGTGACAAACACTCGAATATCTAAGCAAGTTTCCAAGGAATAAGTCTAACAATCGAGACCTAGAGAGCACAAACCAGTGTGGACTAATTCAAATAGGGTTAATCACGAAACTTCACACCGGATCATAGATACCCACATCGGAGAAGACCTTGATGATCTCGAAGGTACTTTCCAAAGATCTGCTCGGAGACAAGGTCTTGAAAATCATACTTGGGATAGAAACTCTAGGAGATCTCACTATCAACCTAGAAGGTATCACAGTTCATATAGGGGATCTAGATCACGAGAACCACTGTTAAAGCGAATGGGTTAAAAGGAAAATGTGCTGGCGAGAGACATACGATCGTTCAACAAAAAGTGAATCGAGATGTTTTGTGTCAAAAGAAAAAGCTAATAATCGGTGAAAGAAATTTATGTTGAAAAACCGAGAGAGTTTTGAAAATCCACATGATAAACATCAAAAGATAATTTTGGATCATCGGTTGAGAGATAGTGAGAATTACATACTCAAAGAATTTGAGTTTGTAACTCTCGAGGAACACAAGTCGATGTGGCTTGGGTTCCTAAAAGTTTCTAACTCTTTTCTTTGTGCTGTGGCAACCCGAAGAGGAGCTTAAAGATCATCTTATTGTGGATAGTGGTTGCTCGGAAGTATGACAAGGCGATAAAGAGATCACATGTCGATTTTAGAAATATTAGTGGAGGAAAAGTTGCATTTGGGAATGATCCCAATGGAGGAAGGATTACTAGGAAAGGAACAATTAAAGTGGAAGAATCGATTTTGAGAATGTCGGATATGTGAAGGAGCTAAAGTTCAACTTTAGCATCGGCTCTCAAATTTGTGATAAAAGCATCTGTGTTATTCAACGACACGTAATGTCTCATCCTTTCTTCGACTTCAAACTTTGTTGATGATGACTTGGTAGTACTTAGAGTACCAAGGACAAATGATGTGTATAGTTTAGACATGAAGAGTCTACATTCTTATGGAAGAGCCACATGTTTGGTGGCTAAAGCAACATCTCGAAGAGGCACATCAATGGCATAGCAGTTGGGCCATGTGAATTTCAAGAACATCAACAAATTGGTCAAAGGCAATTTAGTTAGAGGTTTACCTTCAAAGACTTACAAGAATGATCAATCATGCGGCATGCAAGAAGGGTAAACAACACAAAGCTTCTGTAAGAAGCTTGATGAAAGAAATATTAGAGAACCATTGAGCTATTACATGGATTTATTTGGACTGTCTACGTGGCAAGTTTAAATAAGAAGAAGCATCTTTGGTTATTCTTGATGATTGTAGTAGATTCAGGTTGGGTTTTTTTTGGGCTTTAAAGATGATACCTTTGATGCTATTCAAACTCTTATAATAGCACTTGAAAACCAATTAAGACTCAAGGTTAGAGGTATTAGATGTGACAATGGGCCGAATTCAAGAACAAGCCTATGGATGACTTTTGTGCTAATAAAGGCATAAAGAGGGAGTTTAGTATTGCTAGAACACCACAGCAAAATGGTGTTGCGAGAGAGGAAGAATAGGACCTTGATTGAAGCGGCAAGGACCATGTTGGTGATTCTCACCTCCTATTCAATTTTGGGCGGTGTCGTAAGTACTTGCATGCTATGTATATGAGTGGTCTCTGTCACCAAACCCAGATGAAGACACCCTATGAATTGTTGATGGGCAATAAACCCAACATTCGTTTTATGAAGCCTTTTGGATGCCCTCTACTATTTTGAACACCATTGATAATCTAGGGAAGTTTGATGGCAAGTCCAAGAAGGTTACTTATTGGGATATTGCACTAACAATGAAAGGCTTTAGAGTATACAACAGAGTTACTAAGAAGATTCAAGATTGTCTTCATGTTGAGTTCTTAGAAGATCAAGACAATGAGAAAGGTAAAGGTCCCGATTGGATGTTTGATCTTGAGATTTTATCTCCTTCATGAATTATGTTCTCGTTAGAGAAGAAAATCAACCTTTGCACACTGAAGAAGATATTCAATATGTTGTTCATGATGTTCATATTCGACTGATGTTGTTTCCGATAAAGATCACTGAGTCCAAAATAAAATCTTGATGTTCCTAAGCAAAGTAATCGATTCTCTCAAACAAAGCATCATGTTTACCACAATCCTCTTTATCTGGAGGATCAATCTATTCAAGAGGAACTTAATCAAATGCTTCTTCAAGATGTATTAGCACATTCTTACAGCGATGAACAAAGGAGAGATTATGAAGAGGCAAAGAAGAAGAACAAGGCTGCAGTACTCTTACAAGATTTTGGGCAAGACTTTCAACCAAATCTTGTTGCACTGCTGATGATACTTTAGATGATTTGGATGATCCTACCATGCAGGTTAGAAAAGCGATGATGAGCTTGAAGATGAAGGTATTTTCACATTCCAATGAGGTGCCGATTATACTAACTTGGATGATACATATGCAGGTTCACGTCTCCAATCTTACAATTCATAAGAATCATCCAACTCGATCAAATTATTGGTCCTTCTACATCATGAGTTATGACAAGACACAAAGCTAAGGGTTTCACAAAACCTCACAATGCTTTACTTAGCTTTGTGTATAAACAAAAGCAGAGCTAAATCATAAGGACCATCAAACACCTTATTTACTTGTTTCATCTCTCAAGAGGAACCCAAGAATATTGCTCAAGCTTTGACTAAAGAAAGGGGTTGAAGCTATCACAGGAGGAACTTCTTCAATTCAAACTTCAAGAGGTTTGGGTTTATGTGATCTTCGGATGGGAAGAGAGTTATTGGAACCGGATGGGTTTTAAGTCAAAAGAGATGAAAGAGGCAATGTTATCAAAAACAAGGCAAGGTTAGTTGCTCGGGGTTATAGAGCAGGAGGAAGGGTAGATTATGATGAGGTATTTGCTCCTGTGGCAAGGATTGAAGCTATTAGAATATTTCTTGCTTTTGCTTCTTATATGGGTTTTCAAGTCTATCAGATGGATGTCAATAGTGCCTTTCTTTATGGTACTATTACAGAAGAGGTGTATGTGAAACAACCTCCAGGTTTTAAAGATCCTAAGCATCCAAACAAAGTCTATAAGGTGGTTAAGGCTCTATATGGTCTTCATCGGGCACCTAGAGCTTGGTATGAGAGCTCTCACATTCTTATTACAACATGGATACGGGAGGGAGCAATAGACAAGACTTTGTTTATCAAGAGAGAAGAAGGATATCATGTTAGTTCAAGTGTATGTTGATGATATTATCTTTGGGGCTACCAAACGGTCTATGGTTAAGGAGTTTGAGCAGGTGATGCGAAGGAATTTCAAATGAGTTCAATGGGAGAGTTAACATTCTTTTAGGACTTGGTTAAGCGGTCAAGGAAGGATTTTATTAGCCAAGACAAGTATGTTACGAGACATACTTAGAAGTTTAATTTTGATGATATGAAGGTATTACTACACCTAATAAATCTATCAATACATTGGGAAAAGATGAAGATGGACGACTGTGGAAGTCAAGTTATACAGATCTATGATTGGCTCTCTTATGTATCTTATTGCATCAAGGCTGATATCATGTTTGCGGTTTGTTTATGTGCCGATATCAAGTTTCACCAAAGATCTCTCACCTAAATCTTGTCAAGAGAATTTTTCATTATTTGAAACAACAACCTAAGTTGGGGTTGTGGTATCCTAAAGAGTCACCTTTTCACTTAGAAGCTTTTGAGATAGTGACTATGCTTGGGTGATAATTATGATAGAAGATCCACAACTGGTGGATGCCAATATCTTGGAAGAAGGTTAGTCTCCACGGCAATGCGAGAAGCGGACAATTCTTACAACATCATCTCTTGAAGCTGAATATGTAGTTCTTGCGAAGTTGTTGTGGTCAAGTTTTATGGATGCGAGAATCAACTCTTGGATTATGGGTTCAATTTTAAGAATACTCCTATCAATATTGATAATGAGAGTACTATTTTATTGTGATGAACCACTGTATCATTCCAAGACAAAGCATATTCATTAGGCATCACTTTATCGAGATTGTTATGAGCATAGGCTCGTTAATGTGGTTAAAGTTCACACGGATGACAATGTAGCCGATTTACTCACCAAAGGTTTTGATGTGTCACGATTCAATCACTTGGTCGTGAGCATTGGAATGATTAACTACTAAGCTATGTTTAAGGGGAGGACTATAAGATGTTAGGTATAGTCCTGTGTATTGTTGAGGGAGGATGTTAGTTTATACTTAGTTTATATGAGCGGTTTTGGCAAATCATCTTGTATTTCTGAAGAAATCTTGCTTGAAAAATCTTGCTTATGTGGAAATCTTGTTTGTCGTATTAAAATCTTGTTCCAACGGTAATATTGATGGGTAATTGGTAGTAACGGTAACTTTGTTATTTAGGCTGTGATTTTTCAAATCTCACCTATAAATAACTTCTTTCCGATTTTCCCTCTCATATTATTACTTCACATCTTTTCCATACTTATCTTCCAATTCCCATCTCTTTATTATTCAATACAATCTTTATTGTGCTCTCTTTTACAACAATGGTGAATCGTTTAACTGTTTCGAAGCACAATATGGTGGCTAATTTGGACAAGACTGAGGCGAATGTGGCTTTCTATGATATAATTGATTATCTTATTGGGTCGCTTATTAGCTATGCTCTTTAGTTGAGTAGGATATAATTGAACCATGGATTCAAGAATTTTGGGCTAATGCTAGAGATAATATGGAGGAGGATGAATATTATATTAGATCTTCAGTTGCTGGAAAGACTATCAAGATTACCGAGGCCTCTATTCGTGATGATTTATTATTTGGTGATGAAGATGGGGCTATTCGATTCGACAAGCAACTGATTTGGGATATTTTTAGAAATCTGGGTTATGAAGGTTCTTTGACTGTGAACAAACTTTCAAGAAAGCCTTATTCTGTCCCCAATGGAAGTTTTTGATTCATGTTTTGCTCCATTGCATAAGTTCTAAAAGCACTTCGGGAGCAATTTGGGTCAAATATAGCATCTGCGAGTGGTTGGCTTAGCTACGATGAGAGTGTTTAATTTTTCAAGGCTTATTTTGGATGGAATGCTATCACATATCTCCTCCGGGGCAACTTGGTTGATGTATCCAAGGTTTATCTGTTTTCTTGAACAAACAACTGGGCCGATGTTCCAAAACCCGCCGCTTACTACTGTTATTGTGCAACAAGCCAAAATTTATACATTCATGGCTAAGAGAAGTAATTTGTTCAGAGGTGGAGATATTCCATTAACAACAACAATGATGGAAGTTGTACAAGTCGTCCGTGATGCGTACTGGAGAGGATGAAGAAAGCTGAAGGTACTTGATTAAGGTAAAGTCTCATGCTTCAATCTGATCTGCAAATCTTGCTTCTGTGAAATCTTGTGATCGTTACAAGGTGATGTTTCTTCGTGTCCCGAGGTTCAAGTAGAGATTGAGAGAACACCTACTCCATCTCCACAACGCTCGCTTCGAGGCACATTCACCACTTCACGGTGATGCTCATACTATACCTCGTGAAGGTTTAACTATGGATAATTATGCTTGACAAGGGAGTTAGCTCGGTTGAACAAGACCGTTGAGCGTCGCTAAAACAATTAGGAAGTTGAAGCGTAACTATTTCGGTTAAGAATTTTATTAATCCCTATATTCAAGGTTTCAACTTATGGTTTAAAGAGGAAAACAAACGTCAGAAGCACTTGTAAGGAATTGAAAAGAAAGAAGGTTCCTAAATCATCTTACGCCAACTTGGGGAGGAATTCGTAAAAGGATAATTTGAAAGAAGATGTTATGAAGAAGAAAGAATCAGAAGTTCTGAAAAGATTATTTCGGAGGAACAAGAAGAAGTACAAGTTCAAGGCAATGCGATGATCAAGGTCTTGATGTTCAAGGTACTCGATGATCAAGGCACCGAACATCAAAGCACTTGTGGTTTCATGATACATCTAGACCGTAAGTAATAACTCAAGGGTTTTGAATTTTGAAGAAGAAATTGGTCCTTCACAATCGTTATAGAAGAAGAGGAGGAACCTAGATTCAAACCTATTCATTCTCGAGTGATGATGAATTAGTTGCTACAATTCTTGATTTGTCACAACCAAGAGGAGGAGTTACTATTGTAGAAGCACAAGAAGAAGAACAACAAGAACCCGATCAACTCGCAATTGATCCAAAAGACAAAGGGAAAGGTATTTTGGTTGAAATTAAGAAAAAGAAACTCACTTTTGCGTAACTTAGAGCATTTGAAGTTGCAAGGAATGAAGTCATGTGACTAGAAAAGTTCAAGAAGAAATAAATGCTAAAGATAGAGAAGAACAAGAAGCTCAAGCTCGGATAAAGAAGCGACTCAAAGGTGCAAGATGAATTGGATCTTGAAGCTCACGAACCATTACAATCTCCTACACCTGCTCGATATATGCAAAGAAGACCTAATTTAGCTAAAGAAAGGAATGCAATGATGGCATATTTAAAAGGCGGAGGATTTAAAGGATTGCAAAAGCTAAATTATGGATATGAAAAGATTATATGATCTTTGAGAGAGAGAAGCTTATAAGAAAGATGTTGCAGCATTAAAGACTTTAGAAGAAGCTTATTGAATTTGAAGCCGAAAGGAAGAAGAGCTTAAAAGAAAAGAAGAACGATGCTACAAATGTTCGTCTTCAAAGAAAGAAAAGTTGAATTAAGATCCTAGACTAGTGATGAATTGAAGAATTATCTCGAGTGGTAGATTTTGATTATACCAAGGAAGATAATGACATGAAGATGAACAGATCAAAGATTAGTGTTTTCAAAGTTGAGAAATCTAAGAATGGAGATTACATGGTTTTTCACAAAGAAGATGAAAGTTTCAAAGTTTTCAAAAGACTATGGGATTCTTTGATATTATAGAGTAGTAGATCTATTCTACTTATATCATGTTGTGAAGACTTATTTTGAAGATAATCCATTAGAAGGGATTGGATTGGTTTTACATGGTGATCTCATAACCATGTGGGAAGCGATGAAGAGAGCATCGATGATATCCGGAAGGATCAAGAAAAGCGGAAATAGTTTGCGGGAGATTCTTTGAAGAACTGGAGTTCATGTCTTGGAGCTAGAAATGGAACAATGATTCACATGTTTGCGAAAGAAGATATCCTCTTACATTGAGCTCATGAGAAGAATGCTAGAGCATGGATTGGAAGTAGAAGAGGCCGATGAAACTGCTTGCATGGTGATCAATTTGTTTATAGATCGGACTACCATTCTTTGAGAATGATCTTTAACGGTATGAATTATATTTGAATAAATACTTTTGATATATCAAGATTTCATTCAAAGTATCGCTTATCGACAATACTTTCATCAAAGTACCTTGTTCTTCGATCTAAACCGATTAAAACAACTTTTGAAGAAACCTTTTGCTAAATAATAAATATTTTGAAATAAAGGTTGAATGGTTTTTGTGATGATAACATCAATAGGTTATCAATCCACCATGGTTACAAAAGGATTGACTAATCCATGAGCAAACGGCTCGTAAAGATATATCAAATCCGTTTTTAGTTGACAACTTGCTAATAAGTTGGATGGTCATCAACTCACCATATCGGTAAATGTGAAGAGTTGGCTAGCCCACAAGAAATGGCTCGTGGTAAAGGCGATGGAAAACCATTATTGGTAATTAGTTCACCATTAGATAGAAGAACTAGCTAGTCCGTAAGGAGTACAATTTTGGTAAAGACAAAACAAATCTGTTGATAGTGGTGGTTTGCTAAAAATCATATGGTTATCAATGTACCATGGTCTTACACACCAAAACATTTGGCTACTCCAAAGATAATGGCTTTGGTAAAGAGTTCTAAATCCATTGAATTTTCAATGATTCACTTAGATGTGATGAGAATAGTATGCAACTTAAACTGAATTAATGTACAAACTGTCATATGTTCTTCGTGTTCTTGAAAAGATGGAGATTGTTGGATCTTTCATGAAGAAAATAATTCTAAGAGATACTTTGACAAAGCACGATATTACGGAGATAAATCTAAAGACTAAAGAACAATCCATTTTTAAAGATGAAGTCATTAAAGATATATTCACAAAGGAACTTGAAGTCAAGCAAGTAAATTCAAGTTAGGGGAGGATTGTTGGGATATGAAAGGTCAAGATATCAAAGTCATGAAGATATGAAAGCACTGTTTCGCAGCATCTTGGAAGAAGTCAAAGAGTCAATCATGCTAAAGACAAAGTCAGAAGCTTTGCAAGGTGAAGTCAATCACCTTGCTAGAACAATCAAGCTGTTATATTCGTTTATGGAAAGTATTGTATTCCATGTTTAGATTACTTGTCGTACAAGGTTATCAATTGTAAACCGACTAGATATCCTCGAGCCTATAAAAGGACTCTAGATTGGCATTAGAGTAATGATTTCGTAAAAAGAGTTTTAGAGTTTACGAATTAGAGTTTAGAGAAAAGTTCGATTATCTTAGAGTTGATTAGAGTATCCGACAATAAGCGATTTAGAGTTTGTTAATAAAGTTTTTCTTAGCTTTGTTAAGTAAATTCAGCTGCATTTGATAAAGATTGCTCGGTGTTTCTTTGTTAATAACTTAGGATTTATCCGAGGTTATTAAACCTTAACAAGCTAGTTAAGTTAGTTTGATTAAAGTATATCGATCCAACAAGAACATGTAAAACGCGAACTGCACTAAGAGCAACCAAATCTCTAACGAAATGAATGTCAATCTCGATGTGCTTGGTACGCTGATGCTGAACCGGATTAGAAGACAAGTACACAGCACTCACATTATCACAATAGACAATGGCCGCAGAAGACAAGGGAGTATAAAGCTCACGAAGGAGGTTACAATCCAACAAGTTTCAAAGAATAAAGATTGGCAACACCACGATACTCGATCTCCGCGATTGACCGAAAGAAAGAGTCACGGACGCTAGAGGACCAGACAAGAAGTTGTTACCAAGAAAAACACAGAGTTGAGGTGGCCGACGAGTAGTAGGGCAACCAAACCAATCAAGATCCGAATAAGCGATCAAAGAGTCGGTTAGTAGATGAAAACAATCAGAAACCATAGTCCAAAGTCCCACAGACATACCTCAAAACCTCTTAAGAGCGTATAAATGTGGCTCACGTGATCATGCATAAAGACAAACCTCTTTACAAGATATGTAATATCGGGACGAGTAAAGGTGAGATATCAAGAGAACCTGCAAAGACACCCCAGATAATGTAGGATCAGAATCGGAAGTACCACCAAGACTTAGCTTGACTCGATCAACGGGGTCCTAGAAGGGTTATATCCAACCATACGGGCACGCTCCAAAATCTCCATAGCATACTTACGCTGTGACAAAAACATCCTGTAAGAGTCACGATAATGAAACTCCCAAAAATAATTAAGAGCACCCAAATCATTACAGAGAACTCCGATGTAAAGAGGATATAATCTGAACAACTCGTTAGAGGAAGCAGTAAGAACAATATCATCCACATAAAGCAACAAGAATGCAATATCATCACCTTGTTCGTAAATGAACAAGCGAGGAGTCACACCCACCAGACTAAAGCCAATGTAGTAATATAATGGTAAATGGCGAAACCATGCACGGTGCTCGCTACACCATAAAGAGATCGCCGCAATAAACAAACATAACTGGTGCTCGTGGATCCCGAAAACCAGTGGGTGATTGATAAGGTTTAAAAGGTACCTTTTTGAGGGTCATTTAAGCCCTTATTCGATCACTTTTGTATCCGTTATTGCTTAATATCGCCTTTTCACTTTTAGGTCTCTTGAAGGCAAAATGCCGAATGATGCTTATTTGGACGAAAAAGCGCGAATATACTGGTGAAAATGGCCAAAGTCGAATCGAGACACTCAAAGCTCAAACATACGGGCGGGCCATCAAGATATCTGCGGCGCCGTCGGGAAGGCATTTTGCGACTACTCGGGCGAAATTGCATGTTTTCAAGGACGACGTCGGGTTCTAGTGGAATAGGCCGTCGCTACTCGAGGACGACCTAGATGCGCCAAGACGGCGGAGGCCAAGGGACGGCGTCCACGATCATATAGGTGACGCCGCCGCAAGGTTTACGCGGCCAAGACGAAACCCTAACGATGGCGACACGACGGGCGTCACGAAACATAAGGTGGCGCCGCGAGATGTAATCTTATATATAGAATCCGAATTTTTCGGTTTTGTGTGTAGTTTTGGAGTAAAACCTAAAACCGAACCAAGGCTTTCTTGTGCGATATTTTAGGTTCTAAACCCTATTATACATCAAGATAAGTATTTACTTCATTAATTTAATTATGTCTTTGATTATTTGTGTGTATGCTTGCATGTTTTCCATGTCCGCTAATTTATTTGTGTGTTTGCTTAGTGAATATGAAACTTAATTATTGAATATTGATTGGTTGATACTTATCTTAGTTGACTAATGATCTAGAGTGCTAGATTATTCGTTGTACTTAATGCTTGACTTTTCTTTGTGAACTTTAGAATATAATTATCTAGGTAATTGTAGGATAAAGTATTCAAGGACAACCGAGAGTAGGCGTCTATAAATCACTAGAGGATTTGTAAACAAGACCCTTTGGTAATTTCAAAGAGTTAGGAAACAAGCACGCCCATAGCCTTAGAATCACAACGCAACTAGGAATAAGGACGTGACAAATCAACCATCAATAGGAGATAATTAAGGAGTAGTAAAACCTAAGTAAACACATCTTTAAACTATCATACGAGTACACATCAATTAGACATAGACTATCACAACCTTAGCTTAGATAATTAGATAATAGTAGAGTAATCGGTAGCAATACCAACCCCAAATCCAATACCCGAGATTCGTACTTTCAATTTCTAAAAAAACATAAAAGATAAAAATAATCTTCCTCAACCTCAACCTTAGCGTAGTAACTTCTCACTAGCATTCCTATTCCCTGAGAACGATATCAATACCCGTGGCTTACCCAATTACTACACTACAACGATTAGGTTCATTTGCCTAGGTGTTATAAAACTTGCTCAAGAAAGGAAGTTTCCTTGACCCAACGACGCGTAGCGTTATCAAGTTTTAGGCGCCACGGGAATAGAATAGCTAGTTAGTAGTCCACCTCGCTTAGGTTTCTTTGTGATTCCTATCAAGTAAACTTTTTCTCATTTTAGCTTCTCTTAGTCTATCCCCTTCTTCGTGACCTTTGTTCGTAACACCCATCACTTTTCACCATGGAAGGTGACAACCAACCACCACCATCACCAAATGACCACAAGAGCCCGTACTCTTGGCGAGTACTCGAGACCAAACCACCTAGGTTATAGAACACCATTGAGCTTCCCAACCAAGCCCAAACTACGGCCTGCGATCCGACACCATCCGGTTGGTGCAAAGCGGATGTGCATTCCATGGACTTCGTTCAAGATCCAAATCGAAGATCCGAGGATTTCTCAAATTGTCGATTCCATCGACCTCGATGCTACTACTCGGGAGACCACGCGCTTGCGCCTCTTCCAATTCTCTACGGACCAAGCTAGTAATTGGCTTGAGCGACTTCCACGGCTCCATCTCAAGTTGGGATGATCTTACTTCGCTTCCTTGCTCAATTTTTCCCACCGGAGAACCACTAAGCTTAGGAATGACATCTTGATGTTCCAACAACGTCTGGTGAATCTCTACGAAGCATGGACCCGATTCAAGGACTTACTTCATAAGTCCCTCATCACGGCATTGATCTTTGGCTCCAAGTCCAAATCTTTATGATCATGTCAACTTTCCCACTAAGCGATCCATTGACCAAGCCGCCAGGAAAACTTAGTGATCTCACCGCGAATCATGGAAATAATAGGGACCTTGCCCTCTATGACAACGAAGTTGGGATGACCCGTGGTGCCTAAAACCGTCAAGGCAATCTCCTTGCCTTCCATCAACTCACAACCTTCCGATCAGAGGGATGATCGAATCAAGATCAAGTCAAATTCCTCATGAGTTCCACGAGAATCCTAAGTCCTCACGCCATATAAACAGAGTTCCCTCTTCGGCATGAGCCGTTTGTGATCCTCATAACACGCAAGACTAGCACCGATCCCGAACATGCTTCCGTTGAATACGCATCCTCGCGTAATAATGGAACGGAGGAAGATTCCTACAACGCTTGGACCTAGGAATTTCAATGAAACCCGGAGGTATGGAAAACAAGCCCGACTTTTACCGGGACAAACCAAAGAATTCACCTCAATGATTTCGTGGCCCCACTTAACGGTCCTAACCAACAGAGTATCGAAGGGATGTTGCAAAACATAGTTGCGCCCCAAGAAACCCAAATGGCTAAGCTTCCTGACCGCTTTTAACCATCAACAAGCCGAGATGGATAGGAAAATAGACAACTTTGTTGAAAGCCATAAATGGTGATAGGAAGGTTAGTGCTATCTCGACTCCCGAGCCTCCGTGTGTTGAAATTAAGGATCCAAGCAAGCTTATTAAGCACGTTCAATTCGTCGATGCCATCGCCTTTAGTGGAACCGGATGAAACCGGTTATGAAGAAGACCAAACATTTGTTGATGATGAAACACCGGGAAGAAGATGAAGTAGACAATGACTATTTCAACAAATTTCCTACGGAAGAGGAATTATCCCGCCACCCTCATTTAGTGTGTGACCTCCGTCACATGTATGTTAGAAAAGCCCTAGAATCAAGTTTGGGAACCCTTGAATCTTAACATACCATGTCGCATAGGACACCTTTTGTGGCAAAGGCTTACATTGATCATAAATCCCCATTAACATAATGACTAGCACCTATTACAATTGGATAATGAAGAAGCCTATCCCAACTAGGCAAGACCTCGATAATCCTAGTGATAAGTGTAATTTTCTTGGTAGAGTTAAGGGATTGCCCGCTCATGTAGGTAGTTTCACATTCCCTACGGACTTCATAATTATGAAGATATTAGCACGCCATAGACCCTCAGCTTGTCCCACGTTATTCTAGGAAAACCTTCAGAAAGCACCGGATGACCTATGACCCATCGTTAGGAGAGTGCGATTCAAGGATGAGACCGACGACGAGCCTACCAAATGCCGCTTAAGATTGAGAAGTTTTCATCACTCCAATGATGAAAAGGAACTTAAACTGTCGGTCTATTACAGAATGATGAGGATAGGAAAAGGGAGGATTATGTTATGGCTAAGCTTTTCGGGTTCTATAAAGATTGTTTGAATTTAGGACCAAATATAGGACCGAGTGGGAGAGGGTGAACTCTTGGAAGGAGTATCATGGGACACTTCTACAACATGGAACCCCGATAGAGACCGCCAAGAGGCGGTGATGCAAAAAACGTGGAGTAGGACTACGAGTCTAGCTACAAGACTCTTAAATAAAGAAAAGCGCTTAGTGGAGGCAACCCATGCTTAATTGTTTGCTTGTTAGTGTCATATATCTTTTATTAATTGTTTGTCCTCATGTTTAGATTTGTAAAATGCTTTATTTTGTTTTTAACCTCGTCTTAATTACATATAAAGGTATTTTACATAAAGGATAAGTGTAGGAGGATTACACGCTTTCATAAGAAACGTGAACATGAGAATAACAATTAATTAAAAGATATATATGTTTGTTTGTTCGAGTCAAATGCTTGTATCGAGTCATAATGGATGTTTTTGCGTAAATTTTCCGATTCTAAAGATGTAAATTTTCCGAATTTTTTCCGTAAAATCGCACCGCTTTTGTTGGGATAACTGACGCGTCAGATTGCAACTCACGGCCAGAAGGAATAAAACATCACTTACTTTTCTCGTTTTCGAGCTACTTGTAAAATTTTGGAATTTTCCAGATCTTAACTTTCAAAACAAATTCAGTAAACATCCATTCCATAAGCATTATATCCTAGTTTAAATCGAGTCTTATGTATATTATTACCGCCGATTTTACGAAGGTTTCGTTTGTTTTCTTCTAGTATGCGGTTTAGTTTGTCAAGAAGAAATTACACAAGTTTGGAAGGAGACTTTCACGCAAAAACTCTTCTTGGAAAAGATTTAACCACCACTTTTCACGGATCCTACCGAGCTAATCGGGGAGTATTAGTTTCTTCGCTTTTAATTACCTTCTATTATCATAACTTTGATACTTTGGGAACATTGGGACAATGTTCGGTTTAAATATAGGGAGGAAAATAAACGGAACTTTGAAACTATGCTTATCCTCGATTGTTGCTTTGTCAAGTGTATTTGTGTAATAAACCATGAGAAAATGTAGGTTAGGGTAATTTTAGCCAAATTTAAAATTTTTTCATGGCGATAGGAGTGGGCCATTAGTCTTAACAAAAGCGTCTCATGGATAGGAAGTTGCATGACTAGCACAAAAACCCTTTACCACCTAAATTCCACCCAAATGTGAGGATCGCCTTTAGATTAGCGGGAATTAAAGCATTCATCTTTAATGCTTAGAGTGTGAACCGGTAGTATATTAGATTCTAGAACTTGTTTTGTGATGCATTCGAGATCGCTAGTGAGACTACACTTGTGTAGTTAGGAATAACTAAATGATAAGAGGCATTAGGATAACCCTTGTTTAATACACGTAACATAATTACTTCTTCCACCTCGGTTGAGTAATTCCCACACCCTTTGCGTTGTACTCATCTTTAGTACACGATACCCTAGTTAACCCCTGAGCCTATCCTTTTCGCGGTTCGTGATGTTTCGGTTTTCCGAATATCAATGAAAACATTGTTTTACACCCCACCCCCAAATATACACCCAAATCGCCTTAGCCTACCCTTTATTGCACTCACTTTTAGTGCAAATTTATGTTATCACCTAAAACCCTTAGTTCAATTATCCGTTGCTTGCATGAGTTGCTAAGTCGAGTCATATCCTTTGTATCTGAGTTTTGGGATGATTGGGATTCATGGAAAAGTTAAAGTTTATGAAATATAGGGAAGAGAACGTTAAACTCAAATTCCTTTGTTTGCATAATAATGTACTCAAGTGTTTTGATCTTTTCAATTCGGGTCAAATTAGTGTTAGAGTAATAAAACTCAAGTGTAGGGATGTGTCTATAAATCCCTATCATTTTGATGTACCGTAGAGGATGGTAGAGTAAAAGTGTATGAAAAAAAAAAAAAAAAATAAAAAAAAAAAAAAAAAAATTCGAAAAAAAAATATATAAAAAAAAAAAAAAAAAAAAAAAAAAAACCATACGGCTACCATCCTACATCTATCTTTTAAATTATGTTTGTTTATTTTCGTTGCCTAGAGTTTTAGAGTGTCGAGTCTTGGCTTAGCAACGCATTCTTCAGTATACTTGCAACATAGAGATTTTTGAATATCCACCACTAAATAGCCTATCCCACCAAACCCTTCATTTCCTACCGTAAGCCTAACGTTACAACCCTTTAAAAGACCTCTTTGATAGTCTTTCCTAGGTGCTTACGCTAAAGCGACTGGAGGTTTGATCTATTCTCGAACCTATGGTAATCTATGTACTAGGACCGGTTAATGAGTGTTTATCTTCCATTTCCGATTTGTTATATTTCATATATACACCCGAGAGATGTGAGTATCCAAACACCCCATGTGAGGTGCTAGTATGTAATTCCGTGCTTGTTATGACTTTTCTGGGGCTTATATGTGTTGTGGACCGTTTTGAATGGATGCTTCATGACCCTAACTTATAAATTAATTGGCTAAAAAGCACATTTGCTTGAGGACAAGCAAATACCAAGTGTAGGGATATTTGATAAGGTTTTAAAGGTACCTTTTGAGAGGTCATTTAAGCCCTTATTCGATCACTTTGTATCCGTTATTGCTTAATATCGTTCCTTTTCACTTTTTAGGTCTCTTGAAGGCAAAATCTTGGAATGATGCTTATTTGGACGAAAAGGCGCGAATATACTACGAAAATGGCCAAAGTCGAATCGAGACACTCAAAGTCTTTGAAACATAAAGGCGACGGCGTCCTTTGCATATCTCGACGCCGTCGGAAGGCATTTTACTGACGGCTCGAGGCGAAATGCATGTTTTCAAGGGGCGACGTCGAGTTCTAAAGGAATAGGCCGTCATTACTCGAGACGGCCTAGATGCGACCAAGGCGGCGTCGAGTCGAAGGGACGGCGTCACGGTCATAAGGTGGCGCCGTCGCAAGGTTTACGTGGCCAAGACGAAACCCTAATGAATGACACGACGGCGTCATTAAACATAAGGTGCGCCGTCGCGAGATGTAATCTTATATATAGAATCCGAATTTTTCGGTTTTGTGTGTAGTCTTTGGAGTAAAACCTAAAACCGAACCAAGGCTTTCTTGTGCGATTTTAGGTTCTAAACCCTATTATACATCAAGATAAGTATTTACTTCATTAATTTAATTATGTCTTTGATTATTTGTGTGTATGCTTGCATGTTTTCCATGTCCCGCTAATTTATTTGTGTGTTTGCTTAGGAATATGAAACTTAATTATTGAATATTGATTGGTTGATACTTATCTTAGTTGACTAATGATCTAGAATCGCTAGATTATTCGTTGTGTACTTAATGCTTGACTTTTCTTTGTGAACTTTAGAATATAATTATCTAGGTAATTGTAGGATAAAGTATTCAAGGACAACCGTAGAGTAGGCGTCTATAAATCACTAGAGGATTTGTAAACAAGACCCTTTGGTAATTTCAAAGAGTTAGGAAACAAGCACGCCTATAGCCTTAGAATCACAACGCAACTAGGAATAAGGACGTGACAAATCAACCATCAATAGGAGATAATTAAGGAGTAGTAAAACCTAAGTAAACACATCTTTAAACTATCATCACAGTACACATCAATTAGACATAGACTATCACAACCTTAGCTTAGATAATTAGATAATAGTAGAGTAATCGGTAGCAATACCAACCCCAAATCCAATACCCGAGATTCGTTGCCTTTTCAATTTCTAAAAAACATAAAAGATAAAAAATAATCTTCCTCAACCTCAACCTTAAGCGTAGTAACTTCTCACTAGCATTCCTATTCCCCAGAGAACGATATCAATACCCGTGGCTTACCCTAATTACTACACTACAACGATTAGGTTCACCGCCTGGGTGTTATAAAACTTGCTCGAAGAAAAGGAAGTTTCCTTGACCCCGAACGACGCGTGTAGCGTTATCACTGATGCATATAAACCATTTCAGCTAAAGCACCATGTAAAAAGGCATTCTTGACATCAAGCTGATGAATTGGCCAACAACGAGACACAGCAAGACTAAGCACAGTGCGAATCGTGGCCGGTTTAACCACCGGACTAAAAGTCTCATCAACATCAACACCCTCAACATGTGTACTACCATTGGCAACGAGACGCGCCTTATAACGACTAAGAATGCCATCTGCCAAATACTTATGGCGAAATAACCACATACAACGAACTATATTGGCACCCTTAGGCCGAGGTACACTAGTCCAAGTTTTATTTTTAATAAGTGCATTATACTCATCATACATAGCATTGCGCCAGTTGGGGTCATTTAGAGCATCCTTATATGACCGAGGTAAAGGAGAAATATTAGACACATGACCAGCGTACCTGGGATTAGGACGAGTAGTCCCGACACGAGAACGTGTGACCATGGGATGTGTAGATACGGTAGGGGGTTAGTAGGGGGAACAACAATAGGTGAAGGTGGCGTAGGTGATGGAGGTGGGGGGTAGGTGGTGGAGTTGGGGTGGATGGTGAAACAGGTGGTGCCGGAGGCGGACCAATAGGTGTGGTGCGTATAATGGTGGAAATAAGGTCCGAAGAATCCTCCAAAAAATCATAGGAGGGAGTGGGTGTGGACTGATGAGTGTGAAACGGAAAAACAGTTTCATCAAAGGTAACATGACGGGAAATGATAATTTTATTAGTGTTAAGGTCAAGACAGCGATAGCCAAAATGGTTGGCAGCGTTTCCCAAAAACAGACAAGGTGTGGCTCGGGGTCCCAATTTGTGATTAGTATCAATATGAGGGTAACATAGGCAACCGAAAACACGTAGGACACCATAATCGGGTTGAGCACCAAAAAGGCGGGTAAAAGGGATCTCATTATTGATGGCACGAGAAGGTAAGATATTTAGCAGATAAACGGCCATATTAAGAGCCTCTGTCCAATAATTGGGTGGCAAATGTGCTTGAAATAACAGAGTTCGGATAAAGTTATTAATTGTACGAATCATACGTTCAGATTTTCCATTTTGTTGAGAAGTGCGTGGACAAGAAAATCGAAACTGAATGCCATGGGTTGCAAATAAGGTGTGGAAAGCATGATTATCAAATTCACCACCATGATCACACTGAAACGATTTAATTTCACATTTAAATTGAGTCGAGCGTAACTCTGAAACAACCGAAATTTAGACAAAACATCGATTTATTAATTAACGGATAAACCCAAACATACCGAGAATAATGATCTAAAAATAAAACATAGTACTTAAAACCAGAAAGACTCGGGACCGGGGAGCTCCATAAATCCGAGTGAACAATATCAAAACATGATGTAACAGAACTAGATGAACTAACAAACGGAAGCTTCACATGTTTGCCAAGCTGACAAGCATGACAAAGAATGGGAAGCTTCTCTTTATTACAAGAAATAGAATTACTAGACACAAGACGACGTAGCACTTCACTCCCTGGATGTCCAAGTCGTTGATGTCACGTATACTGACTGGTGAGAAAAGCCTGAGGGATAGTGGAGGGCTTCGTAACAGGATAGAGATCACCCGTGCTTTCACAGCGGAGGAGTACCCGTCGAGTTAGGAAGTCCTTCACAGAAAAACCAAAAGCGTCAAATTCAATAGTACACGAATTATCACGGACAAATTGACGAACCGAGATTAAGTTTTTGACAATATGAGGAGTGATTAAGACATTATTTAAACGAAGTGGACGAAAAGGGGTAGACAGAATGCTATGACCAGAGTTAGTAACGGGAATAAAACGCCCGTCACCAACTGCAACTGATGGGTAAATGCACATATTAAAAATATCACTAAGACTATGTACTGAATCATTAAGATGGGAAGTTGCACCTGTATCCATGTTCCAATTTTCTGAGGTCGGGTCATGAAGAGTAGTAGTATTAAAAGCATGTGGCAACATGGTATGTTGACCTATACCCTGTGAACCAGACCCTAGCAATTGACCAGGTTGAAAAGGAACCCCCTGAGTAAACTGCCCCAACGAAGACATTAGACCCCCATACTGCGATTGAACCCCTGGTGTGAAAACTAAACCCCCTAGACCCCGCCGTAAGCTGAACCGGTGGCGCTGAGGGTCCAACCAACTGCTGAACCGGTGGCTGTGGTAGAATAAGAACCGGGCAGGTCCAAAACATGCCCCCCAAGCTGCTGTGGTCCAAGTGGTGTGGGCTGAAAGGAGTATGGGGCTGGAAGTGCAAAACCGGGTGCATGAGAAATAGTATACGCAGCAGGTGTATTCGAGGGACATGCAAGTGTATTAGTTAACCCAAATTTTGCCAATAATGTTTGTCATGTCCAAATCCGAGCGTGCCACACCCGAGACCGAACCCGAAGTACGAGGTAGCAAGGTAGACTTGCCATGAACACCATTGTGAAGGTACTTACAAGCATCACCAAATCGACAAGAACCCTTAGCAAAACTCCAACACGGGTTGTTTACCTTTTCCAACGAGGTACCACGACGAGGCGTAGAGTTGGTTTTTGCCACTAAAACCATGGGAGACGCGGAGGTAGCATCAACAAGTGGGTCTTGAACCTTAGACTTTAGGCGCATCCAAAATTCCATACCCGTGACACACGTGTGAAAAGTAATATACCCACGATGAATAGTTCATCGCATCAACATCAAGTTTTTCCGGAACAAAGGTTGTTAAGTGGTTCATGGCCATTAGTTTGTCAGATAGGGTAATGGCCGGTGTGGGGGGCGGTGGCGGAGGTGTACTGTCGTTAGTCATGATGGGGTATTAAACAGGAGAGTTAAGGAAACAAAAACCAAACCGGATTGAAACTTCAATCACAAACAGTGGCTAAACTTAGCCAAATAAACCGACTAAACTTAGTCGAAACAGTGGACTTGAAACATTGAAACACCAGACTAGTCGAAACAGTGGACTTGAAACAGTTGAAACAATCACAAGTAGAAGTACCGGATCGAGATGCAAAAACAGTGGACTTGAAACACCAGACTATGGATGAAAGGGCAGAAGTATGGATGGTTGACTTTGCTTTACAACAAGCAGTTACTACACTTGCACAAGATGGAGAGTTGTATACTGTGACGGTGTTCTTCCAAACCGAGCTGCATAAACGTACAGAAGAATGGATGGTTGACTTTGCGTTACAACAAGTAGTTACTACACTTGCACCAGCACGAAAGAAAAGAGTTTCATTGCTTGCAGCTGATTGTATTCTTAATAACGGAAAAAAGAAGGATCTTCAGAAGGCTGTGATACCATGTTATTTAAGATGGTTACTGAGAATGTGTAAGTCTCGGAGAATGTGTGTTTTCTATTAAATCTTATCACTCCCCTATATAATATCCAAAAAGGGAGACATATAGACATGAATGGGAGACATATAGAAAGTGGATACAACAAATAATAGAGCACTAATAGCACTAATAATACAGCTAACAAAAACGAGTTGTTTTAGTGTGGACCATATCGGCCTTTAGTTACAGGTTGTGTGCTATTCGGCTAGAAGCCTAGAAGCATTGATAATACACATTGCACCACTCTTTAGTCCTTTGACCCGTTAGAGTTACTGAATGGCGAGTAATTACATACAAACTTTCAACAACCCGTTTAAAAAGTAAATAAGTCAGGAACTGTTAACTCTAAGCTTAACGGTTCCTCGATCTTAAAATGGCCTAAGAGAAAAAAATAAATGAACTCCCGCGATAAAAAAATTGAGAGGCTGCTAAACTAAAAAAATGATTTTATATATGAGCGTTTGGCAATCATGGTTTAAGGTACAAAAGTTCCGGTTGGATAGAATAAACAAATTATCAGCTATTCAGTGACCGCCACAGAACACCTAGATCCACATTACCTCCCGAAAGAACGATCCCAATGTTCTGAGAATCCTTCAAAACAGGATTTTGCTTAAAACTATCCGAGAGAACAGCAGCAAGGCCTATAGCACCACTAGGCTCGACTGCAACCTTAAGTATCTCATAACAATATCTCATAGCTTCAACAATCTCTTTATCTTCCACGGTTATAATATCATCAACAAGATCCCGTACAACGGGCCTGCATGAACAAAAGTTAAACTTCAGTCACTCACACGTTGATGAACACAAGGCCTAATTCGAACTCAAAACTAGATATGACAATAAGCGATATAAGGTATGGTTGAAAAGGTTATGTATTACCAAGTAAGATCACCAAGGGAAGCTCGAAGACCATCAGCAATTGTGTTTGTTTGAGCCAAGGTTATGATTCTACCAGATGCTTTTGATTGTGCAGCATCATCAGCTCCTTTAGGCTCAGCAGCCACGACGCGTATGGCAGGATTAATGGCTTTAGCTCCAATCGCGACTCCAGATATCAAACCACCACCTGCATGTTTCTAATTTACATCACAACAAGATAAAAAAAAAAAAAAAAAAAAAAAAAAATTGACAACCGAACAAAAGACCAAAGTGATAACAGTATATACAAACCGCTTATTGGAACTATTAGGGTGTCTAGTTGCGGGACCTGATCAAGAAACTCGAGTGACAATGTACCCTGGCCGCTGAAACAAAACAATTAAAAACTTACCGTATAATACTTTTAATTTATTGCAACGAAGAGAGACATGACGGGATGAAATTATAGTTACTTCAATACCTTATGATACGACCATCATTATATGGATGAACAAGAACAGCACCAGTCTCGCGTAATACCTTGTTTGCTGTTTCCTCTCTAGATTGCATATTCGCCTCACTCCATATGATCTGACCTCCATAACGTTTCACATTCTCAACTTTGCATTTTGGAGCGTTGTTTGGTATAACTATATATGCGGGAATTCCTCTCAGTTTTGCAGCCAAAGCCAGTGCTGCAGCATGATTACCACTAAAATCCAACAGAATCAGAGTAAAAAATATTGCTAGAAGCTAATAACTATCTTTTACACAAGATCGATTGCTAGTTTGCTATAAAAAGTCAAATACAACCAATGAAAAGGTCAAATACTCAAACATATACTTCTTTATATTTATAAAGATAACGCCATTGTTACAAAGATAACAAATACTATGTTCTGCATTGCTTATAAATGAATCTTGGACGGTTAACAAACTTAAACTAATTTGAAAGTTGAAAAAAAAAATATGTTCTGCATAGCATTATACCTGCTGTGAGTTACGACTCCTTTGGTTGCTTGTTCATCATTGAGAGAAAATATAGCATTTGATGCACCTCGGAATTTAAAAGCTCCACTGATAAACATTAAAGAGAAAGCAATATGATTTCTGTAATCATAAATGACGCACTGGCTATTTTTGAAGATATTGAGAAAAATTGGACAAAAACTGAATCAAGTTAACCCAACACGGTTAACTTTGGCTTGTTATCTAAGCCGCGGAGCTGCCCAATTTTCCACGTCTAATAACAAGATAAAGAAAATGGATAAGACATTTCTTACCCCTTTTGGAAGCATTCACACTTGAAAAACAATGTTTTTCCAGCAATTATGTTTAGGGTCTCTGAAGATAGGACTGGAGTTACATGAACATATGGTTTTATAAGCGCTTGGGCTTTCGATATTGAGTCGATATCAGCAGCATATTTCTTGTGATCTTTCAGGCTTTTATCTTCCATCCAGAAAACCAAAAATGTAGGTTTATTTATCCTACTGCAATGAAAAAACTGATTATTTAAATTTAATACCACACGAGGTCATAGTTGATATAAACTATGAGGGTCTTCGCCTATTTGATTCAAAAGAGTCTGTTGCTAAAATCACCGAACAGAAGGCGTATAATTTAACTTTCAACCCCAGGTGCCCATGTGTTGCATATTTATTCTGATCACCTGTCGTATTAACGATTGAATTGTGGAAGTGGTTAATATATGGTTCAATCAAATAGAGGTAGTTATTGGTCAACTTCTACTATTGGTTGTTTGCTATACAACACCTTATCTATATGGTCAAAATGGTGATGTACCATGCTTGCGAAAAGTGCCAAGGTCGTGGGTTGATGGTTTCAACACTCAGGCTGACATCTAAAGCGCCCTACTCATTCCCTTATTCTTGTTGCCAAGTCTGTCACAAACACACATGTTCACTTGACAGTTGCGTCACTTGCCGCATCGTTGGCTTGTAACATTATCTGCCACAAACTCACCATCTAATCTGCCATTACTTGTACATGTGGTTGTACCGTCTGCCATTACTTGACATTTGCTGCATCGTCGGCCTCTCGTTTCCTTTTAATATCTCAAAAAATGTTCTTACATTCTTCTATTTGGGATATAAAGGAACATTTCTAATCTACCAACATTTCTAAGGTCTCTAAATACCATCGTCCATAGTATAGCACATATAGCAACTTCTTAACAACCACTAACCTACGGCGTAAGTTATGCCTAATATATAAAGGTAACAGGGTCTTTTGCATTTGAGAATTGCTATTTAAAGGGTGAATTCGGGTTTGGTTTTAATGTGGTTGAGTATACAGTAAACAACCCGTATAAAGCAAGAGAATAAAAAAGTGGCTGCAAGCTACGTAAAGATATCAAATTCCGATCAAATAAAGTGCCTACAATAACAAGTTTAAGTTGTATTAGGGGGTGTTTGTTTAAGCTTATTTTTGACTTTATGAGCTTATCTCATTTCGGCTTATGTTTTATAAGCCTAATTTTTTGGCTTATTTTGAGGTTCATCCGCTTATATAAACCTTGTTAGATCATAATAAGCTTATATAAGCCCATAAGTTTCAAAACAAAGCCGAAAAATTAGGCTTTATAAGTAACTCTATGAAAACGGTAAAGATTAAACATTTTATAAAATATATAGAATAAATAATGAAAAACATAATTACCATGTAAGAATTGCCCAAAACCCAATACAGAAAACTGATTTTCTTGATCATATGAACAAGAAGACTTACCAGTGGTGTGCTATCTCTTTCCAAACATAAAAGTCAAAAGCATGTTAAGTACGCAGCTTTGTGAAAGTTTCGTTAGAAGTGGTTTTTGTTGCGGTGGATAAAGGGGTTTAGTTTCAACCGGGAGGTCGAAGATCGAATCCAACTATTAGCCCCTCTGAAAAGCCGTTTCTTTTTAAATTTTAGTATTTTATTGTTTAAATACGATTTAAACATTTTTTTCACAAACACCGGAGGAAAAATTATAGGAAAATTTATTTTCATAAAATACTTACAAACATAGAAAACCCGGGTGCGTTTAGTTGGAGAAATTTTTTTTCTTATTTTCTATATTTAATTTTGTAAAAAATTAGAAGAACAATTTATCTTCACAAAACACTTAAAATATAAAAAATGTGTTTATTTGATGTTTGTATTTTCTATTTTGAAAATGAATAAGGAGGGTTAAACAATTTTTTTTTTTTTTTTAATTAGCAAATAAGAAATATTGTGTTTTGTAAAACAAATATTCAAAAAGTGTCAAGTTAGATAACTTTTAAAGTAATTAGCCTTAAAATCATCATCATTAAATTTGAAATGTTTTATGAGTTGCGTTTGATGATTTAGGATTTGGGTTTGTATTGAATTTGATTTTTTATTTGGTTAAATGTTGCGATGTGTGTGTGTTTTTTAATCTTATCTGAGAAAACTACATAAATTAATCTTCGATAAATTAATAAAATTAATAATTTGTCCGGTCACAACTTGGGGCCAAGTCAAATTGAACACGTCGATAAAATAATAAGATAATAATTTTTTGAAACCACAACAGATATATATTAGTCCCAACGAAACTATAAATTAATAATCACTAAAAATTCCATAATATATATATTATATATGTGTGATCACGAAAATTCTAAGATTTTTAGTAAAAATCAATCTATAATCACTTGTTTTTGTTGAGCTTCAATTTATATTGATTTCATCTTTAAATCTCCTATCAGACTCAAGAATGGCATTGTCTTCTCGTATTGTAACAAAAAGTGGTGAAGAGTTGTTCAAGCAGAATCTTCTTTTTAGTGACCTGGTTCCAAAGCCTATTGAATCATCCTCAACTTCATCATCGACCGGATTTTGAATGGTATCCGCCACAATTTCTTCAATTCCTTGAACCTCGTAACATTCATTATTTTCACCAGAATAATCTAGCAAGTGATTCACATCCATTTTGTGTTGATAATGCATACCCGTAATCAAGTTCTCAAGCTCACGAATGTCTTTTTCAGAATTTGCATCGTTTAAATCACTTGAGCCGGTTGAATTCGCCGAACGAATTTTGCAGTGTCCAAAGCAATTTGCCATGGCCTCTTGTTGCAGTGTCGAAAGCAATTTGCTAAACTAACAAATATTTCTAACCATCTTTAAATCTCGGTCTTTAAATAACCATCTTTAAATTAATAATTTATTAATTTATCGATAAAATAATATCTCGTTAAATTAATAAAATACGTCGATCCCAACACCATTAATTTATAGAGTTTTTACTGTATGTGTTTGTAAAATCACAGAAAAATAAAGGCATTTTAGTAACTTCACAAGGTCACATGTAAGGGTGGTAATTTCTGACTCGACTGAAACCCGGTCTGGAACCAACACGAAAATTAACAGGTTCGGGTTGAGTATAAATAGATTTTGGGTCGAGTTTTGGTCAACACATCTAACCCGTTTATTAGACAGTTCAGGTTCAGGTCGCGAATAAACTAAGTGGGTCGACCCCCAACCCGTTTAAATCTTTTTTAACTAAAAATTATTTATATTTAATTTACGGGTTAAATGGATCGACCCGTAAACCTTTATGTAATGTGTCAATTTTTTTATATAATACGAGTTAAATGGGTCAATACAAAACCCGTTTAACCTATTTAACCTGCCAACCCAACTATATGTATACTAGTTAAATGGGTTAAATTTAGATTTTGTGTAAATAGGTTAATGTTAACATAACTGACCTAAAGTTGAGGTTTTCTGACCCGCTAACCTGTCAGCTCAAACCCTCAACTCAATCCGTACCCAAATTGCCACCCCTAGTCACATGTGACACTTAACGCGAAAACTTAACCAGTGTTATCGGGGCTGTAGGGACCAAACGGGTAACCGCAACAAAATCCAAACGGGGTATAGTTTGGGGACCATCCATGTACTTTACCCAAAAGGAAAAGACTGTTCAACAGCCACCCACCGGAGGAGATGAAAAACCCCCCATCCACCAGAAGCCTTTTACAAGGTATGATGTGTCATGATGACGTCATTCATAATACTTACTTAGGTGGTGATGATGATAAACAACAAGAATGTGGTAATGGGTGTTCTAAAACTAGTAACTTTTTTGAGGATGATGACCAATTTGATGACTTAGTTATTAGTATTAAGGAGGATGATGATTGTAGTAAGACTTCCTTAGTGGAATTTAATGATCGAAAAAGCCGTAGTAGTAGTAGTAGTAGTAGTAGTAGTAGTAGTGATGAACGAGAAATGGGAAAGGTTGTTGTTGTGTTTGAGAAAATGGAACAAAGGAACACGGATTTGGAATGTTGTCCGGTTACAAGCTGTTTAGGTGATGGCGAGAGAAAGAACGTATTTGATGGTCTAGAAGGAAAGTGCGAGAATGAGAGGTATAGAACGAGTACCAATGAGGTTTTTGCTGAGCGAGCAAGATGTTTAGGAAATGATTTAGGTGGCAACGGAAAAAACGATAGTAAGATGGATGAAGAATCATGTGTAATGGACAGTGCACAAAATGATAACACCATCGACGAACAACAAGTGGCAACAAGTAACAACACAGATAGGAAGAAAGATGGTGAGTTAGTGGATGAAGCAGATAAGATCAAAGCTACACCGAGCAGATGTTTTGCCAAGCACATGGTACCGGATGAAAATGTAATATTTACTAGCCCTGTTGGTTTCATTCGATTTGTTGTTTTTCTAACGCGCGCGAATTTGGCAGGGTAATATATGTAAAGTCCCATCAAAGATGTGCCATCAATGCCAGAAGAATGATCAGGGAGACGTGGTTGAGTGCCAGAACTGTCGTACTAAGCGATATTGTATCCCTTGCATCCGTAAATGGTTTGATTGCAATCTATAAATTCTTCTTTTAGCATATCACATGTTTTTTGCTATTTTATATTCTCGTGTGAGTGATGTTTGTAACATGTTATGTAGGTACCCCAATATGACAGAGGAGATGTTCGCTGAGCGTTGTCCCGTTTGCTGTGACAATTGCAACTGTAAAACATGCTTACGTGATCTGCATCCTAAGGTTAATTGTAACTCATCTGTTGACTTATTACTTCTGCTCTTTCTGTTATTCTAAAAGCTGATAGATTTTGTAGTTGAAGATTATTTACTTGTGTCATTTATCTGTACTCTTTTCTGAAAACCATATACTCCCATCTTTTCAGGTGACCAAGTCAAAAAAGAGAAAAACCTTAGAATTCGCTGCTAAATATCCTTGTGTTTCTGGTAAACAACCAATTGCTGTTGCTTCTGATGATATTGATACCCCCCAAGTTGAAGATAATGACGACCAAGAACAAGAAGGAAATATCAAGGACGGAGTTTCTGACGAGCCAAATCACAGTCAAGAAGTAGAAAACAACATTTTGGAAGAAGATAAACAAAAGAATGCGGAAAGAAAGGAACATAGTAAACGCCAAAGTCTTAGGTCAAAGTCAACCAACAACAATGTGGAGAGAATAGAAGAGGAAGAATCGGGTAATTCTGAAGCTTTACCAAAGATAAATGATAACTTGGTCAAAGAATCAGTCATGATCGGATGTGGCCAAAAGGGTACCAAGGATGAGCCTTTCATCTGTGACGATGAACCACACGAAGTGGTCAACATTTCTGATGATATGAATCACATAGAAGAACACCAAAGAACCAAGCATAAGAACCAGGAAGAGAACATTAATAAAAACGAGTGTGAGGACGTGAGGAGGTTTACAAGAAGTGCTCTCAAGTTATCCAGTAACCAATATGATAAAGACACAAATGTCAAAAGATTCACAAGGAGTACTCTCAAGATATCCAATAATCAAGATGAAGAAATTCACGAGTCTCCTCGTAAGAGACAAGCCGAGGCAACTAAACCAGTTCGTTATGCCAAGAACATTTCTACAGATAGATATGTACGTAATATTTTTTTTTACCCTTGTAATTCTATAGTTTAACCCATGAGCTGTTTTCTCTAACGCATGTATATGTCAGAGTCTGTTCCCGTCAAATATGTGCCATCAGTGCCAGAGGAATAAGGGAGATGTGGTTCGGTGCCAGAAGTGTATTACTAAGCGTTATTGTATCCCTTGCATCCAAAAATGGTTTGATTCCAAATATACTTTTTCCGTTCTTAGCTTATAAAGTTATAAGCAACATAATTCGATTGTGTTGTTATATAGGTACCCTAACATGACAGAGGAGATGTTTAAGGAGAGTTGTCCTTTTTGTAGTGGAAATTGCAACTGTAAATCGTGTTTACGTGATGTACACCGTACGGTTAGTTCCACATCAACTTTGGCTGTGATCATTCCCATTTTCTACCCTCAGAAGATTCTTTTTGTCTGATTGTATGTATATTTAGGTCAAGAATAAAATTGATTTCTTAACAAATGAGGATCAGAGGATTCAGTGCTCTAAGTATACATTAGAGATGCTTCTTCCTTTCTTGAAGCGCCTCAACGAAGAAAACTTACGGGAGATGAAGATAGAGGCTGAAATTCAAGGTATTTCCGTGTCTTTTTAGGGCGCAATACCTTTCATGCTGTATAAATACTAAATTAGGATAAATATCACATGAACACGCAATCTTTCATACCTGTTTAATGATTTGTAATTCGCGTGAGGTGTTGTTTGGGACAGAAAAGGTAATATTTGTTGCGGGTTAAAATGGGCTGGGTCGGTTTCACCCAAAACACTTTTTTGTCCATATCTTAAAATTTTATCTTGTTGGGTAGGATATTCTATATCGGAGGTGAAGCTGAAAAGGGCAAGTTGCAAATTGGATTCCCACATATACTGGTACGTGACTTGTTAATTTTCCTTATTTAACGTTTTATGAACATTTTCAGTTTCTTAAATTTGTTACCGTTACCCAGTGACTGTTGCAAAGCTGCAATTTTAGATCTCCACAGAAGATGTCCACACTGTGAATATATCCTTTGTCTAGCATGTTGTCGCGAATTACGTGATGGCCACCTTCAAGTAGATAGAAAAGAAGTAGTAATTATTACATATGAAGATCCTGGTTCAAGTTACTTACATGGTGGACCTCAAGATATATCTAAGAAGACACCAAAGGTTAAGAAAATTGCCAAACGGAAATCTCTAGAAAATCGCCACTTTCATAGTCCTCAAACAGGTTTGGATGATTGTGATACAGGAAATTTAGAGTTGATGCATATCATGGCACGTAACAAAGTTACAAGCTTGTTGAAGAAAGCAGAAGAGCTGTTAAAAACCAAAACACTGGTGGAATATATACCAAAGATGCCTGATTCTGATTGTATTAATGAAAGTGATGGTGGGAATAAGCACTTATGCAAAGCATCTTCTCGTGAAGATTCAGATGATAATTATCTGTATTATCCGAGTGCTGCAGATATTAAATCCGGTGGTGTAAAGCATTTCAGGAGTCATTGGTCAAAAGGGGAGCCTGTTGTGGTCAGTAATGTTCTTTCAATGGGGCTTGGGCTGAGCTGGGAGCCTATGGTTATGTGGCGAGCTTTTCGCCAGATCTCAAATACCAATCATGATCAGCTTTTGGAAGCAACAGCTATCGATTGTTTGGATTGGTGCGAGGTCAGTTTTCCATCTAATAGAGTGGCAAGATGAATGGACATAACAGGATTGGGTTAAAATGGGTCAAAACAGGCGGGGTGGTCCATGTACCCACTTTTTTTTCTTTTTCTTTTTTCCTCATTTTTTTTCCTCATTCACTTTTTCATTTGACCCACCAATCTGCAAGTAAATGGGTCGATTTTTCCTAGTGCTAGTTAATAAAGTTTTCTTGTGAGTTGTGACATGCAGGTAGACACCAATCTTCACAGTTTCTTTAAATGGTATACGGAGGGTCGATATGATGATGTAGGGTGGCCTCAAATGTTGAAGTTGAAAGACTGCCCTCCATCAGAGCGTCATGCTATTGAAGTTATCTCAATTTTACCCTTAAAAGAATATACACATCCTCATGATGGCTACCTTAATCTTACTACAAAGCTACCTTTGAAGCCCGACATGGGTCCCAAAACACATATATCTTATGGTTTTGCTCAAGAGTTAGGTCGTGGTGACTCTGTTACTAAACTTCACTTCAACATGTGCGATGTGGTACGTATGATTTTCCTCTTTACATATTTCATTTATTTTGGTTTATATATTTGTTATTTATTTCTTTGACTTACAGGTGACTATATTGACTCATACCGCTGCCACTTTGACCCCTTATCCCGAGGAACTCGAGCACATAAATAAGTTAAAAAAGAAGCATTGGGCTCAGGATCAGAAAGAGTTTTTTGAAAACAAGGAGGAAATGGTAGAGAATGTGCCACTTGATGATGATAACACAAGTATAGAACGATTAGATCTTGCAGAAGGAGGTGCTATATGGGACATATTCCGCAGGGAAGATACTCCTAAATTGGAGTTATATCTTAATGAGCACTTCAAAGAGTTTAGGCATATTTACTGTCTTCCATTGCAGCAGGTAGGTAAAACTCTGGTTACGTGTCTTGACACAAGTTTTCTTATATTAAATATAACACATTTCATTGTATATTCTTGCTTCAGGTTATTCATCCTATTCATGACGAAACATTTTACTTAAACACGGATCATAAAAAGAGGCTTAAAGAAGAGTTTGGTTAGTTACACTTGTGCATTCTAGCCATCTATTTATATTACAGATTTCTCACTAGCCTTTTTTTTTTTTTTTGGGTTAGGAATTGAACCATGGGCTTTTGTCCAGAAGCTTGGAGATGCTGTCTTTACACCTGCTGGTTGTGCTCATCAAATTAGAAATTTGAAGGTTAACTATTTTTCAGCTATTTCAATTTTTTTATTTCTTCATATATATGTTACAAAAGTGGTAACTTATGGTACTTGTTGCATTTGTTTTTGTTTCAGTCATGTACACAGGTTGCAGTGGACTTTGTTTCTCCTGAAAATTTTAACGAGTGCCTCAAGCTGACTGAAAATCAGCGTCTTCTTCCAGAAAATTATAGGGCAGAAGAAGGCAAATTGGTATACAAATAACAAAAATTATATATTTGGTTATGTTATTTTATAAATATCAAGAATTTTTACTTTAATGGGTAGTGCTGCTTGACAGGTCAAGAGCATGGCACTTTATGCTGTGGATGACGCTGTGAAGGATTTAGAACGTCTTCTTTTTCCAGGGGGTTTCAGTTATTCTGATAATGTGAGTACTCGTTTTTAATATTTGTATTTATTGAAACTGCTTTTTAAGCAGCAATATATCTTTAATCCTATATAACCAAAAACTTGAACTCTTTATGTGATCTTCTTTCAGTAGTAGATTGGGTTAAACGGTCGTTAGATTACAATGCATGCTGCTGTTGGGTAAAAAGGTACTTGTGTTGTTTTTGTGCTTTTTCTTCGGTTCATGATTGATCGAAATGAATCATGGCTAGGGGTCTATTAATTATAGATTTTATAAGTAGTCATGCCTAAAATAGAATTATCGCCAAAGTACGTTTACCTTGCTCTGAGCAATGACCCCAATTTAATATTTAAAGAGGGGGCTTATGTCATTAAACGTTAAGACGTATAAAAGTAAAATTACCAAAGTGGAACAACGCCTTAATTTGTGACATTACACGAATAAGAGGGCGACTGCTTACTATATTTAGTGATCAATATATTTCTAGGAATGCAAGCTCACGGATCTCATGCATGTACATCTCACCTTCTACAGGATTTGTGAGCGAGGAGACAGTTTAGGATCTCATGCTTAGAAGAAATGAACACATTATCGGATATGGAAAGTCATGCAGGCCAGAGACAAATTGGTCTTAGTCTCGTGTGTTGGGAATAAGATAATGACCCTAAACTTGTACAGAAGTCTGATCATCGAGTGATGGCACACACAAATTATGGAAATCTAATACAATGGTTGTCGTTTTGATTGACATAATGCGATCTGCAGCTTGAGTGAACCTTTTCTAAAAAAGGTCTAGGTTTAAATCATCAAAGTAATAAACAAAGTACTAAGAACAATGCAATAACCAATCTTATAATTCCCAAGTCGATTAACAAATTGAAGTACCCGCAACATACAAACTCTAGCAGTACCAATAAAACCGTTATCCTAAACGCTTATATAGCTAAATGGCACTCCCTACACAATCAGGTAATTAGCTGTTTGAACTTTTGGCAAATTCATTTATTTACAATCAGGTAATTAGTGTTTGTCTAAGCTTGTTTTTGAGCTTATCTCATTTCGGATTATGCATGATAAGCCTAATTTTTCCGGCTAATTTTGAAATTCATCCGCTTATATAAGCTTTTTATATCATAACAAGCTAAGCTTGTTATATCATAACAAGCTTATATAATTCAAAACAAGCTGAAAAATTAGGCTTTATCTAACATAAACCGAAATGAGATAAGCTCATAAGCTCAAAAATAAGCTTAAGCAAACACCCGCTAAATAGTCAGATAAAACAGGACCAAAAACCAATGTTTTGAAAACCGAGTACCGAGTCTGTGATCGACCCGGACACCGGGTCAGCAGCTCAACCAGTTCGGCCGCCGAGTCAACCCGGTTTTATGTGGAAAAAAAACAACTTATAGCTTATACCCAAACACTATTTTTGCTGAAAAAATCAGCACAAACCTTGTGTCTAAACTCTAAACCCGTTTATAATACGAGTGGTGTGGTGTTATTATTATCTTGGCCTCTTGGGACAGTGGCAACAACACTACTCGTAGTATTTCTTTCCAAACATAAAAGTGAAATGCTTAATAAGTACACACCTTTGCAAAAGTTAACCAGGGTGAGAGCGTTGGTTGAATGGCTAAAGGTCTTCGGTTTCAACCGGGAGGTACTTGGTTCGAATCTTGGGTCATTAGCCTTTCAACATTCGAAATCTCCCTTTTTATTTTACATTTAATAAATTTTACTATTATTACCATTTAAACATCCTTTTAGAAAAGACTTTTTATATTCAACTTATTCACATTATTTGGTTCCTAGTTAAAAGGGGCATTTGCATATAGTGGTTTTATACAAGTTAGTTTGATATCGTCAAGACAAAGATGTGGGAGTCAAGAGGGTCGTGCCCCCTTGTAGAGTCAAGAGACAACACTTTTTGCGGGGTCAAAGGGCAACGCCTCTTGTTGGGTCTCACTTGAGCTAACTGTTTCGATTGGTGGTTATAACCACAACCCTTGTCCATTTGCAGAACATACAAAAACCAATACTCTAACATATTCTTGTGCCTTAGATTTCTGTGGACTTGATGTTTCGAATCGTCAAGGGGAATTTGTCAACATATTGTTAGCGTCTATAGTTTACTCACCGGGTCCAAAATAATTCCTAGGTTACAAGTGCTTGTTGAACAACGTTTTGGCGAAAAGAAATGTATTTCACATGAAAGGGCAACTGCTTGATAGTTGCCTAGTTGGTACTAGGGCTGTAAACGGAATAGACGAACATGAACATAGCCTTGTTTATCTTTGTTTGTTTAATTTTAAACGGGCACAAACGCTTAAACGGACGAATTTCTTGTTCATGTTCGTTTATTAAGAAAATAGTTAATTACATAAATCGTCCTTGTGGTTTGGTTAAAATTACGGATCTTGTCCTGGTGGGTTTTTTTAAGCGGGTCACGTCCCCGTGGTTTTTCAAAGTTACAGATCTTGTCCAAATTTTGACCCGCACGTTAAAAAGGATGTAACTTGACATGATGGACTAGCGGAAGGTTAACCTTGTAAAAATCCGATTTCCTCTCAAAATACAAACCACATAGACGATATATAAATTACTCTCTAAAAAATCTCTAATTTTATTTTACGAAAATATTTTAATTTTATTATAAAAAAAAAAAAAAAAAAAAAAAACTTTTTTAAAAATAAATTTTGTTAAAAAAATATTACAAAATTAAAAAAAATCATTTTGCTAAAACGTACGAAAACGCATTAAAACGGACATTTATACGTTTTAAAAAAGACATTTATACGCATTAGAACGGACATTTATACGAACATTTTTTTTCCTTTTTATAAAAACGGACATTTATACGTATAAAAATGGCGCTTTCATCCGATTTTATAATAAAATTAAAAAGAATTTTTCTAATTTTTTTAATTTATTCTAGAAAATTTAATAAAATTATTTTTTTTAAATAAAAAGTTTTTTAAATAAACAGTTTTTGTTAAATATTATAGTAAAATGATTTTTTTTTAATTTTATAATATTTTTTTAACAAAATTAACCTTTTTTAAAAGTTTTTTTAATTGTTACAAGTGTTATAGTAAAAAGTTTAATAAAATTAATTTTTTAAATAAAGAGTTTTTTAAGTGTTATAGTAAAATGATTTTTTTTTTTTTTTTTTTTTTTGTATTATTTTTTAACAAAATTTATTCTTTTAAAAAAGTATTTTTTTTAAAGTTATTATAATAAAATTAAAATATTTTCGTAAAACAAAATTAGAGATTTTTTTTTTAGAGTGTAATTTACATATATCGTTCCTGTGGTTTGTATTTTGAGAGGGAAATCGGATTTTTACAAGGTTAACCCTCCGTTTGTCCATCATGTCAAGTTAATTATGTTAACGGAATACGTTAAGCATTTCAATCGAAATAATTATAGTGTTTAGTTAACTTGATGTACACGCGTGTGGCCCTTTATTAACCACCATGCGTGATGGTGTAGTTTTGATTATGCCATTCTTGTTTAGTGGTGAGATATTTGGTAATTTTATGGTGTTGACACTTTAATAATAAGTTGCAAGAATGAAAAATAAATTATTCAACAAAAAAATGCATTATTTGCCTTGGTGGCAAGTTTTACATCACAAAATTGGAAACAGATTTTGGATGATACCATTTGTTATATACATATCTTATCTAAAAATATATATTATTTGTTTATAGACAACAAAGATGGAAGTGATTTCGGATGATATCAAATAAATGAGAATTGATACTTACAACACATTTTTTAATACATTCACCACCATTTATACATTACAGTATTGTACAATAATGTAATGAATAAATGGTAGTGAATTTATCAAAAAATGTAATGTTAGTATCAACTCCTCAAATAAATATTGATGATAGAGATTGGTCTCATGGGTCTTGAGTAAAAAGAGTGATTATTTGTCTAAGATTGTGACATCATTGCGAACGCAGTTCCATGTGAAAAAGTAAATTTTAACGGCTGTGAAAAGTGTAGAACCTTTGCTGGGTTCGTAATGTCAACAAAGCATCGCTTGGCTTGATTGCTTTTATATATTTACACATTATTCCCCTAACACTATCCTTTTTTTACTAATGTCCTCATGATTTTATTGACAAACTCATTCAATATGTACTTTTTATAACACGAATACCTCGTATAAAATAGGAAAAGAATACATAAAACTTTAATGTTAGTCATAAAAAGTTTTGTGCATTTGTGAGATGGTTATATTTTGTGATACAAACAAGTTGAGGGTTGAATTTCTCCAAAAAGATAACGTTGTAAAAGAAGTAATTTTCATTTCATTAAAATAGGATTTACGTAGAGGTGGAAAAAAACGAGCAATAAGGCCACTAGTCTATTTTTGAATTGCAAAACTAATTTTTTTGAGAACGTGAGATGAATTAACAAACAATCACATTTTCATATTGTGAGATCAGTTAACAAGCTGATGAGGGCATCTAGATTATAGGTTTATTGTTATTTTACACATATCTTCTTCAGGACAATGTATATCAACATAGGGGTGAGCAAAACGGACCGCGGACCGGACCGAGAACCGGCCCGAACCGGACTGAGCGGACCGAACCTATTTCGGTCCAGTCCACACTTTACCTCATGTTCGGTCCTCGATCCGGTCCAATCCGGTCCAGTCTTACGTACAATCGACCATTTTGCCTTCTCGGACTGGACCGACCGAAAAACCAGACCGGACTGGATTGACCCGAACCGGACCGAACACATTCGGTCCATGGTTTTGGGCTAAATCGGTCTCGGTCCAGTCTGGATTTTCTCGATTCGGTCCGAGTTTGACCCGATGCTCAACCCTATATTAACACATCAGCGACATTGAATACAATAGCGGCGCTAAAAGGAGACAAGGAAAGGTTGCGGCCCCATGTAAACACATTGTGTTTGGTAGACTCAAGGAATTTGGATGAGATGCAGACTTTTCATCCATCTGAAACCCATGAAGGGGTGAAAGAGAATACAACATTTTTTCGGGAAGTGGAACACTTGGAGTTATCTAACTTGAGTTGTCCAGATCAATATATAAACCTGACAAAAATCTATGTAAATTTGTCATCTATTGTACTTTTATTCATTTTCATATGGTAAAAAGATATATATTGAACTTTAACCCTTCTTAACAAAAATCTATCCAGCTCCGCCACTGATCGACTATCAAAGTTGTGACGAAAATCATGATAATTAGAGGGTGTTGTTAGAAACACTTCAAAGAACAAGGAGCCAAAACAAAATACACGTTCAATAGACAACTTCCACACAATCAAACACAATCTCAACCATTGAATCAATCATAAATCAAAATCATGACAGTACATTACGTATCATATATAAATCTAGAACAAACATAAACAAAACAACCACGTTAGTATCTTTTATGTTCATACACAAAAACTCGTTTTCATTTATTATATTCTAGAAGATATATTTGACCTTTTAATTCATTTCCATCACTTTTTTACTAATATAAATAGAACCAATTTTAGTTTAAACAAATCACCACAAGTTTTGTTTTAAAACATATCATATAAAAAATTATTATTGTTTGGATCATATCATAAGATGGCTGCAGAAGATAAGAAAACAGTTTATGACTTCACTGTCAAGGTTTGATCACTTTTCATCTATGTGTTTTAATTTGATACATGTATATATTTTTTATTGGTTATATGACTTGTATTTTGTTAGATGTTATCCGTCTCAAGTTGATATGAACAACAATAATGTTCCTTCACAAACAGAACAGTGAAACGTACTGAGGGACCTAGTTTTTTTTTTTATTTCCGGTCATGTTTATATCAACTCGAGTGGATCTAAAATTGCTATATAAACTAAATAAATTCAGTTGGGTCAAATACTTTTAGTACTTGTTGATCTTATAATTGTTTAGTTGTTAAAACCTTTTTTTCGTTGTTGTAAAATGCAAAGCACATAAAGTAGTTTTTAGTATTGACATTTATGCCAACTAGCCTTATTACGATCCTTTGTTTAGGTGACATAAATTTAATTCTGCTAATGTTGAATAGTACTTAACGAGTGTGGAAACTCGCGCGATGCAGCGGGATTGCTTTTGTAGACGTGAATTTGGAACTGATGAATGACCGGAAAATTTGTTTGTCTATTTATTTGGTTAGTCCTTGAAGGACCTACGTTGCAAAGACAATTCAAACCTTAGGGACTATTTTTCGTGGCTACAAAGGACTTACTTTGCAAGGACACTTAAACCTTAGGGACTATTTTTGCCAAATTGCTATAGATAGCAATTAATTCTACAGGATTTACTTTGCAACGACACTTAAACCTTAGGGACTATTTTTGCCAAATTGCTATAGATAGCAATTAATGCTACAGATAGCAATTAATGCTACAGATAGCAATTAATGCTACAGGACTTACTTTGCAACGACACTTAAACCTTAGGGACTATTTTTGCCAAATTGCTATAGATAGCAATTAATGTTGCAAATACTATGTCTTGCTCTATAGTATATACGAGTGTGGAAACCCGCGCGATGCAGCGGGATTGGCTTCAAAGGACTTACTTTGTAACGATACTTAAACCTTATGGACTATTTTTGCCAAATTGCTATAGATAGCAACTAATGCTACATGACTTACTTTGCAACGACACTTAAACCTCAGGGACTATTTTTACTTAGCAATTAATGCTTGCTTTGCAAACGTGTCTTGCTCTATAGTATATATAGATAATAGTAATTGACATGCGGTTTACATTCGTTCTCTTTCAGGACGTAAAAGGGCAAGATGTGGAGCTTAGCAAGTACAGGGGAAAGGTTTTGCTAATTGTCAATGTTGCTTCACAATGGTATGCTAAAAGATTTTACTTTTACCATCTTTGCAATTATGTCATAGAATGTATCTTGTGAATTCGCTTTCTTATTGGTTTCGTTATTTGTTGGTGTAGTGGCTTTACTAATTCTAATTACCCTGAGCTGACAACCTTGTACCAGAAGTACAAGGATCAAGGTTAGTTTTCCGGCTCTTAAATTAAATAGTTTTTCGCACCCAGTCTAGTGATTCTGACCCCCTTTTTGTGATCATACAGGTCTTGAAGTTCTTGCATTCCCGTGCAATCAGTTTGGAGGACAAGAACCTGGAAGCAATGAAGAGATTCAAGAGTTTGCTTGTACTCGTTTTAAAGCAGAATACCCCGTCTTTAGCAAGGTTGGTCTTATATATAGTCTTTATTTATGTAGTTTAAAAAGCTCTATGAATAGAAATGAAACACCATTCTCGACCATAAATTACACTGATTAGTATATGGATAACTTATTTTGGCTTTGGTTTGTCTGATTATGTACTGTCAAATAACCAGATCGCTTTTTATGGGTCAAAGTTCACTTTGATACTACTTGTTACAAAAGTCTGAATACCGCCTAATTAAGGCCCTTTTTCTCATACATTTTGCTAATGGTTTTTTTCATTTGACTTCTCTTTAGCCAATCTGAATGAAATCCCCACATGTCGAATAATTTTGTGTAGGTGAATGTTAATGGGAAAGATGCAGACCCTTTGTACAAATTCTTGAAGTCTAGCAAAAAAGGGTTCCTTGGCGACAGTATTAAATGGAACTTTACAAAGTTTCTAGTCGACCGTGAGGGAAATGTTGTTGATCGATATGCACCCACCACGAGTCCACTCAGCATCGAGGTATATATATATGAAATATTTTTTCTATTCTAATCCATTTAGTTGATTAGATAGCTTGTATGGTATGCTAATGTTTTCCTATATTTTTGTTGGTTGCAGAAAGATATAAAGAAGCTGCTTAATGTCGCTTAAGTGCTGTTTCGTAATGGGTTATTTTAGCAATAAATTAGCAACCATTGATGCTACTATGTGTATCAGTGTATGTAATTAAATGTTTTCTTAAGTTTTCATGTTGAAAGTGTTTAGTGAAGTTGGATTATACTTATTTGGTATATGATATATGATCTTTAATCTCTTGTTTTGTTAGTTGTGTTGTGATGTATCATTGTATCAATACCAGTAACGATTATTTGAACGAGTCCATTTAGATTATATATATAAGCTAGCATTCGTGAACATGGTGCATAATATTGGGTAAAATTTGAATATCGAATGAACTTTTTCAAATTTGCTTAACGACGTAACATACTTATTTTAATCTGCATACGTAATATACTTTCAAATCTTTACCAACGTACGTAATATCGATGATTAATCTTTAAAAGTTACAATAATGGTCCTCTTAGTTTCGTTGGCTTTCATCATTAGTCCTTCGATATTTTTCACTTAAAAATTCTGATGAATGGCCCATGTGGTTTCTTTGACTTTCACCGTTAGTCCAAAACTTTCATCTTTTCATACACGCTTTTTATCTGCGCTTTTAAACATGTTTTACACACGTTTTATATATATTTTACGCATTTTTATACACTTTTTTACACGCTTTTATCTGCGGTTTTATGTGAGTTTTTACACGTTTTAAACACGCTTTTAAAAACGCTTTTATATCGCTTTTACACAATTCTATGCACGTTTTCACGTTTTCACACGTTTTATACACGTTTTTAAACATGTTTTACGCACGCGTTTATATACATTTTACGCATTTTTATGCGCTTTTTACGTTTTTATACACGGTTTTATGTAAGTTTTTACACGCTTTTTAAAAACGTTTTTATATACGTTTTTTACACAATTCTATGCACGTTTTTATATACGGGTGTATATACGTTTTTCACACTTTTTTAAATGTTTTTATACACGTTTTTTACATAATTTTATACACGTTTTTTACTCGTTTTTATGCATATTTTTATACACGGTTTTTACACAATTTTATACACGTTTTTTACTCGTTTTTATGCACATTTTTTACATATTTTTTAAAAATGTGTGAAAAACGTATATACAACCGTATATAAAAATGTGCATAGAATTGTGTAAAAAACGTATATAAAAAACGTTTTTAAATAACGTGTATAAAAATGTGTAAAAAAACTTACATAAAACCGTGTAAAAAAAGTGTATAAAATGCGTAAAATGTATATAAAACGTAAAAACATGTTTAAAACGTAAAAACGTGCATAAAACGCGTGTGAAAACGCGTATAAAACGTGAAACGTGCATAGAATTGTAAAAACGATATAAAACATTTTTAAAAAGCGTGTATAAAAACGTGTAAAAAAACCGTGTATAAAAACGTGTAAAAAAAGTGTATAAAAATGCGTAAAAAATGTATATAAAAACGTGTGTAAAAACATGTTTAAAAACGCGTAAAAACGTGTATGAAAAAGATGAAAGTTTAAGGACTAACGGTGAAAGTCAAAGCAAACCACATGGACCAGTGTAACTTTTTTCCGTGTAAGGACAATCGTGTAGTTTAGAATACTGGTTTAAACTTTGATCCATTTATATATGAATGTGTCGATTTGGATTATGATTCAGTGAAAACCGAAACGGATAAAACATAGAAACCTCTTGGACATTAGTTCTTTCTTTAATAAACATCATACATTGATTCTGTGCTTATGACTGAAACTGGTGCATCATATTAAATCTTTAGAGGAAATTACTGTTCAACGAACATTAATTTTGTTGGAAAAGGGCAAAAATGATCCATGCGGTCCACCGGTAACTACACAAACAGTCCTGTAAGATTTGCAAAAAACGTCCCTGATGTTATAGCCATGACTACAAACCAGTCCTTTAAGTAAATCCAAGGATTGTCTGTCTAATAGAAAGTTACATAAATAGTCTCTGAAAGTTACCGTACTTACAAATAACATCTTTAAGTAAAAAGTTACATAAATAATCTCTAACATTATTTTAATTTACAAAGCCCATCCCTAAATTAAAATTTAATCATAATCCTCTTTCGTTTTTCTACGTTGACGTAAATACTTTCAACCTTGATTTAAAATTTAATCGTATTCTCTTTTCATTTTCTTAAGTTATACATAAATACTTTTAGGTTTGCGTATGTGTAGTTAATTAGTTTTTAGTATAACCAAATTAGCAAGTTTTTTTCTTTTCTTAAAGGTAACTTTCTAAGTGTTTGTCGAACAACTTAATCGTATTCTCTTTTCATCAGGGAGTAACACTTTCTGGTAACCATCATAGAGTAAGTTCTTTGATTTCCATCAAAGGGTGACTTACCCTCTCATTGAGTGATGTTCTCGCTGATTTATATCAGATACTTACTAGATTAGGTTATTCTATGTTTAAATACATTGCCAGAGACAATTGGGTTGAAAATCAGACCCAACATTAGTCATTTACTACAATAATGTTTAGTTTGGCTTTAGAAAAATAACAAATTACCAAAAGAAACCATCTGACAACTCATTTTACAAGAATGGATCAAAAACTAAATATTTACCAAAAAAGACTCAACGTGCATGTGATACCAGCCATTCATTTTTATTTTATAATCCCTTATACTTTATCAATTTACTCTTTCTCTGGACCACATCTTCTCTTCCATCTTCTTTTTTACTATTCTTCATCTTCTTCTTTGAAAACAACAAAACCTCCATTTTTTCAAACAAAAGCTAACACATTAGCTTATGATTCTCCTACATGGCTACGTGTGTTAACTCAAGACCGATGAACACTCAAGAACACGCTGACGTCACCACGCCCAGGACCTCGCCTAGGGCCACGCCTAACTCACCTTTCCCAGACACACCTGTGCCCTCGCCTGACAGCCGCCGCCCGAGTGCCCTCGCCTCCATTCACGCTTAGCCTCGCCCAACCCCAAAGAATCTCGCCTAGCCTCTTTTCCTCGCCCGGACACTCGCCCACGCCACGCATCTCGCCTAGCCTCTCGCCCAGCCATGTTTTCGCTCGCGATCGAAAAGTTCATTTTGGTAAACAATACAGGCGAGGTTCATATTCATAAATGAGTAGTGGAAATGTTCGTTTTGGTAATTCTCTCTTAAAAAATTGTTATGTAGTTCGGCTTTCGAAACCAATTTTTTGTTTGAATATTTAACGCTTACAAAGTACATAATAATCATGTAGGGGTTTGGTTGTTTTTTTTTTATTATTTATTTATTTATTTTATTTTTATTTTTATCAAATAGATGTCCAAGTTTATTAGGTTGATATGAAGATTTTGTTTAGAAGTCACACATCGACTATCTAAGTATCTAATGTGTTTTTTGTTTACAACATTTGATAGGGGCATTTTCGATTGCCTCGCTCAGGGCATCAAAATACTCTGGATTGTCGAGTTTGTTTCATACGAAAATTCATGTTGGAACAACTTTAACATTTTAACTAACAATGTTTTTCATTCTACAATGCATGAAAATCATTTGATCGTCAAAAAATTTAGTTAAAGGGTACCCGGCTCTACATCATGAGGGTACCTTGCTAGTTATTTAATAAACCTTTATAAATTTTGGATATTAATAAGATCATGGATTGACATATTTAATTGTATGTTTCAAAATATATGTCATGATATTGTTGGTCATATACCAATATTTCTACAAATCAACAGGTCATGGTCACATTGATTTACACATAAAATTAATTATTGGGTATATCAGTTATGTTTCTATTAGTAATTCTTTGGGTTTTCATTTTCTTATATAAAGAAGATTTACAATATGTTTTGATAGTTAACGATTTAATAATATTTGACCCAATGATAGAAGCCCAAATAATAGTCCAAACTATTCAACAAAATTCGATATTCATTTAGTGTAAACCTAAAACACACTCTTTACAATAAATAAATAAATAAATAAAAATAATGAAAAAAAACGCAACCACTACAACTCAAACACACACTCTCAAACAAACTCAGCCCATCCTTGGTTTTTCTATCAACCGAATAACAAAAACATCAACAAAAATCGTTCCTTGATTTATTCTTTGATCATAACCGAATCAAACAAACTCTATATGAAAAAAAAAAAAAAAAAAACGCTACTGATTAGAATCTATCTGTAAGGTTGGCTTGAAATCCTTTAAGGGTGTGGTTTTTGTTGTTTTTCATTTTTGGTAAACCGAATATAAGTAAGAATGAAATTGTTATGTTTTGTTCATTCTTAAAACCATTCGAATATTAAAACAAGGTTATGCTTCTAGAGGATCTTTTCAAATATGTGAATTGTTTGGGCAAATCTGAAATCCGTTTTCATAAACTAAACAAATCCTTATATCTTTCTAATAAACATAGTAACACAAACACAATAATACCAAAACTCTTATGGTGGTACCGGTTGATGATGGATTCCAGTGAGGGTTGTTTAGAGCAGAGAAAAGAGAGTTACGGGTTTTAGATTCTTTTATTGAAGATGGTTATGTTTTTTTAGTTTTAAGAGTGATGTAATTTATATGAATTGTTGAAGGTTGTTACAAGTTTATAGTTTATAAAATTGAATGATATTTAATTTTTTGGGTTGTTAAAAGTTTATAGAATTGAAAATATTTAATTTCTAGGCTGTTACAAATTTATAAAATTTAAGACATTTAATTTTCTTTCTTCAACTTTATTTATGTGTATGATACAAACTTTGTAAAACATTTCTTTCCATTAAAAGTAATTTGTTGAATCTTAATTTTTAAGCCTTCTATTAATAGCGTGTCCCAAATGTTTTATATAGTAGTATAGATGAGTAGTAAGTTTTTATCCGGTATTTTCATTGGGCTCAACCCATAACTGTGGTTTTCTTGGGCTCGATCAACCCTAACCGTGTAATTACATAACACTTATATATTTTGAGATTGATTCTCCTTACGTAATACATATTCTTCCTCATTCATATCGTAAACCCTAACCGTTTATTTTTTATATGTACCACTAGAAATCACAAAGGAAATGAAGTAGTACCTTCAAAACAATAGGCGATTCCAATAAATATGAATAGAATCACGAATTGAAATGAAAATGGGCGGGAAATTCTGTTATAAAATCTTCATTTCAATAACAAATCCATTTTCATCAATTCCAAAGTAGTATATCAATTTGTAATTCTCTCTTCTTGTAAAATCTTCATCAATTCAATAACAAATCCATTTTCATTTCAATTCGTGATTCTATTCATATTTCTTGGAATTGCCTATTGTTTTAAAGGTACTACTTCATTTCCTTTGTGATTTCTAGTGGTACATATCAATTGATATCAGAGCAGAAATGTTGGCACCAAGAATCTGTTCTTGTATCGATTACATCTATCTTACATTCTCAATTATCATCCATAATTCAAAATACGTGTTTCAGTCAAGTTTTCTAGGTTTTTAGTGGTTCTTGATTAAGTAAATACGTTCTTGATCAGTTAGTTACGGTTCTTGATTGAGAAGTTAAAAGTTTGTTACAGTTTTACAGAATCCTCTGTTCTTGATCAATTTTGCAGTCATGGTGAGTACAATATCTGTTGAGGCTCCTCCTCCTACAATGGAAAGTCAATTGGAGAGTCTTGTGAGGACTATGACTCAAATGGGGGACAGTATTAGGTTGTTGGAACAAAGGCTCCACAATGGTGAGGGTTCTAGTCCATCAAAAAAGACCAAACAGTCTCAGGAATAGGGAGAGGTTGTAGTAGCCCAGGATAGGCAACTAGCTCAGGTTTGAACCTTTGACACACATCACATTGTCTCACAAATTCCTTAACTTGTTTTCTCATTTTCTTCCAATACACATGAGCACACATCCTTTTCATAGTAGCCTGCATTCCTGAGTGTCCACCATCAGGACTACTATGAAAGTATGTCAAAATTTTCTTTCTTAACTCTGCATCACCACTAATGACCAATTTGCCCTTTTTCAGCAACTGTCCAGTAGACCATAAGTAGTGTTTGGCACTAGTTGCATCAGCTTGCAATTTCAAAAATAAAGCTTGTAACTCTGGGTCAACACTCAACAGTCCATCCTTGCTTAATTTGTTCATAGAGATCACTAGATATAGTATTGACACTGATCTCAGAACAATTACGCACTGATTGAACCACGAGAGTGCATCTGCAACTACATTTTCAGACCCCTTCTTGTACATAATCTCATAATCATACCCCATCAATTTTGGAAGCCATTTCATCTGAGTAGGAGTAGAGATTCTTTGGTCTAACAAGTACTTAAGACTGGAGTGATCTATTTTTATGATGAAATGTCTGTCAAGTAAATACCCTCTCCATTTGTCTAAAGCTTGCAACACTGCTAAAAATTCTTTCTCATATGTGGACAATGAATGGTGTTTTGGAGCAAGAGTCTTACCAAGGAAAGCAATAGGATGACCTTGTTGTTGTAGTACAACACCAATACCCAATCCAAAAGCATCTGTCTCTACCACAAACACCTCATTGCAATCTGCCAGTTTCAAAACTGGAGCATTAACCATTGCAGTTTTTAACTTCTCAAAAGCCTCTTGAGCACTACTATTCCATCCAAAAGCATTCTTCCTTAACAAAACAGTTAGTGGAGAACTAATGACCTCATACCCTTTTATAAATCTTCTGTAGTAACCTGTTAGGCCCAAGAACCCTCTAAGTTGCTTCAAAGTTTTAGGGACAGGCCATTCAACCATGGCTTGAATCTTCTGAGGATCTGTAGCCACTCCTTTACTATTAATCACATGACCCAAATACTCCACTTGTTCAGCTCCAAACACACACTTACTTTGTTTTGCAAAGAGCTAGTTTGACCTCATTGTTTGTAAGATAATTCTCAACCGTTGTACATGCTTCTCCACACTTGAACTGTATACCAGAATGTCATCAAAAAAGACCAAAGTAAACTTCCTCAGAAATGATTTGACCACCTCATTCATCAAAGACTGAAAAGTTGATGTGCATTAGTGAGACCAAATGGCATCACCACAAACTCATAATTGCCTTTATGAGTTTTGAAAGCTGTTTTAGAAATGTCATCCTCATACATCCTGATTTGGTGATACCTAGATCTCAAATCTAATTTAGAAAAAATCACAGACCCATATAACTCATCTATCAACTCCTCAATTAATGGAATGGGAAACTTGTCCTTCAAAGTATTCTTGTTTAGTTGCCTGTAGTCTATACACATTCTCACAGCTACCATCTTTCTTTTTAACCATGACTATTGGAGATGAAAAAACACTTTGATTGTGTCTAATAACTCCGATTCCAAAGAACTCTTGAACCATGGACTCTATAGCATTTTTCCGTAGGTGGATGTTTGTAGGGTCTCAAATTGACTAGTGGGTACCCTCCTTTAAAGGTATCTTATGATCATGAGATCTCTTAGGTGGTAGGCCTTTTGGTATTGCAAACACATCTCAGAAATTCTTCAATTAGCGACTTAGGGATGCTTGGATTTGGGTTGAACTAGCATTTTGAGGTGTTTGATCAGAATTAGAAGCTGTGATCATATTCAACATAGCATTAGGATACACACACATTGCCAAATTGGTTCCCTTCTCCACTCCTTTTGCTATTTGTTTGCCATTTAACCACTGCACAGTTGTCTTAGTACTACCTCTTAAATTGATCATTCTACCATTGTAAACAAAACTCATTCTGAGATCCAAAAAATTACATCTCATTTCCCCCAAAGTAGATAGCCACTGCATTCCTAAAACCATGTCACAACCCCCCAAAGGTAACAACATAACACTAGTAGTAAAAACTTCACCCTGCAACTTCCATGAAAACTCATCACACACAGTACTACTATACAAATTTCTTCCTCCTGCCACAGTTACTTGCAAAGGATAAGTGTTCTTAAGATCACTATCAATTTTCTTAGCCTTACTAACATCCAAGAAATTATGGGTGCTTCCAGTATCAATCAAAATATGCAACTCATGCTTCCCTAGTTTCCCAATTACCCCCATTGTCTGATAAGTCTGAACTCCATTCAAGGCATGAATAGAAATTTGTGGTACAATTTCAGGACTACCTTCCAATTCACTATCAATCTGATCCTCCACCACACCTTCATACACAATTTCCTCCTCTTCATTTTCCTCCTGGTCAACTATTACCTCCAATGAAAACATCTGACTGGGACACTTATGGCCGGAAAGTATTTTTGATCACGAGAAACACAAGTTTTAGCCCTTTTTCTTCAAGTTCTTTCGTGTCAACTACTTCAGTAGTGGTTTGTTTCTCCAATTGGCATTTGAGTGGTAGTGCTAATGGTTTAGGATCATTTATGGGACCACCGTTATGATAGTTTCCAAACTTAGGAGTACTAAGCAATGGTGGTCTCATCTTCTTCTTAATCGCCATGTTAGTTGCTTCTTGCAATTTTGCCAAAGAATAAGCATCGACCAATGTTTGTGGATTAAACATTCTAATGTACAACTCAATTTCATTAGGTAAGCCACCCAAGAAAAAACTAATGGTCGGTTCTTACGGTATTTCCACCTACTCAACAGTTTATCATATTCATTTTGATAGTTTTCCATAGTGGTTTCATACTTAATGTTTTCAATTACGCTAATGGATCATTAAAGAACTTCCAAATCTTTTAAAAATAGCGGTTTATAAACCAACCAATCAACATTATCACCCATTATTCTCAAAATTGCCTATCCCACATTAGTGCAATATCAAACAAGTGAATAGAAATCAAGGCTACCTTTTGATCATCAGAGATGTTGTCCACTCTAAAGAACTTTTCACATTTGTAAAGCCACCCTCTCACATCATCACCCCCAAACTTAGGAAATTCAATTCTGGTAACCCTTGTAAACTGCAATTGATTCCCATTCTGACCACTATTCTGACCTCCAATACTGGTACCTCTTTGACTAGAACCCTCACCATTGTTGAGCCTTTGTTTCAACAGCCTAATATTGTCCCCCATTTGAGTCATAGTCCTCACAAGACTCTCCAATTGACTTTCCATTGTAGGAGGAGGAGCCTTAACAGATCTTGTACTCACCATGACTGCAAAATTGATCAAGAACAGAGGATTCTGTAAAACTGTAACAAACTTTTAACTTCTCAATCAAGAACCGTAACTAACTGATCAAGAACGTATTTACTTAATCAAGAACCACTAAAAACCCAGAAAACTTGATTGAAACACGTATTTTGAATGATGGATGATAATTGAAAATGTAAGATAGATGTAATCGATACAAGAACAGATTCTTGGTGCCAAGATTTTGCTCGATACCAATTGATATGTACCACTAGAAATCACAAAGGAAATAAAGTAGTACCTTCAAAACAATAGGCAATTCCAAGAAATATGAATAGAATCACGAATTGAAATGAAAATGGATTTGTTATTGAATTGATGAAGGTTTTACAAGCAGAGAGAATTACAAATTGATAGACTACTTTGGAATGATTACAAGTAATGTTTTTATACAAGGAATTGGGTAAAAGTGATGGGCGGGAAATTCTGTTGGGTTGAGTTATGTTTGACTTTTTAACTTTGACCTTGAAACTTGACTTTCTTTGACTTTTGAACTTGAACATATATCATATTTCTTCGATAATTCTTTCTTGTAATATATCAAAGTATGTCTTCTTACGGTTTCCTTTTACCATATTCAAAAATCTTTCTCATTGTAGGATAAGACGATAATGCCGGGAAATTTATGCTACCAATTAATAGAGAGTCAAAAGTTATTGTATATGAAGCTCAAAATATTAATATGGATAAAGTTTCTAATTATACTACTTAGCGTATGTCGTTCACCAAGGAAAACGGACTAGTAGGCACGGTTAGCGTATATAATACATCCAGTGAGGCTTTGGATCATGAAGAATACAATATTGAATCAATTACGGCGGTTGCTCGGTTTATCACATGGTTTGAAAATCTTCCTCCTATTATTGGCAAGGAAGATAGCAAGGACTGTACAATTTGCTACAATGAATACAAAGCAAATAGGGATTTAGAGATTGCTTCGTTTCAATGTAGCCACTCTTTTCATGACCATTGCATCAAGTCCTGGTGGAATAGGAATGTAGAGAAAAACAAGGAATGTCCGGTTTGTCATGACAGTCATCATGTTATGCAAGTTCTATTCTAGTCGTTTATATAAGTTTTGTTTGGCTTTGCATATTCTGTTTTTGCTTTGCGTAACATGGTGTTTGATTCATAAATTTCTTTCAATTGGGTACTCGTAGTTATGTTCATCTCCTGGATATTGGTCTAGGGCTTTTTTCAACTCAGGCATTATTTACAGGAAAAATAATTTAATAGAAACGTTTCTAGATCATAACCTGCCCTTTTTGGACCTTCCAAATTGACATCTTAATTATTGGGCAATAGGAGTGTCACTTTTGTACCTGGTGTGTTGAATTTGGTCCTTCATTAGAAGTTTCGCCTAAATCACAACTTGTGCTTGAGACACTTCTCCACCGGTCAAGGTTCAACCAGTTAGGGACCACTAACATTGCAGACTGTCCGGGAGTAATTCCTTTCCAAACTTTCACAAGCTACCCGGTTACATACATGCTTGGAAATTTTTTTTCAGGGTTACTAGTCGGGTGAGATGTTGACTTATTTTAATCCTCTTCGTTGACTTTATTAAAAGGCTCTATAAGTAGGAAACTACAAGAAAAAGTGGTTTTAGGACTTGATGATTCCGTCTATGTCAAATGAATGTGAGTTGTGGTTACAAAGTCAACATCAACAGACTAGTCCTCAAAAAAACATTGCAAATAGCAGGGAATGGTGATTGTGAGAGTTGAAGCTTGTAGATGGTTATTTGCAAGAGATTTCTGGAGATGTAAATGTACCATTGACAAAGTTTATTGCTTTGGTTGAAGCTGTTCCAGGACATGCACGGGTCAATCATAATGATCTTTACCAAGCCATAGACATATACTAGCATCTCAAGGTAATGGAATTTCTAAATCATACTGTAATTTTTTCGACTTGATTTGTAGGCTCAAGGTAATGAAGGCTCTTATAGTGTTAACACTTGAAGTATGGCTAATAATACAAATAAGACATTTATTTATAGGCTCAAATTTACTTGTTGAAAAGTTTAGAGAACCATATATATAATCTTTCTATAGTGTTATACAACATACTTGACACATCATAAACATTCACACATTGTTTTACATGTATGTTTCTCTTTAAAAAGTTTTTACCATGTTTTTACATTTTCTACAATAAAGTAGTTTTAAAGTAGTATATTTTTCTCAACATGAAATATTCTATTGAGTTATTAGAAGTTATAGATTTTTGCGCCATATAAATGTAATGAAATCACATTATATTGTACTTACTCATGACATGAATTGACTTCACAACTCTATAATGTTATCGACTACAAGCTCTACATTACAACAACATTGTCCATTTTGATATTGTTTATTGTTACTCTTTAACTTTGAGTTATTGTTATCAATAGAGTTGCTGTAATGGAAAACGTAAAATTAAAAAGATTTATTCGCCGAAAATTGTATTACAAGAACTCGCCATCATAACGTGCGAGTATCTTCTTATACAACATATAATGGAGGGATGACATTCTCTCCATTTAATACTTTAAAACATTTTATAAATAAAAATATTAAGTATTACCACTAATAAAGCTTAAGTTAGAATCCAATTAAACACAACAAAACATGTAAAATATTAGGGTAAATTGCAAATTTAGTCCCCAAAGTAACACGAATGCGCAAGGATCACACCGAGAGAAAATTTGTTGCAAAACAGCCACTAATGTTCATATTTTTTGCAAAATAGCCACTAATGTTTACGTTTTTTTTGCAAAACAGCCACTGTTCCCTAACGCTCGTTATTTCTCGTTAAGTGGCATGAGAAATGACTAATATACCCTCTTCTTCTTCCCCACTTTTAGGGACATAATTTGCAATTTACCCTATTACGGAGTATTTTTTTTGTTATTGAAAGCCACCACATCACAAACACAGCCACCACCACCTTCTACCACCACACAACCACCACCACCACCATCTACCACAAGAGGAAAATATTACAAACCAATAGAAAACACAGGAAACAATTTCTTTCAAGTGGAAATTATTACAAAAAAGCTACTGATTGGTTGTTAGCATAATCTTGTGGTTCTCATAAAAAGCTACTGATTTGTTGTTAGCATAACTGTGTGGTTTTTGTTTTGTAGGTTTCGTTCAAAATATGCGATTTACACAGTTGCACTTCATTTCTTTTTGTTTTTGAGGTGTTTTTTAGTTCCGGTTTCTTGATTATCATTTTGTGCGGTATCGGATTGAGCCCCTATTCATAAAACTAAACTTTATATAAATCAAATAGTTATTTGAACAACGAAAAAACATCGTTCACTAAAGTATTTATTTTCACATTTGTATAATAAAAATCATAATCGTTGATTAAAAAGTTGAAATATAGAAAATGAAATTCTTGACATTGTTAATTTATTGTTACAAAAAACATACTAGATTAAAGGACATGGTTCATCAAAAAATTTACTCCACGGCATTCATCACCATAACGCGCAAATATAGTTTTATTTTACTTAGCTTACAAAAATAGGCTATATCACACCATACAAATATTACATGTTACATACGTACCTACATACATATTTTTAGTATTAGATTACTAGTGACTTATAGCATGTGTATCACGGTAGAAATAAATAAATAATGTGCCAATTAGTCTTTTTTTTTTACCCTATTGTGATATTATTACTTAAATTTGACTGATTAGTTTGTTGAATTATGCAGATGAAGGAGAACGAGGTGGAAAGATGATGATGATGGTGCATGCCGAGGGGAGGACATGCGAGTCGCAAAGCCATGGTTTTGAAGGCCCGTGTGTGAGCGACCACAACTGTGGTCTCGTTTGCAAGAACGAAGGGTTCACTGATGGGTGGTGTCCCGGTCTTTGCAAACGGTGCTTTTGCACCAAAAGTTGTTAGTTTTGTTCGAGGAATGTAAACATATGGGAAACATTTGTGTAATACAATGTTTTTAGCTTTTTAACATAGTAATAACATTTTTTCTTGTTGCTCCTAGTCACGAGATATCAAGCAACATCTGCAAATATTAATGTTTGTTTGCTTTTACAATAAATATCACCAATAAGTTCCCACCAACCCAACAACACACTAGTGTTGGGCATTTCAGTATATATTTGTGTTTTCTTCAATTATGTTAAAGGAAAAATCTAGCTAGTACTCATTGTTTAGATTTTGCATCAGCTTCTTGTGATATAAATAAAGGCTCATATATGTTCATTTAAGTTTTATTATTAATTAAATATAATATTCGCATACGCGCAGGACCTTTTCTAATTATTTGAATTATGTATTTTTATATATTAAAAAACAAACAATTTAATGTTTGTTTTGTTTTATTTATAGTTTTTTATTATTAAAGATAATCATTTAAAATTATGTCAAATTAGTTGGTGCAAATTTTGTTAAATGAACGTTTTTGCCACAACTGTATTCGATAAACCAATACCCAAAGTCATGCATTGATCACTTTTGACTATGTACTCCAACTATACAAATTTAATGACCATTTATGTTCAACTGTATTCTAGCTTTAAGAATAAATTTGCAATTAACTCATACCACCAACCCAACAACACTAAATATCGAGTTAGTTTCTTGTGTTATAAATAAAAGCCCATATATGTGCTTGCTTACAAGGGTACAACCAACATTCTCATTTCCCCCTACTTCTAAAAGTGCCTCTAAACACCGGCTCCATGCCTGAGATACATTTTCAAGGGCAAAATCACAGCCCTCGTCTTCCATCAAATCGACGTCTCTATAACGATGGTCTCAAAGCACTTTTCCGTAAATCATCCCCAAATTCGTTGTCCTCTGTTACATCGACCCTCGGCCATGGTTCCCTTGTTTAATACAGTCACGAGATACCTTGAATTCCAAACATATTCGAAGAACGTGCACCTGGACATGATGCACAGGTATACGTAGCAAGTTGTTGGGGAGGTTTTAAACATAAATTATTTACTTAGAAATCCAAGTTTTTAACATATATTATTTATTTGAAATACAAGTTTTTAACATCTTTTTAGCTTCGTTCTCAAATATATGTTTTTTGTTTTTTTTTTTCGTTTTGTTTTGTTTTTTTTTTCTTTGTGTACGTATAGACCATGACCACTAAACAAAACCCCTCGCACATCTTTGGCTAGCAGTTTAATGAAGTTGTTTGATAAGCTTTGGTGCCATGTAATAAAGTCCAAGCATCATGGACAGTTTTATTGTTTACTAAAGCTAAACACCATAATATTTAGTCCTTTGATTTTATTTGAAACACATTAAACAATTATTATATTATCACTACGTACAACATCTTACTAGTTTTATGTATATAAATAGGGGTTGATTCTCACTACAACATCACCACCTTCCTCACTTTTTTTCTCTTGTATCACCACTCACTATTTCTCTCAATTCTTCATAATGGCACCACGAAAAAGGAGACCACTACCAAAACCATAATTTATCCCTATGATGAAGGATGCCAAGGGGAATGAGTTCTTCCCGTTCGACATCTCAAACCCTAAAAGATTCTTCTCCTGCTTAGTCTCCCTTCGGACACATTTCGAAGTTCGCAACGGAAAGGATATTGTTATAAGGTATTTGGGGTCAGCCGAAGCTAAACGCCGGAAGCTTTACGTGCATTATGGACGGAAAGACTTATACGGGATGAAACTACATATCGATGATCAAGATTTTAATAACCCATGGCTTCTCGGTTTACCGAAAAAACTGACTGATCGACATCTTGGTATAAGTGAAGCTTATAGCCAAGACGAACCTGTAGGTTACCATGCATTTCAAAATGCGGTAAACATGGTAATTTTAAAACTTTCCAAAGTGAGCAAAGAAGAGTGAATGGAAAAATGGATTGCATACACTCATTGGTACTATACTCATTATGAGTATAGAAGCTGTGAATTGTATGGTTGAAATGACTTCTATCTAGACTTGATGGAACCCAAAATTGAAAGCGGTAACTCGGGCCAAGGATGTAACATGGGCTGAACCTTGTATTGGAGTTCGACGACTTGAAGATAAAAGCGAAGAAGATAACGACCATCTCGGAAGAGAAAAGATAAAGGAGGAGAAATTAGTTGGTTTTTTTTAGATGGGATTCTTCCCTCCTTTTTTCTTTTCCTCTTCCGAACTGGTCTTTATCTTCTTCGGTTTTATCTTCAAGTTGTCGAACTCCAATGCAATGTCTAGCCCATGTTACATCCTTTTCGGCCCAAGTTACCGCTTCAATTTTGGGTTCCATCAAGTCTAGATAGAAGTCATTTCCCAACCACACAAATCTCACCGCTTCTAAACTCATAATGAGTATAGTACCAATGAGTGTATGCAATCCATTTTTCCAGTCACTCTCTTTCTTGCTCACTTTGGAAAGTTTTAAAATTACCATGTTTACCGCATTTTGAAATGCATGGTAACCTAAGCTTCACTTATACCAAGATGTCGATCAGTCAGTTTTTTTGGTAAACCGAGAAGCCAAGTGTTATTAAAATCTTGATCATCGATATGTAGTTTCATCCCGATAAGTCTTCCGCCCATCATGCACGTAAGCTTTCGCTTAGCTTTACCGGTGAAATACCTTATAACAATATTCTCCGTTCAACTTCAAAATGCGTCCGGCGGGAGACTAAGCGGAGAATAAATTTTAGGGTTTGAGATGTCGAACGGAAGAACTCATTCCCTGGCATCCTTCATCATAGGGATAAATTATGGTGGGTAGTGGTCTCTTTTCACAGCCATTATGAAGAACCGAGAGAAAGTGATGATACAAGAGAAATAAAGGAGAAGGTGATGTGTGTGAAATCAACCCCTATTTATATACATAAAACTAGTAAGATGTTGTACGTTGTGATAATATAATAATTGTTTAATGTGTTTCAAATAAAATCAAATGACTAAATATTATGGTGTTTAGCTTTAGGAAATAATAAAATTGTCCATGATGCTTGGACTTTATTACATGGCACCAAAGCTTATCAAACAACTCCATTAAAAACTGCTAGCCAAAGGTGAGCCAGGGGTTTCGTTTAGTGGTCATGGTCTTAGTCGATTAACCTGTTTTTATGCTTCTGTATCACGTGATTGTCCTTAGGTGATTAGACATTGTGACTGTGAGTTTGGATATATAGCGGGTTCATCCTTCCCTATGGTGTTTTTAGTTTTATGGTAGTTGGTGTCGGTTGAAACTAAGCTAGAAGGATCATATCATTTTTGTTGTTCGAAAGTATGTTAAACTTTTATTGAAATATCTCTAAGAGCACCTGGTATTGTTAGCCCATATTGTATTATGTATTTGTAACGGGCCTTAGCCCGATTCTAGAATTCTCTGTCAATCCTTATTTATTTGTACATTGTATTATGGCAATGCAATCAATCAAATTACTCATTCACATAAACACTATCATGGTATCACGAGCCTAAAATAACCGATCCACAAAACCCTACACTACCGCTCAAAAAAAATCCGCCACCAAATTTCTTCGATCATCTTTGTTATATGTTTTATTCGACTTGTGTTCTAAGAAAATATGGTGCCAACTCAAACACTTTTAAGATACCATGGTATGAAGATGGCCTAGGGAACCAAACGACCAGAATGAAATGAACTTGCATGAAATATGAAGTTAAGTGAGATACTAGCAATGAAGAAAAGATATCAACAAAATAGAAATGAAGTAATATGAGCATGAGGTGACAGCTTGCGCTGAGTTGAGTTTAATGCTAGCCCAACACCAATCACAAGTTCACAACCGTTAGATTAGATAGAATATTTATTGACCTAGAGATATGAGTTGAATATATGATGACCAAATATTTATTTGAACGAGTCCATTTAGATTATATAAGCTGGCATTCGTGAACATGGTGCATAATATTTCTCCGCGTAAGAACGCTCGTGTAGTTTAGAATACTGGTTTAAACTTTGATCCATTTATATATGAATGTGTCGATTTGGATTATGATTTAGTGAAAACCGAAAAGGATAAAACATAGGAACCTCTTGGACATTAGTTCTTTCTCTAATAAACATCATACATTGATTATGTGCTTATGAGTGAGACTGGTGCATCATATTAAATTTTTAGAGGAAATTACTGTTCAATGAACATTAATTTTGTTGGAAAAGGGCAAAATGATCCATGTGGTCCACCGGTAACTACACAAACAGTCCAAAAAGATCGCAAAAAGCGTCCCTAATGTTATAGCCATGATTACAAAACCAGTCACAGTTAAATCCAGAGAATGTCATTCTCTGTCTAAGACTGGGAGGAGGGGTCGTGAGTTTGGCATCGTGAGTGGCTAACTCACGCGTGAGTTCTAAAACAAATATACATGGTCACGACAATTTTGCTTTTGTTTGGTGAGTTGCTCACATAGTGACAAACCTGAAATTGAGGAGCGTGACCAAAACGAATGAAATGTGAGGGGTAGTGGAGGGAAGTGATAGAAGAAAGAAAACTGAAGTGCCGCTGAGTGGCTCACCCACCTCTCTGAAAGTTACCTTACTTACAAATAACATCTTTAAGTAAAAAGTTACATGGACAATCCCTGACATTACCTTAATTTACAAAACCCATCCCTAAATTCAAATTTTAATCATAATCCTCTTTCGTTTTTCTACGTTTACGTAAGTACTTCAACTTTGGATCAAAATTTAATCACATTCTCTTTTCATTTTCTTAAGTTTTATATAAATACTTTTATTATTACTCGTAGTTAGTTAGTAGTTTTTAGTATAACTATATTAGCAAGTTTTTTGCTTTTTATTAATGGAAACTTTTTAAGTATTGTTAGACTAATACTTAGAATTTATTTGTATATAAAACATGGGAAGAGATCTAGTGAGAAGAAAAATAAAATGAGAAAAGTGATAAATATTCGGAGCCACACATTTCAAATAAAAAAAAAGAATTTTAAGGGGAGATGCATCAACTTTTGTAGGTGCATATAAAATGTGCGGTTGAGATTTATTCTCATTATTCTCATTTCAACTTTATTTCCCATTTGATCATTACTCTATAAAACATTGGTAAGTAAAAACTAAAACAACTTTAACGAGATCTTAGAATAAAGTAAAAAAAAATAAAAAATCATTTAACCTACGTGCCCCGAAGCGAAGCGCGGTTAAGAAAATCCTCGTTTCTAATACTCCTTCCGTCCAAAAATTATAGTCCTCGTTTAATTTTTTTGGTATTTTCTTTAGCACCTTTGACCTTAATATATTTTCTTTTTATATATATAATACTTGATGAAAAATATATGAATGGATTGGGTTTTAAATGTATTTTCATTCGCATAATTTTCATCAACTATTGTATAACACAAACAAAATTATTTAAGGTCAAAATTAAAAATGAAATACCAAAAATATCAAACAGTGACAATAATTTTGGGACGAATATAGTACTTCTTTTCCTTTGAACTTTACTTTACCACACTAATGTTAAGATTAAACCAGTCTGTTAAACAGAGTATGTGACCTTTGTTGTCTACTTTATTATTTTTATCTTACTTCTATACATCTTCTATTATTTGTATTTATTAAAATAAAATTTAAAATTAAACTTATTGCACATGAAATTATGAAATTAAATTGAATGTTACAATAATAAAATATAACTAATATAATGAATTTAATATGTTTATAGTTAAAAGTATCACTCATTATAGAAAATCCTTAAACAATATTTGCAAAAAAAATGTAAAATCAAAAAATCGTTAAACAACATCCGTCTTTAAACCAACTGATTTTCGCGAGTACCATGCTAGTTTATAGAATGTCTCAAAGTAACCGTCTATAATGGCTTCGAAATAGTATTTTAAAGGATGTGATGAACAAATTATTTAAACTATAGCATAAGGGGAAAATAAATCGAAGTATAAATTTAATTCAAACTATTGAGTTTTAAAAATAATTATCTTATTTTCCGTCTATTAATAAACAACTAAGTAATTACTGGAACCACAATTTATTTAGGATCAAGAGCATTTAGAAAAATTCAAGTGAAAATTAATACTATAAAATAGAATTTTATCGAGATCACATGATATCTCACGACCCTCTAGTTAGCCCCTGATTATCTACCTTTTTTCAAGAAACATATCGTGTAATGAACAGAAAATATTATCAAAAAACAATGGAAAGATGCAAGGGTACCATGTAAATTCACATAACACCTACTTTACAATATACGCTTCTAAAATATTTATAACGGTATTTGTTTGCTTATTCGTCTAAAATCCAGATAATACATCTTTTGCCAACTAGAACACAATCCGTGGGATAATAAATCTTCATAACCATCAAATGATACACGGCAGCATACACCCTTATGTTTCATAAAAGCTTTTACAACAATTGCTTCAATGGTAAAGTTAGGTGTAACGAGAGAAACCAAATATTGTGTATCTTAAATTATTAAGTATTTAAATATTGCATTTCTCATTTCTTACCTTTATTCAATTTGCATAGCTGAGAAGAATTCAGGATTGTATACTCGGAATATGGGACGTTATTCTGTATTTCTAGACTAACGGCACACACTCATTCCATGATGATGATGAGGATGATCGGTCTTATGAATTTGAATAAAAATGTAGTTATATTTACAACCGTATCTTTATATATTATCCTGAAACTTTGTTGATCAATCATTTCTTCTCTTAAAACTCCATTTTATAATTTGCGAAGGGATGGATGAAAATCATCTAAAAACAATCATAGTTGTCTGTACCTGGCTTAAAATAAAATACAACCCTTACATGCTAAATTGAGGAAGGAAAAAAAAAAGAAAAAAAAAAGGTAAGGGTGGTTTAGAGCATCTTTTAAGATGACAACATCAATGAGGATAATTGATATCATCATCGTTAATAATGTCATTATCAAATTTTGAACTCAAAAAAAGTTTTGGAACGATAAAGATTTATCTATTTTTGGCAAAGTTTTAAAGCATTGAAAAGTTTTAACATTCGAAAACAATGGCATTACAGATAAACGTTTGCTTACCATTCTTGATGAAGATCCTTGAAGAGTCATATGACACAAAATTGCTCTTAAATGTTTTATTGGAAACTCTCATTCATGTCTAACACTAGTAATGTGAATATTTATTATTGATAAACCAATGAGTGTTCTTTGTTCTTCTTACAATTTCTTTAATTGATTTAAAATTTATGGAGAATTGCATATATATGTTTTGTCTCGGCCTTCTTAGCTGTGGGCAACATATTGACAGGGAACGAGTCTCAGTGTGATGTAAGTATTTATGTTGTACTCTATAAATGCTTTCACACATATAACATTGGTTTATTTTTTATAGAGTTTGCTTCAACTCGGAGTACTTCCATGGCTCCAAGAAGCGGTGAACATTCGTTTAGAAAACGCGAGGACATCTGCATGTTGGGCAATCTCCAACATTACTTGTCGAGGTGAAAAGTATGTTGAGGTAACTAAAATCTCTGTTTTCATTAAATAAATTTTTACTTGATAATATGATCTCAATCCAATTACTAGACGAAAATACCTTTGAGAGGTTTATTATTGCACCCTCTGTCCACCCAAACTGCCCTCAGTTCTTAGATATATTTTGTATAAACGGTAATCAAAGCGGGCCTCGTTGAAACCAGAAATATCTCAACAGTACCCGGAAATATTATGTTGGCTTCGTGGTCAAACCGACACTATTGAAATTATTATGAAAGAAAACTCAAAGTATGAATATATTTAGAGAAATGCTAAACATTCCTACAAAAGCCTCCTAGAAATGTGCCTACTCACAAAATGCTGACACTTGTCAGAACTGACGGTTTAGATAGAGAGAGAGATTGAGTGGAAAAAACTATTTAATATTGTTGTATGTACATGAAGATTTGTAGGATGAATTAGTAGGAGGTTATAGCAAAGCTCATATTTATTGTTACTATTATTATAATATATTTTTTTTTCTTATTTTAATTTTAAATAAAACATTTGCATTCACCAAATAGGAATATTTTTTTTAATGGCATAGCCCGTTATATTTAATAACGTTGCATAAACAGTCTCATAAAATTACAAAAAACGGCCCTATCATTATTTATGGTTACATAAATAGTCTTCGAGTTAAATCTAAAGAATGTTTGTGTAACGAAAAGTTACATAAATACTTTATGTCAATTACTTAACTTTGTGAAACCATTCCTAAATGAAAAGTTGCATAAACAATTCTTTTCACTTGACTCATTTACAAGAACGGTCCCTAAATCAAACTTTTAATATTTTTTTTCCCTATTTTTTAGTTTTATATAAATACATTTAAGTTTGTATAATTTGTAGTTAATTAATTAACATTTCATTATAACCTAGACTAATTAGATTTGTAATCTCTTTTTAAAATGTAACTTTTAATGTATTTAATAAAAAAAAATATAATATTATTAGTTTATTATTTAGAATTTATTTATATATATTTTAAAATCAAAAGCGATTTAAATAAAAAAAAATTAAATTAAACTAAATTTTTATGTAAAACCTCGCCCGCATTGAAGTGTGAGCAAACAATCCTCATAATATATTATAATAGAATCTTGGCTGACGATATACGGTTATGGGATAATGTTTTTTTAGCTTGGTTGGTTATTTAACGAAAATATACGAAAATGATGGTTAGTATTTGTTGGACGGTATGTCTATCTCACTTTTATGCGTATCTATTTAAAGGTAATAATATTTTAAAGATTATCTTTGTCAAAATAAGCGGTTTTGCGTGGCGAACTAAAAATAACTCTTTTAGGCATTAAAGTTGACGTTTTGTGCTTCTTTAAGATTATGACCATATTAAAAAAAATTCGAAAAAATTCAAAAAATATTTTGGAAAAAAATCGGAAAAAAAGTATTTGAAAAAAATTTAGAAAGGGTAAAATGGTCATAATGTGGTCATAATACTTAAAGAGAAAAAATGTCAACTTTAATGCCTAAAAGAGTTATTTTTATTCATTATCTTGAATCGCCATTCTCGACAAGATAGTCTTTAAGGTTATTAACCCATCTTAAAATGCTATGTATGTATAAAAGATGTATATAAGGCTATCTTGATGGAGCAGGTTGCCGTCGGTTGCATGCTTGATCGAGCAAGGTTGAGCGGTGTGGAGGCTTCGGTTGGCGTCGGTTGGGGAGAGAGGGAAACACAACTCGGTTGAGCACACAACCGAGTGTGCAAGCTCAAACTTTACCCTTTTTATAAAATTATGTACAGATTTATGTGTTTGTATTTACAGATTTTTATAAAAATTTGGAGTGGAAATGATGAAGAAGAAAATGAGGAAGAAATTGATGAAGAAGATGAAGGATACACGTTAAAGAAAGGTTGGGTTGGAGTATTTATTTAGTTATTACTGTTGCGTATTCTGCTTTTCTTGCCACTAAAATTTATTGGAGGTGTGAGTTAAATTTAGGCATATCACAAAAAATAGTTTCAAATAGTCAGAAATGGGCTAATTTATTTTTTTTTTAAATGCTTATTTAAAAAAAATAAACTATTTAAAATATAAGCTTTCTTTGATATAGATAATTTATAAAATTATTTAAAAAAAAAAAAAAAAAAAAAAAAAAATCTCAAGTCATTCTTGTGAACTGGTCGTCGGAGAGAAAGGCGATGTGGCGTGACAGGCCCAGGTGTATCATGTGCATAACCTAAGAAGGCTCTTATGGTATGGTTAATACAAACATTTATTTATAGGCTCAAATTTACTTGTTGAAAAGTTATAGAGAACTACATATATAATCTTTCTATAGTGTTTTACAACATACTTGACACATCATAAACATTCACACATTGTTTTACATGTATGTATCTCTTTAAAAAGTTTTTACCATAGTTTACATTTTCTATAATAAATTAGTTTTAAAGTAGAACATTTTTCTCAACATGAAATATTATATTTAGTTATTAGAAGGTATAGATTTTTGTGCCGTATAAATGTAACGAAATCACATTGTATTGTACTTACTCACAACATGAATTGACCTCATATCTTCATAGTATCGACTACAACCTCTAAATTACAGCAACATCGTGCAATTTGATATTGCTTATTGTTACTCAAACCTTAAGTTATCGTTATCAATAAAGTTACTGTAACGGAAAACATAAAATTAAAAAACATTGTTCGTCGAAAATCTTATTACAGGAAACTCATTGTCGTTATGTGCAAGTACCCTGCTATACTACATATAATGAATGTATGACATTCCCTCCATTTAATGCACTAAAACATTTCGAAAATAAAATATTAAGTATTACAACTAATAAAGCTTAAGTTACAATCCAATTAAACACAACAAATAAAACATTTAAGCTAACCATGACATGTAAAATAATGTTAAACTCGAATACATATAGTCGATACTTGTACACTATTATATGGTGTTTAAAAATGTTGATACAAAAGTTGGGCGTTCACGATTTGGAGCTCGGTTCTCGTACCAATTGAGAATTCTTGCTTGAGACTGCGCACTAAGAGACAAGAAACACCGTTAGGCTTACCGTGGGATTGTCTCCCGATTATCCTCCGGCGTGAGTAAGTGTCGGTTTAGGGTTTAAGGAGTTTTAGGGTTATGAGATCGTACCTTAAGCGAGGGTATTATTCCTTTATATATGCACGGAATCCTTGTTGGTTCCGTGTTCCCCAACCTTCGTATCCGCCTAAGTCGGTTGGGGATGATTATCTTCATATTTTAGAAGATATCTATATCCATTCCGTAAATAGATTTGGGCTTGGGCTTTCGTGAGTCAATCCTTTATTGATATTGGCCCAGTCGTCTTTGGGCTTGTAAGTATTGAGGCGTGGTTGGGTTCATGACCCGACACGGACTATCGTCATCATGTCCCCAGGTCTAGTATGCGCGATGCGTAGCTGCGGATGCTAGACTAATGACCGTAGTCCCAAAAACAAATAATATCTGAAGCGTATCCAAGAAGCCATATACCTATCCGTAGGTACAATGTATCGAGACATCCATGTGAATAGTCGAGGCCTCGTTAATCGGGGAAAGTTCTTGCCCGTTGTCACATCAAGTCATCTCGTCCACACAATGAAGCTTAGTGGGATCACGTGTCGCATGTCGTGTGGAAAGGAGAAGTATATAACTTGGGAATTCATTTCACGGATTCCTCACGGTAAAACATCTTTCACTCTTTCTAAAGCAAATTAAGGATCATTATCCCAAAGTAACCAACCACCAAGGTAACTAGCGTGCGTGATAGCGAAAAGTATATCACCATGGTTAAGCGGTTGTCGACTTCACCTCCGACCTTAATTTAATCGATCGATGGAATTTACCTCGGTTACTTTATACCGGGGCGTGCATCCGGTGGTTCCGGATGCGCGTGCCACGATTGCAATTTCCCGAAGAAAGTGGGTGTTTACACGGTTATTAATTTGCGAATCAACGTGTGCCCTGTCACGCTTCCTATGCGATGTGTTAAATTATTATACACTACACATATCGCGATTACAACTTGCATCGGTGGCCAAAATTACTAATTTGAAGTAAATTGCCGTTTGTTGAGGATTAATCCCACCATCAACTTATTCGCGCATTTTACCACACTCGTGGGCGCATGGGTGGGTAACTTTTTCAAAGCGCGGTGAGAGCTGCGATGCTATCTGAGATAAATTAGGCATACTTAGGAATTGGAGGAGTATTTCTTACGGGTAGATGATACATGTTTCCGTGGAATTATGAGTTCTATCGCGAGGAGATCTACAGAGGGATGAGTGCCCATTGCCTGGGTCTTATAACGTTGAGGATGCGGATTTGATAAATGCGAACCGCATCCCTATTAGTGCATATCCTGAGGGATTTTTGGTGCACATGGGGATCAGCCGCAATTATTTTGGCCCCGAAGATGAGATTCCTATCTTTTTAGACGCCAATGGCGAGGGTGGGTACTTATTCCTCCGTACCTCTGCGTATAAATAATGTAAGAGTAATCTTCCGTCTTGTTTGCGCATTATATAACTTTGTTTGTATATGTGTTTTGCTTTGCAGATATGGATCTATTCACCGTCGTACGATTGGCGGCCGTAACCGTAAAGGCGAGAGTAAGACCATTGAGGATGACGAGGCCAATCTTAGCCGCAAGCGAAGGCGTGTCATGGGCGGCTGCGGGGATACGAGGACTAGCTCCTCCGTTGCGGTGGAGGCAACGCCGCTCTGAGTCGTCCCAATCCTGAGGTGACGTCGCTGGTAGCGCAGTCAGCGCCCATAGCTGGAGTTCAACCTGAAGAGGAAGAAGAAGAAGAAGCGGCGCTTAGCCGCAAAAGGACCCGACAAGATCATGGTGCGGGTCCGTCAAGGAAAAAGCGTCCTGTGGTTCAAACTGTGGAGTTGTCCTCCACCGATGAAGCGTCGTCGCACCCATCTGCCGATGATGCGGAGCCAAAGTAAGTAAAAACATACATGTATAATCTTCTTTGAGTTGGAGAATGTTCTATTTGTGATTCTAACATTGCGCTGGTAATCATTCGCAGGGTGGAGCAGGTCATAGAATCACCTCCCAAGGCGAGTCCAACACAAGCAGCGCATTCTGAGCCGCCGAGCCCGGATAAAGAAAACCAAGCTGAAGCAGATGTGCCCCTGGGTCAATTAGTTGAAGAGTTGGTTCAAGTCTCCGCTCATCAGGCTTCGTTAATTGTGCAGCTGAAAGATAAAGTGTCTGGTGGGGAGGACCAAAACTCAAAGAAGGATCAAACAATAGCTATGTTGGAGGCGCAGCTGGCAAGCACCCAAGCGCAACTGGATAGTGCTCGTGCCGAGTCTAGTGAGCTCAGCGCATATGTGCAAAAACAGGCCGATGACAAGATGGCGCTAATGTGTCAACTAAGTCAGGAGCGTGCTGAGGCTGCCAAGTACAAGTCTGCGTGCTGCTGGGCCTTGAAACACCTAGATCAGGGAAAAGAAAGTTTGTTCATGATTGGGGAACTTGGGAGTCTGTGTAATGGTCCTTGGAGGTCGGGGAGGCAAAGCTGCGTGGTGAGCATCGAGTACGATGAAGAATTGTATCCGCATCTTATGTCGGTGATTGCGGGCGTGGGTGGCTCATAAGCCACGGTCTTCGCATGGTTGCGCTTAGTACCCTAGAGTCGTCGAGGTAGTGAATGCATTCGGGGAGGTTATGCAGTGCGCTCTAGGCGTGGTAAATCGAGGCGGTGGAACAACTCCATGGCGAGAAGCATTGAAAGCGCTTTGTTGATAAGGTGCCGGGGTGCAATCTTTGAATCATATGATCACTTGGTCATTGCCATGCAAAAATGAAAGACTTAGAGCTTCCAATGATTTGAACTTGGCGCGACCAAGATTATCCGATCGGTGTTATTATGGCGGGGTTGACATTGGCGCGTCATCGTCTTGAGGATGCGGACACAGTAGGACTATTTCACGAAACCTCATGAGTCGCGACTCAAGTGCCCGTCTTTGCGCGTCCTAGGGATAATCGAATCCCTTTGCCTTTGGAGAAAGAGGTATCTCTAAAGGAGGTCTTGGGCGCATGCCACCCGTCTTGCCAAGAAAAAGGGGATTGCGGTAAGGCCGTTTTGTGTGGACTAGGTGCGGCTCACTTGCCGAGTCGATGGAGTGCCGGTCGGTGTGGCCACCGTGTCGCCTAATGGTTCGGATGTCTTGAAGAGTCTCGTGAAGTTAAAGCGACAAGTCATGTTGGCGCCGTCACTTAGGCGTTGTAGTAGCATGTAGCGGATATGTTTGATATCGTTTGTAATAACTCATAGTTATAAATAAAAATTTCTTTTTGCTTGTTGCTTGTAGGCATTTGTAATGTATCTGAGATCATGCCAATGTAAAAAATTCATAGTCATGTATGAAAGTTAGAGTATACTTTGGAAAATAATTCTAAGTATTTAATCATAATCGTGTATGTTATGAGTCACAGCGTACTGTAAACATCGTATTAGGGAAGCAAGTGTCTTGGCTCCAAAGTTGTTAAACATGCGTGTGCATTCTTTGCGCCACCGTCGTGGGGCGCATATCTTATTCAACGTCTTGAGAATAAGGTGTTTAACAAGGATTCGTGATCCGATATTGATGGGTTTGCAACCCTCTTACTCAACAAGTTAGTTAGTAGGTCAACTTATCCTTTTACCATCGTGGGTTTATGTGTAGTGCATGCACGCCATCGTGAGCAAAATAAAAATTGTTAAAGCATACGTATATGGAGATAACAACTTAAAATGTGTCGCGAGTTAGCTAGAAACCGCGACATTTTTATTAATACTTGCAAGTTTATCGAAATAACAAAAAAAAAAGCGATAAATATGAAAAATAAAAGCGATTACATGAATGTTTATTGGGCACTAAAAGTGCGGGCGTCTGCGGCGCTATGCCGTAGCAATTCTTATAGGTAGCACCTCTTGAGGTTCTTGATATTCCATGTCTTGTGATGAGTCACGACCATCCAAACCTCGTGGCCGTGCAGCGCTGTGCCGTTGCTTGATAACCTCATAAGGTCCTTCCACTTAGGTCCGAGCTTACAGTATCTTCGGTAGCTTGCCTCATTGTCGCGATGAACAAAGTCACCGGTGCGAATGAAACACTGCGTACCTTGGCATCATAGTATCCTTTCATTTTGACTTGACCTTGCCTCCCGTATAGGCTGCGCGTTCGCGTCTTTCTTCCAGTGGGTCCAAGTCGACCGCCTTTCATCGTCGTTGGTAGTCACATTAATCTCCGCGGTGCGGATAGTTGGCATGCCGATCTCGGTTGGTATAACGGCTTACATCCCGTATACAAGAAAAGGGTGTCCCTGTCTTTGGTTTTAAGCGAGTGCGGTGTGCCCATAATATGTGAAAGTTCTTGACCCACCTTCCTTTGTGCTTGTCCAGCGTGCTTTGATTCCTTCACCCGAGCTTGGTTTGCGCTCGACTAAACCATTGGTTTGGGGTGCGTAACCGGCATAAAATGTTGGGTGATGTTTAACTTTCGCACCAATCTTTAAAGGGATTGTCGCGAAATTGTTTCCGTTGTCGAGATGATTTCACGGGTAATCGAGCGGCATACAATGTTATCCCGACAAAGCGTTTTACACGGTTGCGGTAATTGTCGCTCTGCTTTTGCCTCGATCCACTTGGTGAAGTAGTCTATAGCGACTATGAGAATTTGAGACCGCTGCGCTCTTTGGAAAAGGACCGGCGATATCAATGCCCCATTTGTAGAATGGCCATGGCGCCGTGATTGGTGTTAACTCATGCGTGGTTTGCGTGATGCAGTGCGTGGACTTGGCAATCATTGCACTTCCTTATCGGATCCGCGCATCTTTATGCATGGTTGGCGATGGTATCCCGATCGCGTGGCGCGGGCTACAACAGAACCGTGGTCTGCGTGCATGCTACATGAACCCTCATGGATTTCTCGCAGCACATAATTTGCTTGTCGGGGCCTACGCGCCGAAGCCATGGTTGGAGGAAAAACGTCGTCTGATATGTTGTCGCGCGATTCAATTCTGCGCGTGCGCGCGTATTCTGCGACCACATGCATTCTTGGGGTAATGTCCCTTTACTTAAGAAATTTGCAATTGGGGTCATCCATGTAGGACCATCCTCCTCTATGATTGCGGAAACTTCCATCTCCGCTATCGACTTGCTTTCGGTGTTTCCACCGGCACTTGCTTTGATAAGTGTCGCGAAGCTTGTCGAGGCTATCTTACTCGATGCATACGCTGCGATTTTCTCCTCTAGGGACTTGTTTGATAGTAAATCTGTCAAAGCCTTTGATCGATGCTTTAGTCTTCTCAAGATCTTGAATCATGTTTTCTTCTTTGGCGCGTATTCACCCAACACATGGTTGGCCACTAGTCGAGTCCACATTTGCTTCAAGTTCGTACACCCATCCGAGTGCAATCGTAGTCCAGTGATCGGGGCTTCATATTACGCCTCGTTGTTTGTCGAGGTAAATTCAAAGCGCGATGCGTAAGTGAATTCCATTCCTACGGGTTTGTGAGAATAAGGCCGGTGCTGAGCCATCCGCATGAGGACCCATCGTAAGCAGGATCCATGGATCTTGTAGTGCTTTCGCTTGGTGTAGGTACCTCGTCGATGTCGGCTTCTCGATGATGAAGTCCGCGAACTTGTCCTTTTATTGCGATCGTGGCTGTAAGAGATGTTATGTTCACCTAGCAATACACTCCACTTCGGGTCGTCCGACTTGTCGGGTTTGGAGATGATCGCTTGATGGCTTGATGCGTAATTACCGCTATCGGGTGCGCTTGGAAATCGTGCGCATGATCGCTTGGCGGCAAACACTAATGCCAAGACCAATTTTTCCATGGCACTATAGTTCATCTCCGTCTTCTTGAGAGCTTTCTTGTGAAATAGATAGGGGTTTGCACGAGTCCCTATCTGTTAGTAACCTTCTGTTGGCCCTTATGAGTTCTTGACGGATACATGATCGGCTCTTCCCACAGTCGGGGTGCTACAAGTGTTGGGGCGTTGCTAGATCTTTGTTTGAGTGTGGTGAAAGCTTCTTCCGCCTCCGTTGTCCACGAAAGTCACCCTTTTTATGCACTTCTTGAGTGTTTTGAAAAGAGGCGATGACTTTTCTGGCGATTAGATAGGAACTGTTGAGGCGGCTAGTTTTCCGTTGAGGATTGGACTTCCTTGACGTGCGTGGTGAGGAAGTTCCATTACCGCCTTGTCTTTTCTGGACACGGTCGATGCCATCGGGTTCTATTAAGTACCCTAGAACATGCCTTGATGGCGCGGTGCATTTCTTAGGATTTAGCTTCATGTTAATCTCGCGTAGAGTTTTGAATGTTTCTTCTATGTCGCGCACGGTTCCTTTTCGGTATGGCTTTTAATGACGGGTCATCCACATAGACTTCGAGTTGCGGCCTACATGTTTTCAAAGGCATTGTCTACCAACGGCGATAGGTGGCACCCGCATTCTTCAAGCCAAGCGGCATTTTGTGTAACGATGCGCCTTGGCTTGTGTGGGCTGTTGTCTTTCCTCGTCTTCTTGGGCCATTTGTATCGGTGATATCCCTTATACGCGTCGAAAACACTTCAGCGGGTATCCACACAAGGACTCTATTTTCCAATCTATTTACGGCAGCGGATAGCGATCCTGTGGCACGCTTTATTAAGGTCGGTGAAGTCTCGCACATTCGCCACTACCGTCGCTTTTGACCATTCTTGGATTAGAGAGCCGATCGTGGTAATAGACTTCACGCATAATTCCGCTTTAACTAATTTACGTACCTCTGCTAGGATTACTGCGCCTCTGCGGAGCTTGGCCACGCTTCTTCGGCGTATTGGTAAGTATCCTTGCCGGATTCTAAGTTTATGCTCTGTGATCGGCGTGGCACGCACGATCGTGTGTTTGGGCTCCCATGCGAAAATATCCACGTTCTTTTGTAGGAGCGCGCGCGGCCGCTTTCTTGGTTGTCCGACAATGACCCTCCAATGGTTATCTCACATGCGGATATTACGGGTGAATGCGACCTTAAAGTTGGGGATTTTGGCGCGCCTTTGCTCGGGATTATTTCCGTTTCGCATATAGCGTGTTACATTCCTGTTTAACATCGTGGCATTGTAAAGTGACAATGCCCCTTCAACTGGAATTTAAGCATCCGTCTTGTTGATGATGGCCGCGCGCATGGTGATATCCGGGTCTCCCAATAATGCCATTATATGATGAAGGAGATTTGATCACCATAAAATCCATCAAGTTGTTGTAGAGTGCTCTGCGTTGCCATGGCCCGACTAGCAATCATGATTGGCCCATAGGCCATATCTTCTCACTGTGAAACCGGTGAGTGCGGTGTTGACGAGTTTAGCGACTACGTATTTGGTCGTAGTCTTTTAAAGCAATGCTCATACATAATATTTGCGATGCCCCACCATCGATGTACATGCGGTGTATGTCGTGACCACCGCGCTAATTTCAATGGTGAGGGCTCGATCTGCGTTGTCCGCGATCAAAGTAGGAAAGAGATTTCACCTCTTGGAAAACTCTTGGGCGACCTTTTGTCGGTGGTTATTGCCAGCGTCACGTATCATATAGATTGTGTCGACCTTATCCTTGGGTGTCTCCTTCTTGCTTTCATTCTTTGCCTATCTCTTCCTCTTTAATGTTTTTAACTAAGTGGTCCACCGCCCCTTTGACCATCTTGTCGATGAGTTGGCGCGTGGACACACTCGTTAGTGGTGTGACCCTTTTGTGCATGGTAGTCACGGTATCCATTCCCGATCGCTTATCTTACGGTGTGCGCATCTGCGGCGGTCTTGGGAAATTTGCTCCTTACATTGCGAGTATTTCCTTTGGGGTTTTGATCGGGAGTATACATCATTATCCCTGTCTGCCGCTCCTCATGCTGCGATAGCTCTATTACGGTTATTACCTCGGTCATTGGATTGTCTCCCGGGTTGTTCTGTGACCGTGCTGGAATAGTTCTTTTGCTATCCGCGCGGCGGCTTCTCCTGGACAAAAGACCGAGTGCGCTTCATGAGTTCATCGAAGGTCTCGGGGATCTTGTCGTTCAATCTCTTGATGAGTTACGGGTTATTAATCCCATTCATGAAGCCGAGATCTTTAAGACTTACGGGCATGCTTTAACTGCATGCACTCGTCTTTGAAGCGTTCCATGAGCAGCGCTCGTGGATTCTCCACGGTTACATTTTACCTGGCGAGTTCGGCGGGGTTTTACTACTTTGCGTTGAGTGAAATTTAGGCGGGCGCCTTTCTCAACTCTTCAAAACCATTCACGCTCCCGTGGGAGTTTGTTGAACCGATTCAGCGCGCTTCCCACGGTGTGGAATTAAACATATGGCACCAAACGGTTGTGGCGGTTTTCGATGGTCGCGGTGATTCAAAATTTTTAGGTGATCGTCGGGATCACTGTCCCATCATATGTTTTAACATTTGCGGGCATCGCCTTTTCTTGTTTTCGGAGAAATCACGATGCGTCGGTGAGCGCATCCACTTTCTCGCGGCGCCATGGGAGACATGTCTTCCTCTTGGCTATCGCGTGCATACGGATTTCAATGCCTGTATCACTATCCTCGTTGTCCGAGGGTTGTCGAAGATGAATTTACCTTCTTACGGCGCTTGCGACCTTCCTCGAATCCGACTCATAGTGCGGATGCGAAGGGCTCTCACTGGGAATACTTCCGCCCGGTCTATCACAGCTCTCGGCTACCCGTCGGCGTGAACACTTTGATGCGCCTTTCCTCTCTATCACTATCACTCAAGTGTTGTGGTGAGATGTCTCATCACCTCGATTCTCCTCCCGATTACATTGAATCTTGGAGGTTTATGGCCGCTTCTCTCTGCTTTTTTCCTTGGTAGCGGTGGAAAATATCATATTCGAATCGAAGTTGAGTCGGGCTTTGAGTTCATACGATCTATTCTTCTCTTCCTCTTGCATGAGGCGACCAATGCTTCGTGGTTTTGGGATCGAAAGCTTACGGTGCTAGTGCAGCGCGACTCCTCGAGGTGAGTGCGTTTGTTTCTCTTCTTGCACCCTTATCCCGACTTGGTGCCTCTGGTACCTTTGTCGGTCGGTTCGCACCGATTGGAAAGGAGTAGTAAAGGCGGGTTGTTCCCGAGTCTTGTGATGGGTCTACTCCACTCGTGGTGGTTGTAGTGACTTGGGTTATTCAGAGTGCGGTTCTCTGAGAGGAAGATCAAGTCTTGACGACCCACTTACTTTTAGCGTATTGGTTGTCCCAATGATGCCTTGCAGGGTTAGTCCGCTCTGTGACTTCTTCCCATGAGATCATGCGATCGGCGATTGCGTGTTTTGTCATTCTAGTGTCGATTCTTAGTGTAGTGGTCCGGATGGCGCCACTTGTTGATACAAAAGTTGGGCGTTCACGATTTGGAGCTCGGTTCTCGTACCAATTGAGAATTCTTGCTTGAGACTGCGCACTAAGAGACAAGAAACACCGTTAGGCTTCAGTGGGATTGTCTCCCGATTATCCTCCGGCGTGAGAGTAAGTAATCGGTTTAGGGTTTAAGGAGTTTTAGGGTTATGAGATCGTACCTTAAGCGAGGGTATTATTCCTTTATATATGCACGGAATCCTTGTTGGTTCCGTGTTCCCCAACCCAGCGTATCCGCTTAAGTCGGTTGGGGATGATTATCTTCATATTTTAGAAGATATCTATATCCATTCCGTAAATAGATTTGGGCTTGGGCTTTCGTGAGTCAATCCTTTATTGATATTGGCCCAAGTCGTCTTTGGGCTTGTAAGTATTGAGGCGTGGTCGGGTTCATGACCCGACACGGACTATCGTCATCAAAAATGAAGGCAATCTTGAGCTTGGTTTTGTTACTGATTATGTGATGGATTTGACAAGGCTAAATACCGAAAACATTTGGAAATTGAGGACATGCGAGTCGCAAAGCCGTGATTTTAAAGGTCCATGTGTGAGCGACCACAACTGTGGTTTCGTTTGCAAGAACGAAGGATTCACTGGTGGCCGGTGTCGCGATTTTGGCCAACGGAGCTTTTGCACCAAAAGTTGTCAGTTTTGTTCAAGGGAATGTAAATATATGAGAAAAAACACATGCAATACAATGTTTTTAGTTTTTTTTTTTACATAATAATAACATTTGGTTTTATTTGCTTCTAGTTAGTCACCAGATATCAAGGGGGTGTTTGTTTCGACTATATAGACTTATATAGTAGACTTGTGGCTTATTAAGTTTTCGGCTTATGTTTCATAAGCTTTTTTTCTTTTCTTTTCTTTTTTTTTTTTTTTTTTGAAACATTTTAGCTTCTATAAGCTTATTATAACATGATAAACTTATATAAACCGAAAAGTATCAAAATAAACTAAAAGAATTAGCTTATGAACATAAGCTTAAAACCAAAGAAGCATAAGCCCGTTATATAAGCAGAAACAAACATCCTTAAGCAACATATGCAAATAATAATGTTACAAATGCATAACATATGCAAACAATAACAAAGGACGTTCTACGCTAGCTAGTTGTTTTGTAACAGTTCTTAGTACAAAAGCATCGTCCACGAAAACCGCGACATTTGCCACCTAGAAACTTTTCATTTTTGCAAACAAGACCGCAATTGTGGTCGCTCAAGCATCTCCCTTTGAATCCATGGCTCTGCGACTCGCATGTCCTCGCCTCGACCACCACCATCATATTTCCACCATGTTCTCCTTCATCTACACATTAGTTCGATAAATTACTTGTAAAAACCATACTTAAATCATAACAAAAGAAGTTAATGACCATGCATAAATAAACTTACATGAGAGCAACAAGAGGAGGACTAGGAAGATGCCATTGATGATCCTTTTATCCAAATAATCCTCTATATCCATATTCTTCTTTTAATTTTCTCTTAATTTAACGAAAGCAACGATACTTACAGAGAATAAAACTTGATTTCTTATTTCAATTTTGTGTGTGTACGTTGATTCGTTGCAGACTTGCAGCAACAACATTTGTGATTCAGAAACATATTTTATGTTTGATATGTAACGGAACAAGGAATATGAAAACATCATACACATAAACATATGGATGATCGACTTTTTTAATTCTAATGTTAATACTTATAATTGTAAGGTACTTATGGCATTTACTCAAACCAAATGTACACTTTATAATTAAGGGTGGCTTAAAAACATTTTAATGTAGTTTATTTTTAAAAGTAAGTTCGTTGTTGCACATTATAAACCAAGCACAATCATTTATAGACAGAAAAAGTACAGCTTTTATTTGATTTAAAAAAAAAAAAAAAAAAAAAAGTTCAATACTCAGTGAATTATATGAAAATTCATAGTTTGACTTAAAAGTCAAACATATCCATGTTTAATGATTTCATCCCAAATTATACTATATTTCTGTTAATGGCTAATAACATGATAATCTACAGCTTATGAAGAAGTCATACAATGATGGAACATATATACACATCCGACATTTGATTAATAAAAACACTGAAGCGGAGATGAAACATGTGTGACGAGGTGTGATCCTGCTGTCAAATGAAGGCCAAAACGCATAAAGCCTAACTAATAAGAAATATAAATCATAAACTTATTATTACATCAATGCTCATTAAGTTATTAACATGCAACTTAGGAAATCACCAAGTGGAACTGATTGGCGATTACTCCCCGCTTATTGAGTCCTTCTTAATCTGTGAAATGGTGCAGAAAAATCATATAAATTTCAAATTTCTAATAAAGTAAGACAATTAGTACAAAAACAGAGAAACTACCTGTTAAGATACAGTTCTTTGTGTGTTGGGGTTTTGGGTGCCATTGTTATTAATGTCTATATGTCGCAGACGATTTCATCATCAAAATTGGAATCTTCATCAGACGTTCCTTGTCTCTTGGATGTCAAACCACATGACTCGAGAAGCCATCTATCCCCAATAATACGTAGACCTCTCAAATCATATAGGCTATGCGGAAGATGACTTATACCTGAACCTAGTATGTTTAACTCTTTCAAACATTCTAAACGACCAATTTCTTCAGGTAATTTCTCAACTTGAATACAATGGGTAATTTCTAAACGTTTCAGATGTTTCAACATACAAATACTATCTGGAAGAGTTTTAATATCTGTAGACCGCAAACATAGCTCCTCTAGACAATCTAACCGGTCAAGGTTCTTGGGCGCTTCTGGAATACCACCTTCAAGTGTAAGCTTTCTTAAGCATTGTAAACTACAGATAATATCTGAAAAAGAATCGACGTTTATGTGAGCACCGAAACCTAGAAGCCTCTCAAGATTTCCATAAGATGAAGCTGAGTTTTCGTTATAATAACAGGTAAACTGAAACTCTGGCCAAGTATTGCTGGGATCACATATATCTATATCATCTGCAATCAGATGTAACTCAGATAAAGAAACAACCTCAGGTGAATCAAGCTCTTTCTTAAACTCAAAGGATTCAAATCTCCCACACTGACTGATGTCTAAGTAGAGAAGCTTTTTCAGACATTCTGCAGGAGCATTAATTTCTTCAATATCACAACAAACAAGATATAACCATTGCAGATTTGGAGTCAGCTCAAGGTCAAGAGTCCTCAACATTACATTATTGAGGTCGAGAACTTCGAGTTTTGGATATTCAGCGGTAATATGAAGTTTGAACATATGTTGCCTTTCAAAAAAAAGATGAAGTTTGAACATATCATTACATCTGTCGAGTACTAGCGTCTCGAGATTTGGAGTAATCCCGAGGTGAAGGGTACTCAACCTTAAATTCCTGAGGTCGAGATTAACGAGCTTTGGACATTCAGCAGGCATGTGTAATTTTTCCAAGCTATAACAATCATAGATACGTAACTCCTTTAGATTTGGAGTAACCTGGAAATGAACTTCTACCAAATTATAACAACTTTGAAGAATTAGTGTCTCAAGATTCGGAGCCACACTAAGGTCAAGGGTCCTCAACTGTGAATAGGTGAACTTTAGGAACCTAAGCTTTAAACAAGCCTGTCATAAGCAACAAAAAATGGAAAAATAAATGTCAAAAACAACAAAAGAGGGAAAGATAAACTACCAATTAACCAACCATTATTCTACCTTTTCTTCTCCATCTTTCCAAAGTTGAACCATATTGCTTTCATGCATATCAAGTCCAACAAGATTTTTTGCTTGAAATGTTTTCGGTAAACCTGAAAAAGGATAATAATTCCAGTACAGAAATCGTAAGGCATTTGGGAGGTGTAGACCAACTTCATCAAAATTTCCTTCATGTTTGCCAGACACTTGAAGAAATCTAAGTTCCTTCATGTTTGCGAGACCGTTCATTAAAATTTCAAAATTGAATCCATATGCATTCAGCAATGTTATACATTTTGTTGCTTGCGTTCCCTGTAATTCAAATAGCAGTGACCATGAGATTTGGTTCGTTACAAATGAAATTGTGTGAAGTATTATAACTCGAGGTTGATGCACTAGAAGGTCAATTTACTTTTTCAAAAATGTTTCTAACTTTAGGCTACCCACAATAACAACAGGACCCTCATTTTTCATGTATGGTCAGCTTTCTCTCTCATACGAAATACAACCGACATCTTAGGCACAATAAGACAACCTACACTATAAAAAACATACTCCATACATTTTAATTAAATAAAAACAAAGACAACACACCACTCGACCTAGGTCGAATTCATGACCCAGGTCGAGTTCAAGACCCTTATCACTGCAGACCCTCACTCCGCAACAAGGACGACCTCATGCAACCGACACTTGACCCTCACTCGACCGATGCTATTGCGAGCAGCCTTATGAAGTGAATTTGTTGAATTGAAATGAAATGTTTAGGTTAGGGTTAATAAAATTTTATAAAATTAGGGTATTTTTGTTTTTTCTATTAAATTAGAGGAATTGGTTAAATTCGATATTCAAAGGTTGGGTTTTCAATTTTCCTCAAATTTGGGGATTTTTGGGTTTTGTTTAAATTGAAGGTGGTGGTTGATAGGTGGATTGGTTTGATGATTGTTGGTGGATTAAGATAAGAATAAAGAAAAAGTGTATTTGACTAGTGTTAAATGGCTTGTTATCATGGAAGCACAAAAAAAAAAAAAAAAATTATTTTTGTACGACGACTAAATTGAACTTTTAAAAAAGTAATTTGACTTTTTAATTTAACAACTCAAATGATTTGATACTTACCGAGTCATTAGCCAATATATCTACAATTTCCTCTTTAATCCATAACCGGCTATGCCTTTCAGGCTTATCGGGGTTCACACGACGAACAATATTCTTGCCCATTTCCTCTAAATGGTCGTGCATACCCAAGTACCCATCTTCAAAAATAGTTATAAGAGATTTCAGCTCAAGAACCCTTAAACCAATTCGAGCACGAAATCCACAACTTTCAAGCACTTTGATTGCGTCGTCTTTCAGCCAACCTTTAAGTATGCATGCAACATCTAAGAATATCTCCTTGTAATCCTCCTCTAGATCGATATAGCTTAACTCCAAAACTTTCATAGTTTCATTTAATGGAATTGTTTCTAGTCTTTCTAACGCATCTTTCCAGTCAAGATCATCTTTGCCACATAGAAACGAACCTAAAACTTTGATTGTTAGGGGAAGACCAGAAGCGTAACATACAACTTGTTCCGATAGCTCTTTGTACCCTTCAACTGGAATCTCTCTCCCAAATGCATGCCTACTAAAGAGACGCATTGCTTCCATATCGTCTAACAAATGTACATCACGAATCAAGTTCACTTTGTGTGCTATTAGTACCTGTGCATCCCTAGTTGTTATTATAATTCTACTTCCTGTCTTAAACCAACTACGGTCACCGGCTAACGCTGCAAGTTGTTCTATCTTATCAACATCATCTAGAACAATAAAAACCTTTCTTCCACACATCTTCTTTTTCAGCATGCTTTTCCCCTCAAGAACACCACTTACGTTGATGCCTTGATCCGATAAAACATCTGAAAGTACTTGTTTTTGTAATAAATTCAAACCAGACATAGACGGTGTTGATTTTTCCCTAACGTTTTCAACAAAGCTATAACCTTCGAACTGATGGGCTATAGTATCATAAATAGCTCTGGCCAAAGTTGTCTTGCCCGCACCTCCCATCCCCTTGATCCCTATCATGCGAACATCGTCAACACCTAATTCTAAGGATGAAACAACATCGTTTATCCGGGTCTTTATGCCTATTAAGTTTTCATCAACATGCGAATTAATAAAACGTAACTCCAATGATATCTCTTCGACAATCTTTTGAATGAGTTTAGCTTCATGCCTGTATGTTAAAGCACCCGATACACAATCAATTTCAGATTATTATCTATAACACATAAAACCGTAAATGACGGTAAATATAATCATAATCTTTTTCGATTAGTGTGAGTTAGAAGTAGTCTATTAAAGAGTAATATTTATAAAAATTTGGTTAAAGATAATTGATATAACAATGAAAATAGAATTTTATTTGCCATTTGATCCGTTTAAATGTACTGTCATTTAACCCCAAGTCACCCACTAATAGATCAAGAAATTATTATATACTACTTCGTATGATGGAAGGAATTACCCATTAAGAGTGTTCTTTAACTCCCATCCAGCAAGATCAGCTGCTTCTTTCAAAGCCTTTCTCCATATCCCAGCCGATTCATTATATTCGTATTTGGAGAAGGCAGCTCCAACATCACCACTTTGCTTGCGGACTTCTTTGGGCTCAACATCAAGGAACACGGGATAAGCAGTATGCTCCGTCGTCTTTTGACACTCCATAATCTTGACAAGCTCTTCCAAGCACCAAGATGAAGAAGCATAGTTCTTTGAGAAAACAATAATATAAACTTTCGATTCTTCAATGGCTTGGATAAGCTCGTGATTGATAGTTTTCCCTTTTCTGATTTTCTCATCATCTTTGAAAGTTTCAATGCTTTTTTGCTGAAGAGCATGATAAAGATGATCGACAAAGTTTTTACGTGTGTCTTCGCCTCTAAAGCTTAAAAACACATCATACTTAAAGCTCTTTTGAACGGATGAAGCTGAAGTAGATGCCATATTGAAGGAAATTTTATTTGCAGTAATTGCAAAGAAGCAACTGAATGAGATGAATAGCCTTTATAGATTATTAAGTCTTGACTGTTTTTGTTTGTGTGGAAATAATTAAAAACTCACTATTAATATGGTCAAATAACGAAAGTTGCATTTACGATCCTTCTTGTATTCAAATATTCTGATTTTGTTCAAGCATGTTAATTATTCATGAAACTCAATTGTTTTCTTTTATTATTCTTACAAATAATGATTTGTATTTGTAAAGAAAAGTTATTTATCATTATTTCAGAATTAATTTTATAATCGGTCACTATTTTTCAATGAAAAGCTATTTGCATGAATGAAACTGTTTGCAATGAAAAGCTAAGGATCATTAATCTACTAAGGTTATCACAATGGCTTTTCGACTATGAATGGACTAATCTAATAATTAACTCGTTAAAAAATAGTAATATAGCAATTTGTTAAATAGGAACAATGGTTATAGCACTAGGAATGTGAATGTGAGTTTTTTTTATGTGGAAAAAACAAAGGAATGCGATAGAGACATAGAAGACTCTTTTTGTAAAAACAAATAATAGAAAAAAGACTATAAAATTGCTTACGCGTAGACAGCTATTTGTAATTTGTCTTATTACAGTTTAATACCATATTTATTTCTCTAAGACTTGTTAAATATAATCATTCACTATTAGTCTATTATAGTGGCTTAACATTTCTCTATCGTTTCATTATTTTACTACTTATTACGAACTTTCGATGTAATCATTCACCATTAGTTGCGTGTGTTCTAGATGCATGCACATGTAAGTTGAAATCAATGTATTATGTAGTAATACATGATGCACGAATATATGTGTGTCACATAAAACTACTCGGGTGACATTATATGAACATTTCATTGATAACAGTGTCAAAATCCGTTATTGAGCAATTTAATATTGTTATAACAGTGACTTAAACCGTAAAGGTTGTTTGGTAAACTTGGTAATCTGCATAACTTGTATTACAAGTTTGTTTAAAATTAAGAGACAATCTTATGACGGCTAATTTAGGGCCTGTTTCTTCTTTTGTTCAATTAAGATTGTTATAAATAAAAATGGGTCCTTCCTGTTATTCCCACTGATTGGTGAGTAGTCCAATTTTAAATCTTTGGGTATTCAGATGATACAAGCGAAATATGTGAGCCCGTAAAAAAAAGAAACACACTTATATATGCTTTCCTTCCTCATTTGGTCCATTAAGTTAAAAATAAACAGGCCCTTAGTTTATATAAATAATGATTGATAGCATTAGAATTTTTTGTATTTTTGGAATTAGAATTTGATACTTTTGAATTAGAATTTTGTGTTTGTGTCTTTAAATTTGGTTTTGTATTTAGTTTCATAATTGAATAAAGCTTCCACTTCGTTTGTTTGATTAGTTATATGTTTTATCTTTAAATTACCAACAAGCGATATTAGAGCTAGGTTGAAGAAAAAGAAAAGGAAAAAGTTCATTTATTTTATATTTGATTTAAAGGATATATGATCGATCTTTGTAACTGGGATTCGTTTTGTTTACTTATGTTTGTAGTTGGATCTCAAAACTTCAAGAGCATATTGGTTAACTTTGTGCAATCTTTTGTTATTTCTTTGAGGTGGCAATTTAAGACCTAATGGGTAAATTTGGGTCTACTTGGGTAAAATTTTTAATGAGATTAGTTTAAATGAGTTTAGTTTATTTTAATAGATGAGTCTAGTTAGGTTTAATTTATTTTAATTAATTAATATTGATGGGTCTAGTTGGGTCTAATAATATACCCACATGGAGTCAATCTGATATTCGTGGTTTAAGTTGATTGTTAACTAAAATTATAAAATCACTCACGATCTATTTTATCGTTTTCTACGTTTTGCGTTTTAGTCCTTTTACGTTTTGTCCATTTTAAATACAGATTTTACGTTTCGCCCGTTTTTACGTTTTTGACCATTTTTTACGTTTTGCATGTTTTCGTTAGGTTTTGTCCGTTTACACATTTTCGTCCGGTTTTACGTATTCGTCGGTTTTACGTTTTCGTCCGTTTTTACGTTTTCGTTTTACGTTTCGTCTTTTTTAAGTTTCGCCCGTTTTTCACGTTTTAAATGCGGTATTTCTGATTTTGTCCGTTTACACGTTTTTCGTTTTGTCCGTTTTGACAATTTTTACGTTTTGCACGTTTTCGTCGGGTTTTTTACGTATTTGTCCGTTTTACGTTTTCGTCCGGTTTTACGGACGAAAAAAAAAAACGACGAAAACGTGTAAAACGGACAAAATGTAAACAAGCGGACGGCGTGAAAAACGGTAACGGACGACGATTAAACCGCGATAAAACGTAAAATGGATATTGAATACTTTTTGTCTTTGTTTACGATGGTTAATTATTATGTTCCATGATGAAACAAAAAACTAGCAAACCCAAAAACCCGACCCGACCCGACTATTACCCATTTATACCCATACCCATCTAGACCCATACCCATATAAACCCATCTAGATCCATACCCATCTAAGACCCAATACCCAACCCAACCCAGCCATTTTGCCACCTCTATTATTTCTTAAATCGTTTGCTTGCTTTTGTCACTTCATTAATAATTTTGGAACAAAAAATAATTAGGACATCTAACATATGTGTTTAAATTTTGTTCTAAATATATGTGGCATGATCTTGATGGTTTGTGAAAAAATAAGTCCTTTAGTTGCAACCATCAAGATGCTACCACATAAGTTCAGGCTCCTCTTTAGGCATTAGGTCTCTCAATCATAGCTCTTTCGAAACAAAGATTGTTACTAAGACCCAAATCTTCACCTTCTATAAGCAAAATCCTCAATTGTTTTCAACTTTTCAAGTTCTTGAAAAAAAAAGGCTAATGGCGATATAAGATCGTAATGTATCATCTTCGACTGCAGACTTTTATACGTGTCGAACAATTTTTTCTTCTGTTTTTTTTTTTTTTTTTTTTTTTATTTTATATCTAAACTTGATTTTATTGTATTTTTATGTCTTTATGTATGTTATGATCGTATAATAGCGAAAAATATGGACAAAATGATCATAAAATACATAAAAGAATATAATAAAATAAGGTTTAGTACATAAAATAGCAAAAAAAGTTGTTCGGTACATATAAAAGACGCAAGTGATAAGTATAATTCATTACAGTGTAATTAGAAGAAAAAATAAATAAAAAACGGCTTTTGATAGAATAAAAAATAAAAATGTAAACTACTAAACTCAAACCAAATCTATAAAAATTTATTAATTTTTAATACTTAGCTTCATATCCCTTCTTGTACACGATTTTCTGTTTTAGATTATGTTCTTTTCCAAACTTTCAGATAAAAAGTGAAACGTGTAGAGAGTTAGTCGACACTTGTGTAACAACATGCATAATTTTTAAGCTAATTTTAGTCAACAAAAACAACCATGCCACCACCCTCCTATAATTATATCCTTAATTTGTTACCTTATAAATTATCATCCTACCAAAACACACATTACACATTACATTAAATTTCCATTCAACATCATATCGATCAATGGAGAGAAACAGCATCAATGTCAATGTCGTCGTCTTCCTCGTCCTTGTCCTGCTCTTGGCTCCTTGTAAGTTTAGATCCCTGGTCCGGTCTTAAATAGATACGTTAACATGTAGTAGATACGTTAACATGTATACATGTTAATGTATCTAGTTAAGACCGGACCCATTTGACACCTTTACTTGTAACATTTTTATCGTGTGATACTTAGGCTACATAAATAAGCTAACAGACTACTAAGTATTAACCATAGAGATAATCATTTATAAATGTATCTAACTTGTCATATTTTTTCAGTTCTATGCTATTATTACTTAAAGTGTGACTAGATTAATTTGTCGAATGATGCAGATGAAGGAGAACGAGGTGGAAAGACGATGATGGTGGTCGAGGCGAGGATATGCGAGTCGCAAAGCCATGATTTTCACGGTCCGTGTGTGAGCGACCACAACTGTGGTCTCGTTTGCAAGAACGAAGGGTTCACTGACGGCTGGTGTCGCGGTCTTCTCAAACGATGCTTTTGTACCAAAAGTTGTTAGTTTTGTTCAAGGGAATGTAAATAAATGAGAAACACAAATGCAATGCAAATTTTTTTCTTTTCCTTTTTTTTTACCTAGTAATAACATTTGATTTTGTTTGTTTCTTGTTAGTCACGAGATATCAAGGAGTGTTTGTTTTGCGTCTTATTTAGTTTTCGGCTTATGTTTCATAAGGTCAATTTCTTGGCTTTTTTTAAAGTATGATAGCTGAAACATAAGCCCAATTTCTTGGCTTTTTTTAAAGTATGATAGCTTCCTTTTATAAGCTTATTATGACAGGATACGCTTATATAAGCGGAAAAGTTTCAAAATAAACTACAAAAAACATTCTGAAAGATGAACTGAAAATCGACGAAGCCACTATATAAGTGGAAACAAACATCCTTAAGCGAACATATGCAAATAATAATCACTAGTTGATTTTTCACATTTATTAAAGCACGTGTTCACATATTATAACGTGAAGAGTTGGAAAGTTCACACTTACACTTAGCTTGTGTGAATCAATTGAGTGTAGCAAATAATTTCACACTTGTAAGTGTGAAAGATTTATAAAAAAGTTCGCATTTTTAAAGGTGAAGATTTAGAAACAATATAATTTTAAGACAACTTTTCACACTTTTAATTGTGAATAATTTTTAAACGCTCATAAATGATTTAAATGTGAATATGTTAAAAGAAAAGTTCACGGTTTCAAAAGTACGAAGAAAATAGTGTAAATAAATGACCAATTTGTTGCAGTGAATGTTACAAATACCATCATATCCATTTTAGACTATATTGTATAAACACAGCTTATAACGTAATCTAACATAATTATTTAGAGGTACAGCTTCTAGCTAGCTAGTTTGAGCTAAAACATTACATATTTGCATCAAGCCATTAAGATCCAACTTATTGGTTTTAATTATCTTTCACATGAAGTAGCTAGTTAACAATTTTTAGTACAAAAGCATCGTCCACGAAAACCACGACATTTGCCATCTATAAACTTTTCATCTTTGCAAACTAGACCGCAGTTGTGGTCGCTCAGGCATCTCCCTTCGAATCCATGGCTCTGCGACTCGCATGTCCTCGCCTCGACCACCATCATCATTTTTCCACCATCTTCTCCTTCATCTACACATTAGTTCAATAAAGTACTTAGAAACCATACTATAAAAGAAGGCATAGCTAGTGACCATGCATAAATAAACTAGCTTACATGAGAGCACCAAGAGGAGGACTAGGAAGATGCCGTTGATGATTTTTGTATCCATTAGTATGTTTTGTGACATGATTGTGGTAATGTTTTTGCTTTTGTAGATCTTAGTAAATGGTTTTTTAATGATGTTGTTGCCACGTGTTAACTCGCTTGCAACACGTTTGTCTCTCGAAAGTTTGAATATAAGAACTTGCTCATGTGATCGCTAGAAACATGTTGTGACTTATTTTTAATTTTACATGCAGTTGGGTTTTGAGCCCATTGGGCTTGATTTGTAAAACTCGTTAATAGACTTTGGTAATGGATTAATGAGTTCGAAGAAGTCAACCCACTAAGATGTCATTGCCAAAATGCCAATTATGTCTAGTTTTTGAGGATTTCAGTATATTTCACTATTACATTTTTTATATGCCAATAAAGTGATAAAGCTTTTTAGGGCTTTCGGTACAATGGCTGATGGCTCAACGCGACACTATGACGCGAGATATCACACCAGAAGTGGGCTGGTGGGTCTTGATGCCCTAGCCACCACTCAGGCCAAAGGTAATTTTTTTGTTTTTCTTTTTGTGTGTTTTAGTAGGGTATATGTGAACCCATTGCACCACTTTTACATCATGGCACCACGTTTGGATGGGTGTTTTGATGCCATAAGCAAAAGTGGTGCCATGGAAAAAAAATGCTTGATGACATCACTTTTACGCACGACACCAACCGTACCTAGCGCTCTTAGGATTTGATACAAGATTAAGTTTAACTTCACAAACTGAACCAAACGCAACAACAAACAATAGGCTAAAGAACAAGGAAAAAAAGATTGAGATAACATGATAGGTTATGTTAATTTTATTTTGAATAAAATAAATGACGTAATAAAGAGCCCACATATTTTTCATTCTCACAAAAATATCAACATAACCTATCATGTTCATATTAATATTTAAGGGATTTTACGAAAAAACAAAAATTAAAGGAAAAAAAATTAAAATTATGAACTAGGGACACAAACACATGTTATCCAACCTAGCTTAAAAATTACATATATATCCGATCTAAAACTTAAAATTTTATATAGATCCAACTTAACCTAAAAAACTACATTATAAGTATATATTAAATCGGATCAAACGGTAGTTTTGTGTGGCTTTATATTAGCTGATCTTTCACATTCGGTAAGGTGGGCGGACTCTGATCTGGGCGGGTGGGCTTGGCCTCTCTGATAAAAAAAAAAAAAAAAGGATGATAGTACGGCAAAAAAAAAAATGATTATATTCTATTTATTAGTGCTTGCGATAACGCCATTAAAAAATTCGCCCAAAAAAAAAAAAAAAAAAAAAAATTGATTATATTACTATTTATTAATGCACAATCACCCGGCTAAAAATTCGGCCGCATGCATGACCATGGACCATCTAGCGATCTCGTATATATCCAATCTAAAATGAAAAATTATCATATATGTTTTTAAAATCTTAAAATACATATTAAATATCATTTGATTTTTAAATTACCATTATATCATTGTTTCTCTTTTATTATAATCACACATAAGGGTTTTAATAGGGTTGGGTTCGTGTAAATTCGGGTTCACGCTATAAAAATATACACGCACCCGACTCCATTTAGAACTCGGGTTATTCGGGTTCGGGTCTATTCGGGTCGGTTTTGGGTATGTTTTCTAGCCTCTACCCGAACTTACCCGAACCTGACTAACCCGACACGACTAACACCCTTAGATTATAATGAAAAGAGAAACAATTGTATAATGGTCATTTTAAAATCAAATGATATTTAATATGTATTTTAAAGTTTTAATTATATCTAAATCGGTAATTGGACAAATATGATAATTTTAGCTTTAGATTTGAAATATATGTAATTTTTAAGTTAGGTTGGATATATATGAAAATTTAAGTATTAGATGGGATATATATGTAATTTTTAAGTTAGGTTGGACATATATGAAATTCTCCCAACTTTTGTTTAGGGGATGTTTGTTTAAGTTTATATGTAGACTTCTGAGCTTGTTTTATTTCGGCTTATATTTTATAAACTTTAATTTTCCGGCATATTTTAAGATTTTTAGGTTTAATTTAACTTTATCATATATTGCAATAACCTAATTAATATAAGAGGAAACAAAAAAATTGAGCTTACCAAAGAGCATTTTCAATGCTTCTACCAAAAATGACTTTTTGTTTTTGTCAAGGCACCTTTTCATTCAATTTCGAATATCAAAAAACTATTCCCATTCAATGCAAAATCTTTTCACAAAAACTTTTACATTACTCTTTAAGACTGGAGGGCATGGTAAGTGTGGATTCACCTTCACATCGTCATTGTCGCCTTTCTCTCACCTCTCACTTCCACTCACTTCCACTCACCTTTCGTGACATGACTCACCTTCACTCACCTTAACATTATTTTTTTTTTTTTTACTTTACAAAATATATAAACGTAACTAATGAAAATAAAAACGCGAACGTACGAAATTAAAACATTACATAATCTGCGAAATTAAAAAAGTACATAAACTACAATTATTAAAACCACAAACATACGAAAGTTAAACATTACATAAACTTCGAAATGAAAACTAAAACTCAAAACCCCACTTCGCTTTGATCCCCGCTCTAGCCTCTTCCATGGCTCTGCGTGCTTCCCCGGTCAAGTGGTCATATGATTGCAAATAGAACATCATGTCTTTTTGTCTCGCTTTATACTCCTGCACTTCCACCTCCCTTTTTTTTATTGCCATAAATTCAGACTTGCCCGTTCTTTCATCTTCAATTGTATGACACGTTCATTCTGTTGTGCCAACTCCGATATCATCATCTGTGCCAACGTCTCGTCATTCATAGTTCCCGACGATGCCGTTGAGCGCACACCTTTCTTCTTCGCAGCTTTTGCTTTGTCCCTGCCCACTGGTCGTCGAACTTGCTGCACATCATCCTCCTCGTTTTCTTGAACTTCAACATTCAAATTAATACTGGCATCCCCAACTTCAGTGTTGAATGAACTAGACCCAGATGACTTGTATCTCTTGGACCTTTCACTTGATTCCTTTGCTAAAAATTTTGGAGCTTCAACTTCATTCCATTTGTCACAGCTTCTTAACACCTCCCAACAATGTTTGAGTGTGAATGCGTAACCGTATTCAGCTTCAAAGTTTAGTTGTGCCTTATTGTAGTAATCATCGTCTCCTGCTCCACTTATCGGATTCATACGCTTAACGTTATTGAACACTCCACAAAACCGAGCCACGTTCGGGCGCACCGTCTTCCATTTACCACAAACCATATCGTGCGTTCGGCGATCCATCTTTGTTTTGCTCTCTATATGCGCCTTTATGTCATTCCAAAATCCATCGCCTTTCCTCGCGTTACCTCGGCACTATCTTGAAACATGAACCCAACCTTTGCAACGCAATTTCTTCATCTTGGGTCCATGGAATCGTTCGGGATGGCTCCTCGGTTTGAGAAGTCCTAGCCTTCGTCTTCGTCACCTTCTTGGTCTGGTCTTGCCCGGCCAATTCTTCGACGGGTGATTCTTCACGAGGCCGGTTTTGATAAAATTCATCTCCAAAAAAAGGGGAGTATATTTCTTCATTTGCAAATGCAGAAATGGGAGACATGTTTTGTTGTGTATGAGATTGTGATGACGAACCACCCCTTTGTGTTTGTGACAAGTAGTTTGGGTTATCAAATGGGAACGCGTTTTGTTGTGAAAATTGACTAAACGCGTTTTGTTGTTGTTGTTGTGCGAATTGGCTAAAATCTTGTTGTTGTTGATGTTGTTGTGGATATGGGTTACGGTATGGTTCGTTTTGGTATGCTTGGTTATAAAATGGGGTAGTAGATTTTTTTTTTTTTTTTTTAAAAAGCTTGGCGTGAAAAACAAAGAGGTGAGTAACTCACCTTAGTCCTTCTTAAATTGCGAGCCTCACGGGTGAACATATACGGACTGCACAAGAAAATTGCATTCACCTCCCATTCACCTCCCATTCACCTCCCACTCACCGCATGGCCTAACATTATTAAACAACAGTATAAAAGTACTATAAAAGTTTGATAGAAAGACTTGAAAAATATCAAGTTATTTAAAAAAGCTATTTACAAGTCTTTCTCCAAATTGCTAAAAAATTATATAAAAGACTTTTCTAAATAGTAACTTTGTAAAAAACGAGCACTGCAAATGCTCTAATTAAATGAAAAATAAACACCCATTTACACATCTCACACAAATATTATTTTATAACGAAAATAGTACCCACAAAGCACTTTGAAAAAAGCTTTTGCGTTAGAGGCGATTTTTATTTTTCTTACAAAAAGAAAAAGTCTAACAATACTTTATACCTTTTTTTAACCAAACACTATATACATTTAGGTTGCTCTAAATCAGCATCTTCTAAATAATACGCAAAGTCAGCCATTTTTTTGTGGGAATATGCTATTAGTTTCGTTTAAGCAACAAATTTGAGTTGCACATATAGTCCACAACTTCAAACTACAAGCAACAACAACAAACGAATTTTGGCACCTTCTTATATTCACACGTTTTCAAGTGTTCGAACCCATGTAGTCATTTCACATAATGATCATTTCGCACAAGGTTGTATCATCATAACTAGAGGTGGCAAAGCAGGCGGGCCGGTGGTCTGACTGGGTCAAGCAATTTCTGGTAAACGGCATGGTCAAACCAAGACGGCCTTAAGCAGACGCGGTACGCAATTTCATGTTATCTGAAACACTTTTAAAAAGACCGAAATAATGAAATAAATTTATCGAACGTAACACCTCATTTATATTTAAAAATAAAATGTAAGTTTTCTTTAAAAATAATTTAATGTTCGAGAAAAACATTATGCGATTATCTTATTTAACTTTAAAATGGGCAATAAATCTTGATTCAAAAAGGAAGGGCCCAATGTCTAAAATCTTTTAAAGTTTGCCCATTTAAATTTATTCTTTTGATTTTGACAAATCACACCTCTAATCATAACCAGAAAAGATGGAATAAAGATTGTAAAGTTAAGAGCGCACGGTACGGTAACAAAAAAAAACACAAAGTTATGAGCATTCTTACTACTAAACCTACACATAACAGTATAACACCATAAAATCCCTAACTTTTTTTATTTTGTTAGCTACCCAAAGGAGCTAGCAACCCGACCGTTTGTAAGTAATAAACGTATAATCACTTGGACGAAATTTCCTTACTCAATAACTTCATCTTCTCGTCTTCTTCATCAGATACGGTACTGCCTTCACCACTAGTGCTTTGTGATCCAGTCAACCTCGCCAACATCACAAACGTCATACCTCCAAGCACGTTGTTCACCAATCTCAGCCCAATCACAGAGGTCTTGAATGCAAAATCTGGCAGAGCCTTTGCCAGTGAATACTCAATTCCGTTCAGAGCTTGGTACCTAAAATTACTGCTTATACCCATATGAATAGCCCAAGTCACAGCGTTTAAAACAGTGGGTGGAGCCTTGTTTGGTGACTCGAAACTAGGATCCATCTTTTTCCTCATCTTGATCAACCCATTCGACAAAGCTGTCCCAACTAAACCAGCTGCAAACCCGACAGCAGCAAAGACTGTTCCTTTGTAGACAAAGGTCCCTAACCGGTTAATCAAGCTAAACGCACCAGGCTCAAACATATGACTAGCTGGCGAATTAGCAAAAATAAACGGAAGGGTTGCTGATGTAGAACCCATAGTCGGCGCTAACAAATACATGAGCGTGAAATTCATGATTGATCCCACAACTAGCGTCGAAAACACAAAATCAAGCTCGTTCAAACCAAAATTTGGACGAGTGGCCATATCACCAAGCACATTAGCACTCACGCCAACAACCTCCTCCATTAAAACCTTAAACGGGAACTGGGGATCCGCCGCCACTCTAGATCTCCATCCACTAAGAAACGCCCCAATCGGGCCAAAACTATCACGAGCAGACGAGTCGTCAAATTTACCATCTCCACTCCCATCACCTCCTCCTCCCCCTCCCCCTCCACCACCACTATGTCCCACACCACCACCACTACTACTAAAAGCATTCGGGTTTCGCCTAGATACAAAATCCACATTGATCCTCTTTGACCCGTAAGAAAAAAAACTAGTACTAAACCCAAGTTCATTTCCAGCAAGATTTGGTATATGTCTAGCAGGATTTAAACAACTTTTTTTCTCGGTATAAAATGAGTAATTAAGCTGACCAATACAACCCATATTTTTTTTTACACACCTGAAAAATAAAAAACAACATAGATCACATCGAAAACTAAGTAACAAACATTTTTTAATGAAAACCAAAGTCATATATATAAATATAAAAATAAATATACAGCTTATGTATCACGCATATATTTTTTATTCATGCACAAGGTGTATGTAACATATACTAGCAAATATGAATATATAGATCAAGATAAAAAAAAAAAAAAAAAAAAAAGGATGATGACTGACCGGAAAAATAGATCGGATGGGCGGCTGATGAGAGTGAAGCAAGGGAAATGAAATAAAGAAATGGGGTTGGTGAGAAGGATCTTGTTGTAGTTGTTGTTGTTGGGTTGATGAAAGTTTGAATATGTATTTATTTTGTCTGACACGTAACTTTATGTTACTGTATTATCTTTATGTTATTATGCTATGGTCCCTAACTCCCTATATGGCTTAATTAGGTTTAGGTGTGGGTTGTTTTGGCTGCGGTTTTAGATGAGTGTGGGTTTATACGGGTTTGGGTTTAGATGTGTCTTTTAGAGACGTGAGTTTAAATGGGTTCGGGTTTTGATGCGTTGGGTCCGAGTCTAGTCTGGTTTAATCGATTTTTTTTTTTTTTATAATTGAAAGATAAAAAAAATATATATATTTTTTTTACCTGATAGACTCGTTGGGTAATTATTACTCGCTCTGTCTCAAAATTATTATCAAGAGACAAAAATCACACAGTTTAATAATAGTAAGGGAGAATTGCATATATACCCACTAAAATTTAAAAACTTGCATATTTTCTCAAGATCTGAGTTTTCGATCGTGATGTCTAATCTGAGTTAAGCATGTTTTGGGTATATATGCATCCATTAAATTCTCTTTTCATTGCTTAAATGAAAGCGAACAATTATTTTGAGACATTTAAAAAAATAAATATGGACTATAGTTTTGAGATGAAATAAGTAATTACACTTTCTATCAAATAACCAACCAGACTCATTTATAATATCAAACCTAACTAGACCCGTTAGCAACTAGATATTTACACAAGTAGACCCATGTTTAATCAATAAGTTTCAAATTTACCCCTCTAATATGGCTAATTAAGTAAAGAACGACATTTATAATCCGTTGAGTAAATTACATGGATGGTCCTTGTGGTTTGCCAAAAGTTTCACCTGCATTCTCTAAAAGTTTAAAGTTATATTAACAGTCTTTATTTTTGCAAAAAAACAACACTTGTGGTCCTTTTTAAACTAGTGTTAAGTGACTTTCGTTATCATTTACTGCGTTAATGGCTTTTGGTTAAAGCCGTTCCATCGCTCATCCTTTATAATAACGCCATTTATAATTTAAAGTTTTTCGACTTTAGGTACGTTTCATACGTTTTAATCCGTTTCTTCCGTTTTATCGTTTTCATTTGTTTTATCGTTTTTACATTTTTATCCATTTCGCTTGCTTCTTATTATGTTTTATCCGTTTTCATACGGTTTATCCCCTTTATACGTTTTTATAAGTTTTCACCCGTTTTCTTACATTTTCATACGGTTTTCCTCGTTTTATATCGTTCTCGCTTGTTTTCTTACATTATCATCGTTTGTCTATTTTTATACGTTTTCGTCCGTTTTATACTTTTTAATTGTTTTTATACATTTTTACGTTTTCATACGTTTTTGTTCGTTTTTATACATCTTCTTTCGTTTTTCTTACGTTTTTATCCATTTTTATACGCTTTCGTTCGTTTTTCTTAGATTTTCATCCGTTTATATGTATTTTTATCGTTTTCATACGTTTTATCTAATTTTATATGTTTTGCCCATTTTCTTAAATTTGTATCGTTTTGTCCACTTTATACATTAGAAAACGTGTTTAAGCAAACGAAAATGAGTAAAATGTATGAAAACGTATAAACGTATGAAACGGATACAAACATATGAAAGCGTAATAAAACAGACGAAAACGTATATAAACGGACAAAAACGGTTAAAAATGACGAAAGTATGAAAGCGTATAAAAACGGGTAAAATTGTAAGAAATACGTCTAAAAGCGGACGAAAACGTATTAAAATGTAAGAAAACGGGCGAATACATATAAAACCGGATAAAAACGTATGAAACGTATAAAAGCGTAAGAAAAACAAACGAAAACGTATAAAAACGGGCGGAAAGTATCGAAATGGACGAAAACGGATAAAAACGTATAAAATGGATGAAAACGTATAAAAACGGATAAAAACGTAGCTAAAGTCGAAAAGTTTTAAATTATAAATGACCCTTATTATAAAGGATAGACGATGTAATGGACGTGTAAATGATAACAAAACTCACTTAACATCATTTAAAAAAAGGACCATATTATTTTTTGCAAAAATAGGGACTGTTTATACAACTTTAAACTTTCAAAGATTGTGGGTGAAACGTTGGACAAACTACAAGGACCATCCATGTAACTTACTCTAGTCCGTTTATTTAAAGGTCAAAATCCAGATATTTAAGCATGAGATTATGAGATGGTTTGGGCCGGATTTAGCTTACTCGTATAGTTAATAAGCCCACTTCAAATATGGATAGTAGAGTTAGAAGTGGCTTAGGATTACTTTAGTTTTCATCCTATATAAATAAATCAAACGAAGCCATGCATTCACCATAAAATAAGAGATAATTAAAGGAGTTGGATTAGCATCATCAAGAGTCCAACAGTTGTGTGTGTGTGATTTGAGGTAATTTTTTTTCTATAATTTAAGTTAATTATTAGTCTAAGTTTTCACGTGTTAAATATCAAGCTAGTTTCACATGCATGCATGATCTTCGTTTAGGTGATTTTTGTTTGATATCTATAATGTATAAAAGTTTGTGTCGAGAATTTTAAGAATTTTTGGCTGATTTGATTATACAAGACTACATGTATTTTAGTATAATTTTCTAAAAATGCTTTGTGATTATATTTTATGTTTCCAGTTAAGTTCCATTTGTAGGAGTTTTATAAACTCAGTGAACTAAATTATTTTTCGACAGGAGTTTACTCATCATGTGTGTTAATAATGAGTACACACAATCACAAGCACATCAGATGAGAGAATATCAGCTTTTGGAGGATCATAATGGAAAAGATATCGAGGGCTGAGCGGATTTAGAGCAAGGTTATACAAATGAACAAGCTGAGCTCGTGTCTAAAATTTTAACAAGCCACAATTATTTTGATATTTTGGGTGTCGGACAGGGTATTTACGGCCGTGAAGAGATTGATAATGCCTATAAGAAGTTGTCAGAAAAGGTCCATCCCGACAACAACAAAGCCCCTGGCTCCAACGAAGCCTTTAAGAAAGTTACGGAAGCATATGAGTGTCTGAGCCAGACAGGCAAACATCTACGATATGTATTCATGGCTCGGATGCATCCTGACGAACCATCTGCTATTGAATTAGCATTATGGGTGCTCCTATTTCTCAGCATTCTATATTTTGTTACTAGCCCATGGTCAGACTCTCCGCCGGTCCATCCATATTTTTTAGAAGTTGATAATATTTATGACTATAAGTCACCGATGATGACCAAGGAATATGGGATCGAATTTTATGTGAAATCATCTGCTGTGTTTGATGAGAAATACCCTGTTGGAACTATTGCACGAGCTGATATCGAGAATAAAGTCATCGATGATTACATAGCGTTGGTCCAACAATGTTGCAGTGATGAACTACGATGGAATTTAAAACGCCGAGAGTTTCCAACTTTAATGTGTGACAAGCTTCAAACATTGAGAACACATATACACGAAGCTTAGCTCATGTATGACTTATAATATCTTTAGGCTTTAGGTTTCATGGTCGTTTTTACTTTTTAGTAATATTGCTTTTGTTTCAACGTTTCAAATATTATGTTTGGTAGCTTATATTTGCTCTTGAATTTTAACGATTATAATTCTGCGTTATGTTTAAATGGATGAATAAATGTATTCTGGATTCGATATATGCAGCAACCTTCTGTAGATACGTGGCGGCAACACAAACAAGTTTCAAGCAACAAAATGAACAAAACTTCACGAGTTACCTGAAACAAGAAACTTTTCCATCAAGTTGACCACAAATCAACAATCTGTTAATCACCACGACAACTATGAACAACTACATGAGCCAGCCGCAAATAGGAAACAATGGGGTTATTTTCCAAACAAAACATCCTAAAGCTAGTACCCAAAAAAAGTGCCCAGACGTTCGTTAGCCCATTATTTTAACTATAATCTACACATAAGCGACCTAGGAGGGAGGTTAATAATACTCAAAGATCAGTAAATCCCGGTGCTCACGGGGGTCATTTATAACAACATCTGTAGACAGATCAGGTGCAGATAATTCACTAGTTAGCTAGGTCAATCTCAGTATGTGAGTTTCATAGCCCGTGAATCTGTTGGCCATGCAATCGCATGGCTAAGAGCAGGGCTAGCCTCAATGAGCTGAATACTTGTACTCTTGTCATCAGCCGATGGTGTGTCAGCTAATGTCTTTGTTTTTAGATTATTACTGCCATACGTACACAAAACTACATGCCACCACCTAAAGAAAAAAAGATGTTACGACTTTATGGGTTATTTAGACACTAAACTTCTAACTGGTTCTTTAAAGACTGAAATTTCCAACGGTTTTTTAAAATTAAAACTATTTTTGGGTTCTTTAAAATTTAAAGGGACAATGGTACAAAAATGCATCAAACTTGACACATTTTACTATTATATGCATCTCGGACAAGTTTTGAGCACAAGTCAGTTGTCTGAACGACTCACTTCTTTTTTTATATATATTTGCATGTGTGTGTGTATTGTGGGGGTGTGTTTATGTTTAAAGTGTGGTATACTTGGATGATGAATTTAGTCGTCTTATTACACCTAATTTGTTGGTGGTGATGTTGGTCATGGAGTTAAAAAGTAATGTGATGTGACGTTGAGTTGGCGGTGATGATGTAGTCACCACTACACCTAGCCTAATTTTTGATAGTTTATGTGTCACATTGTCCTTTTAACGTATGGTGGCTCGTGCCATAAGTAGGCGTTATGCCTACAATGCACAGTCGCGGGTGCTCTTAAAATCATTTTATGAGGTTGTGAACATTGTATAACCGTGGTCAGTCTACTGCATCGTATAAACGAGATGATGAACTTACTTTCTATATATACCCTAGTCTGTTTATATTATGTGTTCCTAAAACAAGTTCTTTAATAATTTCATAATAGAATGATAAAACAACCCTTTATAAAATTGTATTCACAAATCTGTTGAATTGAATATATAAGAACACACGGGGTGTTTTATGCATAGTGAACCGAATGATATATGTAACAGCAAATGGTAAGCTAAATACAACAAAGCTCCAAAGTATTGTAATCGATCCCCATTAACTAGTGACGTACTAAAATAATTCCTGCTCTATAACTTCACAGCACAAACTATGACACATACGATTAAAGGTGAAAGGGAACAAGTTTTCAAACCAAATATCATCAATGCATCATTCTGGCTTATAATTCTAGTGATACATCTTAGAGTTGTGATGCTTAAATGAGTAAAAATAGGAGTATAGGAGCACATGAATGGTAAAAGATAAACCAGCTAGATAATTTAACCATCGAATAAACTTCCTAACAATAGCCGTGACTTCCTCACTTATAATTGCATCATTCACATGTCTTCCCGTTGTTTCAAAATTAAGTATTTGGTCGAGTCATTGCCAAAGTAACATACCATCGCCTATCGCAAATCCACATATACCTGAGAGAATGTATATTAAACACAAAAGTGGCAATTGCTTGCTCGCTAAAAGGACAACCCACCATTTCCAGCTTTCTCAATTTCGGGCACCCTTTTGATAACTCCACAAGTCCTGCATCAGACTCTCCTACATAACCAAGATACAAAGTTCTCAAATTATGACCATACTTCCGATATAACCCAAACCAACATCTGTTAATCCTCCATGTCGAGGTCAAGGTGGATACTTAGCCTTTTAAGTTTGCTGCAACCAATTAACATAAGTCGGACCCCCTTGTCTAGCGGTGTAGTTATTTCTTTAGCAACACCACTCAGGTTCATTTCGAAATCGTGAAGATTCTTCAAATGAGTTCCTATACACTCAATAGCTTCATTTGTGATATATTTGAGGTTAATACGCAAAAGTTCCAAATCAACACATCCTTGTGCCAGGGAAATCAGTCCCATGTGTGACACATACCCAGCGGCCATAAATTTGCGCAATTTCTTGCAAAACTGACTAATAACCTGCAATCCCTTGTACTTATTAAAGGCAATTCCGGTATAGAGAACTTCCAAGTTGGGACACCTCTGAATGAAGAAACACTGGCTATCAACATCCAAACGTACATTTGTAAGATCCAATTCCCTTAACTGATGCGCAAAGGGGAGTACAAATGGAAACGTAGTTTTGGTCAGGTGATTCGTACCCATGGAACGCATACGTGGAGGAAAACTGATAACAACCTCCCTACCGAAGAAATCATCAGATTCAGTCAATTCATCCGATCCATCGCCATAAAATTCTTCTAACCTAACTGCGTGGCTAAAGACATCTACTAGATCAATTAGATGACAATAACGTATTTTCAAAGATACTAGAGATTGACTACAGATTTTTGCAAGAGGAGTAACATTTTCAACATCAAATTTTAACGGTGCGTTCAATGATTCAATGCTCGTGTTATGCAACGCCAATTCATGTAACCATTTACCATCTTTCTCATCCAACGAATTACGTTCCAAACATAAAGTTTTCAAGTCATTACAATACTTACCTATATGTAGTAATCCATATGTGGAAAACCCTTCGCACGTGTAAATCTTCAAAACCCGTAAATCTTTACCACGAGTTTTGGCCAAGAGCTCGAGATCCGAATCACGAATGACTACCCTACAGATATCAAGCGCTTTCAAGCACTTATATGAAACAGAAATTTCTTGAACCCATGGGGTGATTTCACTGCTTGATTTCCTTTTAAACGAAAATGGCAATCCTTTGAGGGTTAGACACTCAATAGATGGGAATCGTTGATGCAAACGAGACGGTGCTGGGGAGTAACGCAGGTGGACAGTCAAAATCTTCGTGTCATGCAATCTAGCTCATACCATCTCGACAAACCAAAGAAACAGAGTTTCGGTCATCACCGTTTTGTATGTAGGGAATAACACAGTTAAAAACAGTGTCTATTGACTCATGTGCATGATTCTCCATATCTTTTGATGATTAAAGTAATTCAAAGCTAAGATTCACCTAGCGAGGGCTTTTATTCAAACAAAACTGAATAAATACATATGTTCATTCACAAACCTCGTTGACTTCTTTTCCTAAACAACCAAACAAAAAAGACATTATTAGCAGTTGACATTGAGAAATAAAAAAACCAACAAGAATTACATATACTAGGTGGTGTTTGGATTAGCTGATTTTCCTGACTTATGGTATGACTTAAAATGTCGGAAAACAAGCTCCTAACAGATAACAATAATTGCATATGATAACAACATAATAAACTAGTGCTATGATATCTTAGAAATCATAACCAATAACCAATGCTTAGCTAACCAACCTTAAGGGGTTTGATTTAGCTTGTTAGTATGAGTTAAATGGAAAAATAAGTACATGAGCTGGTAAATAAGGGGGTGTTTGGGTAAGCTTATTTCCTAACATAAGCTTACCAAAACACCGCTTAGCAGCAGCAGCAGCAACAAAACAAGGTTAAGAAGAATAAGCTCCTAAACCGTGACTTGATGGCAACAACCACCTGAAGTGGTCACACCAAAAGGGAGGGATTTCAGTTTGAGACCTGTGTGGCGGTTGGTTCAAACCCAACCCCGTGGACTAGTCGACCAAAAGGCCGGAAACACGGAAACCATAGTTACTAAAGAAAATAGAAAATAAGCTCGTAGACCCGAAAATCAGTTAAAATAAAACCCCTTAGAAACTAGTAACATTTTCGTTAAGCACTAATGCTTAGCTAGCCCAAAAGGGGGTGCTGGTACGTTTCACCTTATTTTCGGGCTTATTAGCTTATTATGTCGGGCTTAATTTTGTGAGTTATGAGTTATTATGACTTAATATGGGTTTTCATAGTACAATTGTTTTTGTTGGTCTGTCGTGAGGAGTGACAATTTATGCCCCCCGTAGTTTGGAACTTTACATTTTACACCCTTTACTTTTAAAATAAGTCACAGTTTTTGTTTTAGGATACTTCTCGAGTACAAATTTTATTTCACTAATCACTAAAACGTGTATTGTTGATCCATTTATGTTTTCGAGCCGGTGATGGCTCAAAGGTAAAGCAACTATAATTGGGCTTTAGACTCTCAATTTTCACCCCTTGATTTTTCAAGCATTTGATTTTTCAGGACCTTGTATATATGTACACTGAGTTAGTCATATATGTTTTTGGCACTTATCTTAACAGATCCGTATTATGTAATACCCTAAATTAGCTGATCAATTTGAACTAATAGAAAATTTTGTTCCTCATATATTTCTATTTTTAAGCATACAAGCAGTAGAAAATTGAGCCCAATATGTCAAGCCTCACAAATAAACAATGTTTTATAAGCATCGAATACAGTTTCCACTGTACCTACAGCAAAACATGATTCAAATACTCTAGCTTAACATGAACTAGGTGATTTTGAGTTTCCGCTAGAAATGATTATTTGATATGACGTGTCGTTTGAAATCAAATTCCAGTAGCAAAAATTCATAATCAAAAGATCGACTAATGTATTAGTGATGCTACTAAACAACTAGAGGGTCTTGTGCTCTTTTTTTTTAATATTGCGATAATGGTTTTAAAAATGCCTTAATTTTCACAAAATAAATTGATAAATAAATAAATGTAGAGCTTAAGTTTGAAGGGAAACGAACTATAATGATGATGACCTTAACAATGAAGCTATAAAAACCTCGGAAGAGATTTATAGAACTAATTATCTCTTAGATATTATAGTCTAGATCAGACTATTTCATCACTTGAAAGTAGGTTTGACTAACATAGAGTGTATGAAGGTGTCTTTATTTTCTTTTTAGCATTGAAAATTTTAAATAACTTGATGATAACAAGCTAAAAAGATAGTTTTCTTGACCTTGAAGTTCTTTAAGCCATAACATTGTTTGGTTATAAAAGATACATATTTATTTTAAGAAATAAGACTTTGAGAAAATTATACATGTAAAAATTGATACACCGATTGATATACTTATATATATTATAAATTTAAATTATTTACCTTTAGTTAGCTAAAAACTCCCTTCAAGTAACAAAATCCACTGCGGGAATAAGTTTTTCAAAACTAAAGTTAACTACAAACTACAAACTATCTTAGATTGAAATATAAAATGGATTAGCTTATTTATCGATGGAAAATGAGATATATTACCATATTTATACTAAAAACTAGATCAATGATTTCACATAAAAATAGCTAATTTATTTTTTTATAAATTTTTCGGCAAATAAGTTTGATTAAAAAGTCTTGTTTTGAAGCTTCGCTTTAGGTATTCGTGAATGTTGAGCCGCTCCTACTTAGAACACGGTGAATTTGAACGAATGCTCAACATAATGTAATTGAAAGAGGAGCAGAACCTGTTGTAAATATTAGACCGGGCGTAATAAGGGCTTGAAGACTGAGTCTTCAAGCATGAAGGACACGTCCTCATTGTTACGGAGCCCCCCTTAGACGCGTCTTGAAGCAAAAATTTGCAAGGCTCGGTCGTGCAGACGACCGAGTCGTGGGAAGTTTTTTGTGTGTGTATTTAATAGGAGTATCTGGTTTTTGTAAGGTATATTTGTGTTTAAGTGTGATATGTTTTGGTCGTGAAGTTGTTTGTCTTATTACATTAAGTCGGTGGTGAAGTTGGTTGTAAAGAGAAAGTTGATGTGACGTTGAGGTGACACTGAGAAATGCGGTATTAAGGTGTCCTTATTACATCTAGCATTAATAATATTGGAGACGAGGTCATTGAACATTTGAACACGTAGGTGTTGCTCCTTGTCTCTAAATTTATGGCTTCACCCCATTGGAACTCGTAATTTCTCCTGTTGCAAGGTCATCTCGTGATTTCTGGATTCTCTGAGCAATAATTAAAATTTGGGCTCTTGAAATAAAGGTGAATTCTGGATTCTCTGAGCAACAATTAAAATTTGACACGAAATTGAATGTCGTGTCACACACGGCTTCCAAGTGGGTCCGTCCTTGGATGCCGGTTTCCGGTGACTGTCATATGTTTTTCGGTAATGGTGTGAAAGACTAATAGAAGTGGTTGCGTAAAAAAGAGTGGAAACGTGGTCCTTGACATTTTTATTGAGTTAATGTATTTGTCATATCATTATTTAGTTAATGTAAAAAGAAAAATCATAATTTTTAGAGTTGTCTTTACTTTCAAAACAGAAGCTAATAAATTGTTATTGAAATATATGATTAAGAAACGCTATGTTCATTCAAATTTTACAAAGAAAGTTTCATAAAATGACTTGTTCATGTTTTGATTGATGTTTTATGCCTAATTTATCTCTCTTTTCTTTGATTAACTCAATCGCACATAACCAATTCAATTTTGTGAAAGTTGTTTTGTAAAGTTTATGTGAGTATAGCATATCTCTATATAATTATGGTTATAAAGTTGACCAATATTTTAATTTGAGGTTACAAAATTGAGCATGACATTAATATAAGAGGGTGTTTGAGATTGCTTATTTTCTCTACTTCTACTTAAAAATAAATATTTATAAGCGGCTTAAAAATAAGTGTTTATAGAATTAGGGCTTGTTTGGTAAGGTTTTTGGGGGTTGTTAGTTTTTATTCAAAAATAATCTCTTATAAAATAAGTAGTTTCGTTAGGATCATTAACTTGTTTTTATTTCAAACAAATAGCTCACAAATGAAAAGTTGATTCATGAAACTTTTAAATATTTTGGAATGTTAAAACTTTAAATTCTTGATATACCCTCCAAACATTTGTTTACAGCTATAAATATGTCCTTTTATGTCATTTACATCTTATAATTACATTTAACAGTTAACTTATCAAACACTTTTATTGAAAAAAAATATCTGATTTGTAGCTCGTATTATGAGCTTTTGGGTTCTGTTTCAATTTCTGACATCTGATTGACAGTAGTTTTGCCTTAACATATCTTTAGTGTTTCAATTTCCTTGTTTTTCTAAAAGATGCAATAATAGTTGAAAAGATAATTTATTAAAATATGATTAATCATATTCCTTTATTACATAATTTAGGTTGTGTATGATAGTAAAAACCAAGTTTAACTTGATATTACATAAGTAATATGAAATGAGTAGTTTTTTTACCTGCTTATTAAAAACTGTTTTTCTACTTAAAGATTAGTAGAAAAGCGAAAGTGTTTGGATACCAAAGTAAGAAAGAAGAAAAAATCAGCAATGTCAAACACCCACTAAAAAAATGTTAATGTTAATGTGGTCTCGACAGGACTTAGAAGTTACAATTAATGGTCATGTGCACGTTATTTATACCCCACCCGGTACTGACAATAGGTAACTATTTATACCCCAATCCATTCATCAAAACACACACCTTATTTTTTATTTTTTTATTTTTTGTTTCATACAGTAGTATTCTTCTGTTAGTAGGCTAGGGTTTTGTTCTAATGGGTGAAGGTGAGATTAACATAAACTTACGATGTTCAAACGGGGACAAGTTTTCCGTTAGATCGAGTGTCAGGACAAGGGTTGTTAATTTTAAGGATTTATTGGCTCAAAACTGTGTTGCTCCTGCTAATGAGCAGAAGTTGATTCATAAAGGAATAATTTTGAAGGATGGTCGAACCCTAGATAGCTATGGTACCAGTATATAATTATTTTGTTTTTTGTTTTTTATTTTTATTTTTATTTTTATTTTTATATGTGATGATTGTTTTTATATGCAGTTTTGCATTAAAAATAATTAATAGTAGGAAGCTTGATCTATTTAATTTGTTACTTTTTATGATGAAGATATCCTTAACTGTATGATTATGTGAATGCTATAACTATATGGTTGTTGTTAACTTAGTGGCGTGGTCGTTTTAGTATATTGATACATTGCTATAGTGACTAACTTTATCTTTAAAATTAGTCTTAAATATGGTTTGCATATTGGAGATTTTAGGCTTGCTTAGTTTTTGGTTACAAATTGTGAGTTCAGTGTTTAGTTAGGTATTAGCTAAGTGATTGTTATATTTGTGTGGGAACTTTGATGTTATTGATATGGTAGTTCTTGATTCCCGAAACATTACAAACCTTCCTAATCAATTTCCTATCTAGATTTATGCGTTTGCTCTCTTGTTTAGTAAAAATCACCCACTTTTACAGCTTGGCATGATAAATTTCTTTGATCTCATGTAGGCGTGCAGGCAGATCACACAATTCACGTGGTGCATGATCCTTTATTACCAATTATTAAAGACATCGTTGACCGTAATCCCCAACTTGCTAAATTTAGCATGCTCCTGACCGACCCTCAAATGCATGACATCATTGTCCCATCAGATATTATGAAACTAATATGTGAAGCAACCCAGGACTTTAAGCTTATGGATGAAATTTATGAATATATGTATGAAAATATTCAAGAACCGTTTCTGAATGCTACAACAACATGTGGAGGGGCTGCTACTCAAACTCCTTCAGCAACACTCACTGAAACAGCTCCAGGATCTGCAGCTCCTAATTCTAACCCACTTCCTAGTGCTACTGCAGGTAAAGATCTAAAAGCATGCTTGGTTTGCAGAATTTAATTGGTTTTATTAATTATTATTCTTTATAGTTTCCCTAGTTTTTTACTGCTTTTGCTTTGATTTGTTACTCTAATTAAGCTTCAGTTGTTAGCATAAAGTTGTTACTATACAGTTAATGATTGTATAGAACCGTATCTCCGTTTTTGTGCTTGTAGTGTCACCAGAACAACTTTATGAGACTCAACTATCACGACTTCAAGAGATGGGGTTTTTGGATACCCAAGAGAATATCAGGGCTCTCGGGGCTCTATGTGCTAGTGGAGGCAATGCTGCTGTGGAGAGACTTTTATTAAAAACAGCCGAGCTTGTAATATGAGTTGGTAATTTCTTATAAAAGTATTCTTTGTAGGCAAAGAGAGGCATGTGGATTTTCTTTTGTTGGGGTTTACAATTGCCGCACTACTAGCCTCCCTTAAGCAAACCTTCTGTACAAACACATTTAATAGTTCATTGCTGTTTTATCATGCTCCAGCTGAAATAGTATGTGTTTGTGTGTATTCCATTCAAGTTTAAGTGATGTGACTATTACAAATGACCAAGAATGTTAAAATGAGAAACTAACTCACAAATAGCGATTACTTGCAAGATCTTTGTCTTTAAAGGGAATTACTCCTCTATGTTATGTGCAATTGCCTAATGGTTGATTCAAAAAAAAAAAATTTGTTGTGCCATCGTTGATCGATATAAAGTGTACTACTTTTGCAGTCATTACATTTGATATTTTATCTTTATAAGAATCACGGTTAAGAAATGCACAACTTCAGGAACAAAACCTAACCAAAAAGAATTAACCATCCTTTTCTTGTTGTGTAATCTAACAATCATGTTTTTTCTCCAACTTTGTATCTTTAATAGCCAATCTCTTCACCTTTCTGCTCGCAAAGAGCCGATATAACTTAATTGGTCGCCTTACATAGTTACATACTTACATGTGAAATCTCTCTCATGTTTAGCCTGACGATTCGTCTCTGGTTTTGATCATTTGGTCACGAAGTCATATTCTCGATCACTCTATGGTTGATACATAAAATTTTGCATAAGTTAGGATTCATTATGTTACTGTATATTGCTAGTATTAGCATAAACTGAAAGAGTGAGAATATGACTATGTGACCAAATCAAGGGCCTACTGTATATTGTTGTTGTTAGCATGATAGTCAAATTTAGCACTCTTTGTTGACAGCAATCTTTTCTCAGAATCAGTATATAACTGCACGACAAAAAGGATGCAATTCCATCTGGAGTTAGACTCTCGATTGCTCTTCCAAGTTCCTCAACGCCAATTTTATACGTGTCCCAATCAGCAAACCTTATTTAACACAACAACAACTAGCTGTTTAGCTTGAATGTCACATGTTGACTATTAATTAGCCCCAGTGGTCATTCCTTTTGATTTTATAGGAGCATTCATCTTCATCTTATGCTCCTTCAACAAATTTTCGGGATAATGGTGGAGATTGGCTCAGCATCAGCTTCTGGTATATTTAATTGGTCTGCAGAACCATATAGACAGCCGGATAAGACATCGGTTATAAAGTATTGCTCTATATAAACTTAAAGACGTGTACGGAAATTAATTTTCATGTGATGAACTTGTTACGTGTTGTGCGTTAGGGATATATAGCAAATTGAAAATGTGAAACAGTGGAGATTTCACCAAGCGGCTTAATAGTATATGCATTCAAACCCGTGTCCCTTATAACTTTCCTTGCAAGTATTATCACCTTCCATTCATCGTGGGTTTATAGAACAGGAATTCCAGCATTCCTAACAACACCCTTGGCAAACTGAAGACCCGAGATTTGTGTATCTGCATGTGAATGGCACATTTCGAAGTTAGTAAGACCATCACTTTTGCAAAAAAGAGAGTGATAGATGAACTTTATAAAGAAGCAATAATATGTGTTTTTCATACAGTAGTTGTTATCACGAAATTACTTCCTATTATAACTACACTAGCCCGGCCATAAGAGAGGAAAGTATAAGAAGTGAACAATATAAATTTTTCGTGATATTCATCTTACGTTAAAGTTTCTAAAAACAAAAATAAATTTAAAAATCATAAGTCTGGATTGAAACTGAAAAGATACTATAACGCTACACTTTGATGGGTCACTTTTCTGTAATAATTTTTTTTGAATCTCACTGCAATATTACAGATACATCACCAACCAACGTTCACTCAACAGTAATTTTAATTTGAGAGACTTCGTATATACAGCACTAAAGCTGCCATTTTATTAGTGTATCTACATCGCCTTTATGATAAGACGAATTCAAGCTCTGAAATCATAGAAAAAGACGGACCTTCAGGGTTTTTTGGACTGATGTTACTTATTAAATAGGAGAGGTGCGGGTACATTAGAAAATCAAGACATGTACAATGAAAATATTAATGAAGTGTATGATTATGCATCACAGGAACATATAAAGATGCAAACGAAGACAATGTATTAATGAAGCCATATAACGGGGTCATAAAAAATGACCAAATAGCAAAAAATAGACAAAGATCAAGGTGCAGTAAATTTTTTACCAGATCAGCTCTTCTATTCTCGAGTAAATTACTAGTATATGGTTTTCAGAGTGCATCAGCTGGCAATTAACCTTAAGGTGTAGGATTCCATACCACCTGGACATAGAAGTATAGCCAAGCCAACTTTTGGGCTTTTAGAACACAGCGATTTTGGGGGCTATAAACTGGATGCTTTGCGTATAAAGTCTGGATATCACGGCTCACACTATCCTCTTTCAAGAAGATCCCCAGGTTGTTATTACTCATTAGCAAGAGCAGGAGTCTTTGTTGTATCTTTCCTCGAATTCACGTACATATATAAGCACCTGATGCTTTCTAGCCACACCTATTACATTTTCATAATACATACCATTCATTGATATTGGAATCTCTGCAATACAATGATTCCAACATACTGCTAAGCAAGTGGAGGAGGTATGTAACTACTGTGCGGGAAATAGAGAAGACCATGTGAACTGAGGTATTCTCATCAAGAAATTAAGATGATTAAACATTACCGACAAACATGCCTTTCAAATCGTAAGTACATAACTATCCATTCCAAACTAATACTATGACGAGTGTAAGTTTGTTTAGTAAAAAGCATACATAATTTTTACTAAATTCCACTAATAAACACAAGACAAACCAACGCACGATTCACAACGCATCATACAGATCTAGGAAACATATTCATATAATTCATACTTTCAATTAAAAAACATAGTTTGAGAATGTGTTTATAAAGCATAAAAGTATACAAGATTTAAAAAACAAGCATAGTTTTGGAAATTACTCCCAGGCCTCCAAGCCACAAGCAACTTTTTCTTTTTATTGGCGTACTAATTTTACTTTCCACGCTTCATCTGCAACAAGAGAAGGAGGAGGCAGGATTGGAGAGCTTTATTTAAATAGATAGAAACATAAATGTTCCAAAACAGACAAACATTTACATACAGTTCAATCCCAGCCAACTGGGTCTTCTTGATACCAACCAGAATCAACTACTTCTTCTCGTCTGGCCAACCAGAATCAACTACTTCTTCTCGTCACGGCCAACCAGGATCAACTACTTCTTCTCCATACGACCAACCAGAATAAAATAGTTCTTCTTCAACGGTATTATGCTTATAATCAATAGAGGACCAGCCACTGTGTATTTTTGCTTTGCTGGGTCTGCGGATGATTGGAACTTCTTCTTCAGCAACAAGAGGAGGGAGGATTGAAGAACTTGATATGTGGTGAGAGAGAGAGAATCCATCGTCTTCAATCAGAAAATAGCGGCTATCTTCATTCTCATTATTATTATCATTCATAGCATTAACCAATGCCTTAAGATTTTCTGCCTTATTTTCATTGCCCTTGAGCTGCCCGTTGCACCGGGAACCAAAGTCAACAACATCAACAACCACACGGCTCTCTTTTAAGAGCTTAACAAAATCTGGCAGCTTATACTTAGCATAAATTACAGGACTGAAAAAAAAAAAAAAAAAAAAAAAAAAAAAAAAATGAGAGATAATAATAATTAGAGTAAATGCATAATCAGGAGAACATACTATACATACCCTCCAGCAAACACAACAATCCGTTTTTCATATCTTGGTAATCAAACCAGCCAAGCTCACATAGCGTGATCTCTTTAAGTAAATCTGTACATTGCCCGTATGCGCGTAAAAAACCAAGTCTCTTCCTGACGTGTTCAAGATCATCAGTAGGTTTAAGCACAACTTGATCACATGTAACTATGCCAATAACATTATCGGGATGAGCCTGTAACAACAATTAATTCATTAATTAATATTTACGTATAGTAGTAATAATAATAAACGTACGTACTTTGAGTTTTCTTTCACAATAGATTTCAGCGGCATCAGTTTGATCACGGAACCAGCATGATGTTTTCAGGTCCTTCATCCATTCAGAAGTGTCGATAATAATCATAGTAACCTCGCCCTCCATCCCTGATCAACAAAAATTTGCCTAGTTAATACGTATCTCAAATCAAGACAGCCTAATTCAACATCTAAATAGAATAATCTAATAGATCAAGTGCAATAAGCCCTAGCAAAAATTAACCCTAGATTAAAAAAAACGTACCAGTGATGATATGATCGGAAGGGTTTACGAATTTTAATAATATAGGTTTACGAATGAGGTATTAATACTTTGGTTTAAGGCGTTGTGGCCATTTAGGTCTAAAATTCTTTATTTAATTTTTTTCATATGTAAATTGTTAAACGTAGCTCTAACGATAACATATGCATTTATGTTTGTACCTTCATAACAAACCACTTACCCGTGCATATAACTACTCCCAATCGAACTAATGTACAACCACTTTTTTATTTTTTAAAACTTTTGAATGTAACTCTTAGAGCATCTTCAATGTTAATATCAAAAGTTTACACTAAAATAGTGCAAAAAAAAAGTATCATATTGGAATATGCTTGCACCAAACAAAATGTGTTCCAACGTATATATAACACCCTAAAATCGGGCCAAAGCATTTTATTACAATAATGTCATTTGAATGGTTGACTATAACTTTTATAAGTTTTAAGGACTTACAGGATTGGTTAGTCAAACCCGATAGTCAAAATATAAGCGTTAACGTTATATAAATGATTATAGAAAATATGACATGTCACATTTATAGGTAGTGGATCGATTGAAAAGTGGAATAATTTAAAAGTGTAGAAAGCACTCATCATCCGATGATGTCACCATCTATTTTATTTAAAAATCCGCCTAGGGTAAAATCGTAAAATTACACATTTTTTTCCTTTTCCACCCCAAATTTCAAATGAAATAACTTTCAAACGACAAACTTTTATGAAAAACCGATTTCACCATAATTTTTAAAATTCGATTCTCTTTAATTTGGTATAAATCTTGATAAATATTTCGAACTTTTTTTTTCACATATCAAATGGTTCTTGATTTTCTTGATTTTTTGGCATTTTCGGCCTATATTTTTCTGTTCGTAAATGTCGAATCTTGAAAAACTTAAAACATGAAAGTTATAGATTTTGTTCACTCTTTACCCGTAAATTCAAATCACTCAAATTCGATGTCATATGGGTAAGATATAACACGTTAAAGATAGTGTTTTACTCATATTTGTTGCATCTGAGTGTTTGATGAAATGTCAGCTTAGATTTTTAGTGTTAAAGTTGAGCTAAATGCACTAATTTTTGTCCCTAATGCATCATTAATCATTTTATTAATGTAAGATTCAAAAGTGATGTTTTAATAGTTAATGTTTTAACTATTAAAGCGATGAACAAAGTGATGAATGATGAACCAAATCAAACTGTTAAAAAAAAGCATAAAAGCAAAACGATGAACCTAACTAAAGCGATGAACCAAACCAATAGCGATGAACCAAACCAAAGCTGAAACTATGATTGATGAACCTAACTAAAGCGATGAACCAAACCAAAATGAAACTATGATTGATGAACCAAACCAAACCAAAAATGATGAACCAAAACCAAAAGCGATGAACAAAACCAAAGCGAAACTATGATTCATGAACCAAGAGAACCAAAGCGATGAACCAAACCAAAAGCGATGAACCAAACTAAAAGCGAAATTGTGATTGATGAACCAAAATAAAGCGATGAACAAAACAAAACAAACACCAACATGTTGTTGAATTATGATTGATGAACCAAAATAAACCGATGAACTATGTTTGATTTGGTTCATCGATTTAGTTTAGTTCATCGATTTGGTTTAATTCATCGATTTGATTGATTCATCGATTCATCGAATGATGAACCAAGATTAACGATGAACAAAGCGTGCATTTTATTTTAAATTAACGACTAAAAAACATCACTTTTGAATCTTACATTAATAAAATGATTAATGATGCGTTGTGGTATAAAATTTAGAGCATTTAACAATTTTAAAACTAAAAATCTAAGCTAGACATTTTATCAAACACGTTGTGTGCAACAAATATACTAAAGCGCCAATTTTAACGTGCGATATCTCACTTATTTCATATCGGTTTGAGTGATTCAAAAACTTGTGTAAAGAGTGAACTAAAATCTACAACTTTCATGTTTTAAATTTAGCGTAAATCAACCTTTAAATTAGATAAAAGTAGAATTGAATATCCAAAATTTCAAGAAAATCATAACCTTGAAATCTTAAAAAAAAAAGTTCGATTTATATATCAAGATTTATACCAAATTAAAGAGAATCGAATTTTAAAATTATGGTGAAATCGGTTTTAAGTAAAAGTTTGTCGTTTGAAAGTTATTTGCGTTTGAAATTTGAGGTGAAATTAAAAAGCGAGTCAAATGACCAATATACCTCTAACCAAAATATTAAATTAGAAAGAAGAAGTGGATGGGGGACACATGGCGCTACTTTATTGGCTTTCTACACTTTTTATTTTGTTCCCCTTTTCAAATGATCGCACCTCTACATTTATAAAGTACCTAAGTTGCCAAGTGCTAAACATGTTATAAAGTATGGTGTGGCCAAAATAGAAGGGATGAGACTTGAAGGACCTAATGTGCCAGTTAGGCAAACAGACCACCTACATATGTTTGAATCCTTCTCCTTGTATCATTAGATTTTCAGAATAATTTAGGTGTGTATGTGTGTGTCGTGAAGTGAAAAAGGAGGGAAAATACAAAATGGTCTTGATGATCAAATTGATGAGGTTTAAGAGTTCCAATCCAAGAGTAATGTGCCTAGCAATGATCCTTGCAAGTAAGTAACCTCTAATTAGTGTTTAATTGACGATTGGAAGGTTAGGGTTTATGAACCCTAATTGGGGGAATTGGGTAAATGATATTTATAAGCTAAATTAAGAAGTTATGATGAATATGGGTTAAGTATTATTGAAGTTAAGTTAATAAGTTAGTGGGATTAATTATCATATAATCATTATATGATTATGTGATAATTAGTAATGGTTAAAAAGGGGTTATGGTTATTATGGCTATGACATAGTAGATTAATTATGTTGTGGAAAATTAGAAGGGGGGTTGAATAGTTTTGGATTTTAAGTTAGTTTCAAAACTTTAGATTCGATATTATGTGAAATCGTATGGATGAAGAGAAAGTATAGATCTAATGGTAATGCAAGTAAATAAAGTAAAGTAAATGATAGAAATGACACAGCGATTTATAGTGGTTCATACAAGGACACCTTCCTCGCCTACTCCACTCCCAGTCACTACTCGAGAGTTCAAGCACTATGTCAACAAACTCTTTCAACTTGGCGGAGAAGCCTTCACAATGTTGCTTACACCTTTTTCGGTACAAAGCTAAATCTGAGTCCGTAACACGGTGGACCAAACCAACACGACTATTATACAACAAGTATGTGAAATATCAAATACAAGATCTTTACTCTGAAATCTTGTGAAGGAACAAATCAATCAAGGACCCTTGCTTGGATGACTTGTAGAATGCTCGTGATCTCGCCTTAGAGAATGACCTATATGAGAATCACTAAAGAAAGAAAGAAGAACAACTCTCTAGATCAAATGATCTTTTGTTATAAGAGAATGAGAGTATATGAGAGAATTAGTAAGAAGAGGGTGGTTTAGAATGAAGAAATGACTCTCATTTATAGGCAAAACTTGCCCTGTTCCCGAATCCACGGATCCCTCCCTGCGGGATCCGTCTAGTGTAAACCTAGGGATCCGTGGGATGCTCCTCTTTGCCCATGGGTTTTTTGGTTATGGGCAGTGTTGCAAAAAAAGGTCTACAAGGCCGATTAATCACCGATTAGGTGTTACTGGGCCGCCGACCTTGCCGATTTTTGTAAATCATTCAAACAAATCGGTCAACCGTGGTCAACGGAGGTTAACGATGGTCTAACTTGCTGAAAACTTGTAAATCTTGCTGGAAATACCATAAACTCGCCGTAAATTAGTTTTAATCACTTATAGTCACTATTTATATCTATTACAAGATGTTTTTCAAAGAAAATCTTGCCGAGAATACCAAAACTCCCTGTAAATACCCAAACCTTGCCAAAAATGCCAATACGATTTATCACCGATTCGTTATTTTTGTAACTCTGACCAAATGTAATCAATTATAGTCGTTGTTTATAGCTATTACAAGATGTTTTTAAGGAAAATCATTCTGGGAATACCCTAAACTCGTCGGAAATACCCAAAACTTGCCAAAAATGCCAATCCGATTAATCACCGATTAATCCCGCTTAAACCGATTACAAGCTACAGGGGGGTCGACCGCCTCACTACCGATTCACGATTTTTGCAACCTTGGTTATGGGTCATGGGTTATGGGTTGGTCCATGGGTATTTCTTTAGATACAATGTATCTAATAATAGATGCAATGCATCTAGTCAAATGGGTATGGGTCAATACCATGGGTTATGGTTATGATCTATGGGTTGTGATTTTTACCCATCCTAATAAACTATTACAACAAATGATTTATTATAACAATTTGTATTAAATGGCTATACGTAAATGCTTTACAAAAATAACATGTATCCTTATAATTTTACTTATGATAACATTATATTTGTTATCAACAAAACACAAAGAGATCGCAAAATATTAATAAACGTTTTTACGGTTTATTTGTATTAACAATCTTCCCCTTTTTGTTGATGACAAAACATAGTGTTATGATGAGTAAAACTTAAGAATAGATGTATATTTTGAAAGCCCTAAGTTTTACTTCTTCTCCCCCTTTTTGTCGAAACAAAAAGTGAACCCAACGAAGAAATAAAATGTGGAAAAATAGTCTACGTATTGCTTACTCCCCCTTGACGGTAGCTCCCCCTAGTTTGGGGCGTCAAGTGAGAAAAATAAGCAAAATCCTACAAAGAAAATGTTAGTAGTAACATGCATAAATAATCTTGTGATTGACGAGAATCAAGATCGGGAGCTAAGGTATGTAAACAAGGCCTTGTAATAAAAACAACAAAATGTAGTGGTATTTATGCCACATACAAGCATGTAAAAGTAAGAACAAGACTTGTTCTTGAAAATGACTCAAAAGAAAAAGAAATACTAAAGATAGAAAATAGTAACAATGATTCCTTCCAAGCTTGCATAAGGTTATGGATGGAGGTTTGCATGAGTAATGGTATTAATGCAATCAAGAATGAGGTTGAGTATGAATCGCATTTCTTCCCTAACTTCTATTGCAATATCCCAGTGGATTGGCAATGTTCACAATGTAAGTGATGTGGGTAATGAGTGCGGAAGTTTTCGGGTTGTTTTGATTTGTGAAATCACGGAAGATGTGGTGGAAAAATAGAAATCGGATCAAAGTCCGGAATGTTTGGAAGTGGTGGTGGAAAAGAACCTAGGTGTTCTTGTAGCTTAATGGGAGCTAATGGTGGTGAGGTTTCAAGGTCTTGGAAAGTTGTGTTTGGAGAAGTGGGAGGTGTCAAAAAGGCTATTTCTTTTTGTTTTGGTTGTGGAGATCTTGTTGGAGTATTAAGGAGTTCCAAAAGAGTGACTTTAGGTGGTTAGTTGATGTATGATGAGGTTGGTGTACTTATTGGTGATGAAGGAGGTGCTATAATAGAAGCATATTGTGGTGAATTAGTGGTTGGTGATGAGCCATTCGAAGATGATGTTGCTAAGCAACAAGGCCGGATACTAATCCGTGCGGATATCCTAGATTTTGATTGTGGAATTTTGGAAGGCGGGAGGACAAAAGTTTGGATTTATTGAAATGGATTGTTTGCATTAGGTGATTCATATAAGTTGGAAGATCTTTTGGAAGACATGGTGGTGGTTGTTTGTGAGGATGAGATGAATAGCAAGCAATGTTGGGAATCCTATTTATAGAGAAAAAATTATGCATTGCAATGAATGCTTGACCCAAAATATGAATTAAAATCTAATGATTAGATATGAATTTAAGACATGTGATCATGAGAAAACAAGCATTAAATCACATACTCCAAACTAAAGTGAGAAAAATAGAAGTAAAAAAAATAGCTTATGTCTCACGGATCCTTCCCTTGAGGATCCGTCCAACGATAAGGCCGAGATCCGTGGTCTTGGTGATTCGAGCGACTCAAAATTTTCCTTTTGGAAACATTTGTGCCTAGTGTGTGCACAATATGCAAACTATTTGGAGTTGCGGTTATCTCGACTCCTAAAAGAAAAGAAAAATAAACTAGAAGTGAAAAGCATACTATTAAGTGAGATAACCCGAGTGCTCTAATTCATTGTTGCTTAAATGAATGTACCAAAACACATATTAGTTATGTGTCCTCTTTAGCATTCAAAAGACATGAGATGCAATGAAAGCGGGTTTTACTTTGTATTAATAATGAAAAAGCGATTTGTCCTAGACGTGAGAAATTGCTTTTGTGAAATTGATACGAGAAGAGGTATCATTTGAAAAACATTTTGAAAAGAGGTTTCTATGTGCGAAAAACGTTTATTCTTTAAAAAGAAGATGTGTATGTAATTACGTATTTGCAACTTGTACTTATTTTGAAAGAAAAGTAAGAGAAAACTATGAGTAAAAAAAATTTATCTTGGGTTTTGAAAATTCCCGTATTGCTTGTGAGTTGTGCGTGAAATAGATATCCTAGACTCAGAAAGAAGAAGGCTAGTGTTTACATACCTTGTAGAGTTAAGAATTAAATTACGACGATTGTTATATGAGACCAAGACCAAGACGGAGTAGGTTGAATTGTTCCCGCTTCAATGGTTTGGTGAGGACGTCGGCTATGTTGTCTTCTGATGCTACCTTCTCAATAGAGATATTCCCCTTTTAAACATTGTCTCTTAAGAAGTGATGACGAATCTCTATATGCTTTGTGCGATAATGTAATACCAGATTGTTGCTTAAATCTATGGCACCTTTGTTGTCACATAGAATGGCTATGTCACTTAGATGAATGTCGTAGTCAACTAACGCTTGTTTCATCCATAGTGCTTGTTGGCATGCTTTGCCGGCGGAGACATATTCGGCTTGGTTGTTGATATTGCTAATGTCGTTTGTTTCTTAGAAAACCAAGATGTTAAACAACATCCCATAAAAGTACATACCCACTTGTACTTTTGGTCAACATAATCACCGCATGGTCGAATCGCATATATAATTGTTTACTCCGTACCCTTAGGATACCATAATCCTAAATTCCTAATTGTGTCGCACCCTTAATGTATCTAAATATCCTTTTGTGACTTCTAGATGTGATGTTTTAGGGTCTTCTTGAAACCTAGCATATAGACAAACACTAAACATGATATCAAGCCTACTAGCCGTGAGGTAGAAGACTACCAATCATGCCACTATATTTTGTGTTATCAACGGATTAAATCGTCTTCATCTTTTGTGAGTTTAGTGTCGGATGACATTGGTGTCCTAATTGGTTTTGACTCTTCTAAACGAATTTCTTTAACATCTCTTTATGTATTTAGATTGATTAAAGAAGATACCATCTTATACTTGTTTGATTTGTAGACCAAGAAAGAAACTAAGTTCTCCCATCATACTCATCTCAAACTCGTCATGCATGATTTTAGAGAAATCATCACATATCTTGACAAGTGGATCCGAATATAATATCATCTACATATATTTGAACAATGATTATGTGTGACTCTCTTTCTTAGTAAAAGTGTGTTATCAACTAACCCATGGTGTAGTTGTGTTTGATTAAGAATGACTTGAGCCTATCATACCAAGCTTTTGGAGCTTGTTTAAGACCGTAAAGGGCTTTCTTTAATTTATACACATGTTTAGGCTTTTCAAAATCGATGAAGCTTGGGAGGTTGAGCTACATATACTTCTTCATTAATAAAACCATTTAGAAAAGCACTTTTGACATCCATTTGATAAAGCTTAAGATCATTAGCACAAGCATAAGCAAGAAGTATTCTTATAGACTACAATCTAGCCACGGGGCATAGGTCTCATCAAAGTCTATTCCTTCTTGTTGGTTATACCCTTAGCAACGAGTCTAGCCTTGTTTCTAGACACTACTCGTTTGCATCTAACTTGTTTTTATAAACCCATTTGGTTCCTATTATGGTTTGATTACTAGGTGGAGGACAAGTGTCCAAACATCATTAGAAACAAATTGATTTAACTCTTCTTGCATAGCCATTACCCAACTTTCATCTTTTATGGCTTCTTGTGTATTCTTAGGTTCTATGGTTGAAACAAAACAAAATAGGCTACTTTGGTTTTGAACTTGAGACCTTAAGGTTCTTCGTTTAACTTTCCTATGACCTTATCTACGGGGTGATCTTTGGACTCTTTAATATTTATGAGTTCATTATTTGAAGATTCTTCTTCTTCTTCATTTATCTTTTCTTTATTACAATAGCTTCACTTTCAAAATCTCGTCATCGACAAGAGGTGGAGAGGGTTTGGGTGGACTTTCATCAAATTTTACATTTAATGACTCTTCTACCTTCATTGTTTCTTTATTTAATATGGCGTAAGCTTTGCTATTAGGAGAGTAACCTAGAAAGATACATTCGGTTGATTTAGGATCAAATTTTGTAAGGTAATCTTTAGTGTTAAGAAAACATTTGCTACCAAAGACTCTAAAGTGATCTAACGTAGGCTTTTTGCCTCGAAGTAACTCGTATGGAGTTTTACCTTAAATTTGTCTAATTAAGACTCGATTAAGTATATGCGTTGAAGTATCAACGACATTGCACCAAAACTTTTGAGGTATGGATTGCTCATTTAGCATGGTCGACTCATTTCTTGTAGGGTTTTATTCTTTCTTTCAACTACCCCATTCGATTGTGGAGTCGAGGCCGAGAAGTTGTGAGTAATACCATTAGCGTCACAAAAGCTCCAAATTGCACTTCATGATTGAATTCCTACCATGATCCGTTCTAATAGACACTATAAGCCTTCCTAGATGTCTTTGGATTTTCTTGCTTAATATTTCAAAATAATTAAAAGTTTCTGTTTTGTTCTTTAAGAATTTAGTCCATGTGTACCTAGAGTAATCATCCACTATAACCAAAGTGTAGTAGTTGCCTCCATAACTTTGGATAGCGGATGGACCAAATAAATCCATGTGTAGTAATTCTAGACACTTAGTTGTAGACATCATGTTCTTAGCTTTGTGACTAGAATGGACTTGTTTTCTACATTACAAGCATCACAAAGTGATGTTCATATTTTAACTTAGGTAGATCTCTTACTAGATCTTTGGATGATAGCGATTGAAGAAGTCGCATATTGGCATGACCAATCTTGATGCCATAAGGTCAGTATCATCCATAGAGGTAAGACAAAGTTTGTCTTTAGGTTCATTACCAATTTTAATGACATAGACTCCATGTTTCCTAATTCCTCTTCCTATGGTTATGCCATTTTTAATATCTTACTACGGTTTGATTAAAAAGTACATTGCACTTTTATCACATATTTGTCCTATACTTAAGAGGTTAAAATTTAGGTTTTCTCGTGACACATCATTAATGGTTAGAGATTTGTTAGAAATCGTACCTTCTGAGATGATTTTACTTTTGCTATTTCCAAACACCACATTTCCTCCATTGAAGGATTCACTGGCAGTACCCGCGCCTAGCGGCAGCGGTGTCTACCGATAAATTATATTTGCAGTGCCCGGGAATCATTCCTGATGAACTTTTCTTCCGACCGCGAATAAATTATATTTGCATAATGTGGTAGTCTTGTATAGCGGCGATGCCGAATATTCACCGATAAACAACTCCTTAAGACATTGTTCTCGACTTGTTTGATCTTAAAAAATGTAATATGCTAACTTTGCTAGAAAATATTTCCTTGTTTTTTTATTATAAAAAGTGTTCAATCAAACAAAATAATGGCATCGTTTTGATTCCTCTTATATTGCAAAATATGGTCTTTAAGGCAGCCCGTAATGCATCAGTTGAATGACTTGGTCGACCAACATGTCGACTCGTCTCAGCCATTACGGCTCGTCCCATGCAACGCGTCCTAGCCGAAAAAAGAAAAGATGGTCGTTTATATGATCGATCCATTGGAAAAAAGAACCACCCAACGTTTAAAGATTTGACCGTTGGTTAATCTTTATAAATAATATTTTTTTTAAAACTACCTTACCGAGTTAGGATCAAATAAGAAGAAAAATTAAAATAAGAATGATAAGAAGAAACTACAACCACTCATTTCGGATGCATCTACAAAAATGGATGCATCTCATCTAAATTCTCCTCCTTATTTGAAATGTGTGGTAAAAATCCTTCTTATTCTTCTTATTTTAGTTTCTTCTTATTATGAGGATCGATGAAGTAAAACTAAAATGAGAAGAATAAGAAGGATTTCTAGCAGCATTTTAAATAGGAGGAGGATTTTAAGGGAGATGCATCTATTTTGTAGATCGTCTGAAATGAGTGGTTGTGGTTTCTTATCGTTCTTATTTTAATTTATCTTCTTATTTGATCCTACACTCTATTAATTCTAAAGTAAGCTAGCTTGTAAAATAAACTTTGTTGTTACATAGACTTATGAAAGTTTTTATAAGTTATAAGCTTCTATAAGCCTAAACTCATAAAAAAAATATTTATGAGTTAATCAAATTAATTAAATTTCCGTCATGATATAATTAATTATTGCAGAAAAGCTGAAAATAAACTTGAATTTAATATAATTTGATGTATTTTTATATAATTTTATATTAATATACTTAAATTGCTAATTCATCAAATAGCTTTATAAAAATATAAAATTTAGATTTCGACTTATAAGTATGACCCTAACTTCAGCTCCAACCCGAACTCATTTCACCGATATAGCCTTTGTAACGTGTTTAATATGAGTGGTTTTGTATCAGATTTCTTTTGATTATTATTCAAGGATTAATTTCATATTTCACCCTACTTTCATGATTAATTTCATATATACCCAAAGTGCAATTATATAATGCATAATGTACAATGTTTTTAATGCATGTTTGGGTATATTTGAAATTTCCAACCAAAAGGAGGGGAAATATGAAATTGCCCCATTATTCAATGGCTATCAAAATTGTAAAGATGTTTTACCTTTTTCTTTTTCTCTACTTGCAACTTTTATACGTTATGTTTTGTTTTTAATTTTTATTCTCACACAAGTCTCACCAAAAGTTAATTTTGTAAACCTTGCAATAGCAAAACTTTTTAGCATCTAGTTTAGTCTTCTCACCTATCTTGTCTACTTTCCTTTTATCATAAGTAGGTGATAGCTTTCTAGTTTAGTCTTCATTTATTTATGTAAATCAAATTTCATTTATTTATTCAAGTATTTCAAATTTAGAACGGAGCTCGATGATTCAAGTCCCTCGAGACACACAAAGTACCTTTTCTCCCGAAAATGTTCTTTTCGAGACACTGAGTTGCCATATACTATTATTTATCTTTTTGTTAGTTTTTAAGATAAGCAAAAGATTTCAAATTATCTATATTTTGAGTGGAGTCCCAAACACCAAACATGAGCAACTAAACTGCTTGTTATCACGTGACCCAAAATATTTGGAGTGTAGGAATATTTCAAATTTCAAATTTCAAATTTCAAAAGCATCACACTTCCACAATTTCCAAAAGTCAAAAAATTTCTACACTATATTTGAAATATTTTAAATTAAATGTTTAAAATTATTAAAACTTCAAAAACTATCACAAAAATCTAAACCTAAATGAATTTTCACTGTTTAACAATTTACGCATACCTACATAACTTGCAACATAACAAAAAATTAAATAAAATATAACAACATCATAACAAAACTTAGCAGCAAAGTATATCTAAATTACAACAAATTTAATAAAGACTACACAAACTTTATAACAAAGTTCACTTCAAGTCTTCAAATCTATAACAAAAAATATAGATTAACATACAAAATAATTTACACAACAAAATACACAAGAATATTACAACCAAATTTACCAATCGAACTCCTAAAATATACACATTTACCGGTGACATTAGCGAGTTCGATGGCGACAACGGCGTGGCGGTCGATTCGGAGAAAGTTGAGATGAGCGATGGCGGCGATGGTATCGATATACCTTAAAAATTGTAACAATGTAATATTAGTTCATATCGTAAATAGATCTAATAATAAAAACCTTGAACCTTTTTTTCTAACGATAAATGCAGTTTCCGGTGGCGGCAGCTACCAAGATTCCAGCGATGGTAGGGAAATATTCCGTCAACAGTGGTGGAGGCGGCTAAAAATTTAAGAAAACATGTTATAACCTTCGAAACTTTAGATCTATAAAGAAATAAAGATAGATCTACAAAATAAAAAAAATAAAAATGACCCTATAGATATGAAAAATAGTAAAATACCTTTCGTTAGGATTTCGGCGATGGGGCTTTCTGTAGTGGTTTGCGTTGGTGATGAGGGTGTTTGTTCGAATCTGGAATGTGGTGATAACAACATATTCCAACAGCGTCTCGTGTGTGGTGGTGTTTCTTGGAATGTGGATGTGGTGGCGTAGGAGATGGCGGCAGGGACGGGGTGGCGGCTGAGATAAGTAGGGTTTTAAAAGAGAGAGAGAGAGAGAGAGTAGAAAGAAACAGGTGTGTGATTATGTGTGTAAATAATGAGGTGTGTGGAATAAGTAGGCTTTTATATTTTGTAGGCTCGGACGAAGGGTTGGATGGTTGAATCTTAAAATTGAGGTTCGGAGTTAGGATGGGAATATGCATGTTTTATAAGGGAGTATAGATATGTGGAGAATAGATCTTTATTGCCGGTCATGTGCCTCGTGCACCCGCTATCCTTAACCCATTCATCCGGATCTAGGTCGACCTTTAAGCACACATCGTCATTCGCCATGAGACAAATTTTTTCGTCCTCCTCTCGCTTTCATTCCCCACGAGCCGCTTCACGAATGCTTTTGATCATCCGTTTGGGACACTTACTAATAAAGTGGTTTGGGTCCTACATTTAAAGCAAACGCGATCATCCGCAGCTTCTCGTCCTCTTTGCTTTTGAAATCCTTTCTTGTCGTCATACGGTTGTTTGACATATCTTCCCTTCCTCCTAAAGAACTTTTTAAAGTCCCTTACCGCTATGGCATAGTTCCTATTAGATTCATAATGCCAAATTTTTTTATCTAATGATGAAGTACAATATATAGGAATATGAGAAATTAACTTAACTTCTTCTGGATGCACACAAAGCTGAAGTTTTGACAAATCCCACTCACCATTTGTAATAAAATTAGAGACCAAGGCATTGGCTGCAAAAGGATCATGAGGTTTTCGAATGTAAAAGTCTTCTGGGTATGGGACCCATTTTTGCGTCCAAAACTGAATATTTGAACCATTGCCAACTTGCCACCGTATACCACGAAGAAGAAGATCTCTTCCTTTAAGTAAGCTTTGCCAAATCCATGATGGGTGTGAACCCTGAGTAGCGGTTAGAAAGTTGGAGCGCGGAAAATAGATTCCTTTTAAAACACGACTCCAAAAAGAAGATGGATTTATAATAAGCCGCCACCCATGTTTAGCAAGGAAAGCTAAATTAAAACATGAAAGATCTCGAAAACCAAGGCCACCACAATCTTTAGAGCATGCTATCCGATGAGACAACAATAGATTCCTGGGTTGCTTCACTGATCATTAGTTTCACAATATCCGATGAGACAACAACGTCATGCATGCGAGGGTTCCTAAGGAGCATGCTAAAATTAGCAAGTTGGGGATTATGGTCAACGATGTCTTTAAAACGTGGTAACGAAGGATCATGCACCACGTGAACTGTGTGATCTGCCTGCACGCCTACATGAGATCAAAGAAATATATCATGTCAATTAAGCTGTAAAAGTGGGCAATTTTTTACTAAGAAAAAGAGCAAATAAAAATTTTGTGAATTGGGAGGTATTAATACTTTGGTGTAAGGTAGTTGTGGCGTCATTTAATTACTATTTTCTTGTTAAGACAATGTTTAGCTAGGGTTTAGAAAATATATATAGTTTACTGTATCATACTTTTGTAAAATGTTTGGTTGAGTCACTTTACAAAAAATTTATCTATCGAGCATAGTGTACTTTAGAAAATATATATAGTTTAGTCACTATACTAAAACTTGTAGTGTACAACAGATAATGTGGCAATTTTTTCTTACGTGGATTTATCTACATGTATAGATTTAACTTATAAAGTTAAAAGTTTTTTTTAAATACAAAACAAATCAATATTAATGGCTTAAGCTCAATAATTATACGCCTTAACCAAGCTCAACACAAACACTTAAACAAAGCCCATTATTAAAACTTGATAAAGCCTTATTACATTCTCAGGCTACACCAAGCTTGGAAGACCTCCCAGGTCGTGTGTGGCAGACACGCACGAGACAACTGTCTCTCAATTCTCACTAACGGATAAAAATGTACTATCTAACATTGACAATGGGAGACACATTAACAATTACAAAAAAGGCAACCACGACCTGGTACGAGCCAAGGAGAGCGCGCCACCTGTCGTTCTTGTCTACACATCTGATGATCAACTCGTGGTTTGTCTAACAGCCGTTTGATCATCCTTGTGGGGTTTATCCTTAAACTCTAAATGCCTCTCTATAAATAGAAGGCATCTATCACTTATCAAAGGATCTAAACTCACTCGAATTCTCTCTACACGTTCATACTATTTCACATAGTAAAACACACACTTAAATGGTTTGTTTGAGTGTACCCAAACTCTTGATTCCTAATCATATTTTTTGGTCCTTGTCGTTCAATATAGGAAACCGAACAACAAAGGCATCTCAACCTAATACTAATCACACTTTACATATCATGGCGCCATCGATACAAAATAGCCACAAACTTACACCTATTTTTATTCTTTTTCTCATCTGAAAAAGCACAATTTTTTTTCCTTTTTATGAGTTTCAAACCAACATGAATGTTGAACAAACCTCACAACCTCTAGTTTCTGACAAAAACAACCAACCCAGGTCAGTTCAGCTAGAAGATCTTACTCACCCTTAGAAAGATATACAAACGCTAGAGAGAAAAGTTCACCAATTAAGAGAAACTTTATGGAAGGATCTTTAGGGGAGGGGAGGTGTACACAGCGGGTGACCATGTCAGCTTTTGCTCAATGCCTTTCCAAGAAAAACTCACATGGTATCAGGAAAAACAACAAGTTTCCAGGCTGGCTAAAGGTCTTGGGGTGCAATCTCAATGGGTAAAACTTCAAAAGCTATACGCAGACATAAAAGTATCTAGGGTACAATATGGGGAATATCATCGGCATGCCCATGTTACACATGTGACAACAATAACAATGGACGAGGCTTAGGTAAACGTATGTCCATCTACTTATACTTCTCCATGTGCCCATATCCAATGCTCATAACACACTACCACCCAATATCGACCCTTTAGCTACCTTAACCCTAAACTTAGCTAAAAAAATACATCATCTCACCATCACTAGGTCCACCATCTTAGGGTACCATTTATCATAACACATCATCAATCTATATACCCTTTGATTAGGAATCCCTGTTCTAGGCTACATGTCACTACCCAACAAAACCCCTAAGGAGCCATCGGGACACATCTACATGATCAGTCATGGCAACCATGTAACAAAAGAAATAGTGAAGTAACGGAAGACTTGCAACGCACCTCATCGAGAAATATTCCATGAGACTTGTTCATCCCATCATTTGACCTAGTTGTCATCACAACAATGATAGCTTCATACAAGGTCAATAGAATAAATATGAATGGGGAAGCTCAATCGACATAATGTCCGAACATTGCTTTAAGAAACTCACATAACACATCAGACGTGGTTTCATGACACCAACAACACGGCTCATCGATTTCTCATGTAAGAAGTCTTACCCTCATTGTGTCATAAATTTAGAGTTCACAGTCTAGACATACACTATTGAGGACAATCCTACCAGAATTCCATATTGTCAAAAAAACTTCAAAGTATAACATCATAATAGGAAGGCCATCACTCAAGGAGTTTAGCATGGAAGTCTCAACCATCAACCTGTCACAATTAGTGTTAATCTTCCACCACAAGTGAAAAATCAACTTGTATAACTACTTGTAAAAAAACTAGATGTTTTTGCTTGGAAACCATCAGACATGACCGACATCCCAGAGAGTTCGCAAAGCATAGCTTGGGTCTGAACCAATTTGCAATCCTTATCTAGCATAAACGGTGCAATCTTTCTCTTGAAAGGACCAACATTATTGACTCTTAGGTCAAGGACCTCATCTAGGCATACTAAGACCTGTGAAATATCATACATAGGTATCAAACCCAATCATGGTCATAAAATCCAGTGGTGCATGACGTATATGTGTCGACTTCACTAACTTGAACAAGGCGTGCTCAAAATACAACTACCCATTGCCTCACATAGACTAAAAAGTAAAAACGCTAACAGATTATTATAAAAACGTTTTCTAAATACATACAAAGGATACCATAAGATACTCATGAAAAAATATGATGACGATAAATTGCATTCTATACCAACGAGGGTATCCATTGCTATACCAAAATGCCTTTTGGCTTTAAGAGCAGGCCCCTACCTATCGAATTGTGGATAGAGTTTATGGCACACATTGGGGTAAACCTGGAAGCATATGTGGGTGACATGGTTGTCAAGAGCAAAACTGAGGATGCAACTGCGTGGCATCATCGAAACATTCCAATAACTCCGGTGAATCAATATGAAGCTGAACCAAAACAAAAGTATGTTTGAGGTAAAGGAATGAAAGTTCTTCGGCCATATAATCGATTCTAACGGGATTAGGGAAAACTCAAAAAAGATCAGGGACATCTTAGACCTAATTCAACCTAAGAACCTGAAGGACTTGCAAAGCCTAAACGGAAAACTCGCAGCTCCTAGCCGGTTCCTATCAAATGCAACTAGAAAACAACTTTTATTCTTTCAGGTCTTGGTTGAATATAGTAAGACCAAGAAAAAATGAAGGTAATGATAATTTCAAAGAAACATTTCAATACATGAAAGCATTCTTATCCGAGTTGCCTACCCTGATAGCTCCAATACTAGGCGAAACCCTCACCTTATATCTAGTAACTTCTCAGGGAGCTATCAGATCAGTGCTTCTAGTATAAAGGGAAAAAGTCCAGAAACCTATGTAATTTGTCAGCAAAGTTCTACAAGACGCTTAAATCAATTACACATGAATGGGGAAACTCATCTTCAACTTGGTCATTTCATCATGGCATCTCAAAAGATATTATGATGTACACCCAATCCACATCGTGACAAATAAGCCAATCAAATAGGTACTGTCAAGCCCTGAATTCTCAGGCATAAATGGCAAAGTATAAAATCGAATTGGGAGAGTATGAAATAACATTCAGATACATGCACGCAATTAAAGGCAAATTATGGCTGACTTCCTCGCATAAATTGATATGCTAGCCCCAATCATACCAACCAAACAACTAAAGCCAGGGTCTGTTGCCATGTCTCTTAGGACGTGGTAGGAAGTAAATTTGGTTGTTTGATAGTTCATAAGATTGGCATGTCTTTCTTATGTAATTATTTTGGTTAATTACACTTTTAGTGTGTGTCATTGCCCATGTAGCAGGTAGGGTGAGAGATTCACTCTCATCCGTTGTACTTAAACTTTTGGTTAATAAACTTTACCGGTGCGAGATTACTCCCTTTACCCAAAAAAAAAAACAACTAAAGCCGGGGTCTTAAAATGCTTGATTTTTCTTGTTTCAAATTTATTGTTTGTGTTTAGTTGTTTCCCAAGTCGCATACGATATTTTAGTATCGGAGTAAGCAACCAAGAGCCTCACCAAAACAGTTAGGGTGGATACGATTAGAGACAAGTCTAAAGGATTTGATTTGGTGTCTTGGTTTTGTTATTGGATTGAATTGATCATATAGGTTTAGTGCCCAAGGGATCAATCCATCTCGTGTTCATTCCACTCAAACGTAAGTGTTTATTTACATTCATGTTTCTTGTTGATTATTTAAGTGTTTATAATTGATGTAAGTATATGTTAGTAATTAAATTATGATATAACAAAGGTCCTTAATTTAGTTGTGAATTATAAAAGATCACTGTTTCCACATTCTTGATTATTGTTGTTGGTCAAAGTTTTAATCGTGCACATGTACATGTAGTGTGTCGTGTTCGCTTTAATTTCATTAGGTTCATCTTCAAAAGTTGTTGTATATGATCCTGCTATTGGATATTGTATGTATCCAAGTTGATTTGAGGTGCGGCGGAAATAGAAGATCTTTTTAATTTGTTTCATCTTAAGAATTCATTATAGAAGATCTCTTTAATTTAATCGTGCATGTTACATGTAGTGTGTCGTTTTCACTTTAGTTAATTCAGTTAATCTTAAAAGGTTGTTATAGATGATCTTGATATTGGGTATGGTATGTGTCCATGTTGATTTGAGGTGCGGCGGAAATATAAGACCTCTTTAATGTGTTTCATCTTAAGAAATCATCGTAGAAGTTTTCAAACAAATTATCCAAGTCATCCTTTGATTGAATATCTTCTTTTGATGTTGTTGATACGGGTTGTACAAGTCCTATTCAGTTGTGCTCAGGAGTCATTAGTTTTGGTGCGGGTCTTGAACAAACTTGTTCAAGATCCATTATTTTTAAGCATGAGTTATGCACTCAGTGTGACAAGCCATTCCTAGAAGGATTAGGACTGAACTTGCCAATGGCATTGGACTTACATTAGCTAGTAGTTTCATGCATGACTGTGATTAGTGTTTGGATAAAGGATGTTAAAACATTCATTATATTTGATAAAATAAAATATTTGTTATGTTTATTTTCATTCTTTAATAATTGTTATCTTATATTTGCATGTTTAAGTCCATGAATAATTTAGTTATTCTAAATTGTCCGTTGTCTGTTAATGATAGTTAAGACAAATCTGAGAGATTGGTAGAATATACCTAAATTTTTATAAATGAGAATGCATACCAATTTCAGATGATATTCAATGAATTGAATATAGGACTTATCCCAGCTACATGATTTTACTTTATGGATATTGTTATAAGCAAATCATGATTGGTTATCCTCAGACTTGAGATACCAGATAAGTGTCATGGATGTAGTGCATTTATGTGGAACAACTTAACGCTATATCGTGGCGGTAGTCATAAGGGTTGTTTCGAGAAGTGTTACAAAGTTCATGGGTTATTCTTGTAGTCAAGATAGAATTTGTTCCTCAAATTTATTTTGGGTTTTATCTTATTATTTTCGTAGGGTTGACAAGATGTATCGTGGCCGCACCCAAAATCTCCCGAATATGTTGAATGATTTGGTAATCTTTCGATCACAAACAACGAGAAACAAAATAGTTAAATAAAGAATAACTTAAATCCATATCTTTATTTAACACGGTATTAGTAACAAAAGGATAATAACAATGATGAATCATTAAAGGTTTTTCCAGGAGACCTCACTCGAGTTTGTACTAGAGGCATCGACGTGTTGCTAGCCAATCGATGTGATCACTCTATTAAAATATATCCAAGTGGGAGCTGTTAGTTTTATGGATATAATTTAGTAGTCGTGTGTTAGGATCGAACTCGAGATCACGGGATTGCACACTTTAAGTATGAAGAGTAAATGATTAATAATTATTTATAAAATGTTATATCTAATTATTAAATGCACAAAATGACTAACGAACGTTAAGTAATTAAATGTAATGAACTAACGGTCGTTAAATAAAATAAGGAAAATGACTAGGATGAAATATGGAATGTCGAGAAGGATCTAGAAACACCCCTAAGGGGTGTTCGGCCGATCGTGGATTTAGGGTTAGGATTTCCTAATTCTAATCCAACTTGAGCTCCAAGTATCCACTAGTATATATACAAGGCTAAGGGTTATTTGTTTCTCACCTTTTGTGCACACAAAATACCTAAAGCTTTTCTTTTCCATGTTTTGTTTCTTGGCCGATCGTTAAACACGGTCGATTGGTTTTGTTTTCTAAACAAACGTTTTGTGTTTCAATTATTAGCATGATCTTTTACTTGGTATTAGTACGTGTGTACAAGAACGTGATACAATCACATTATTGATTGTATCTTGGATTGAATTACAAAACGGTAAGGGGTAATTCTTGTAATCCACTTTAAACCCTAATTAGGGTTCTTGATTGAAGAATTACTAAATTTTGATCCTTGTTTAGCTAGAATCACAAGGTACGCTTTCTTTATGTTTTGGTTAATTAATTATGTGTTACATGTTCCTAATTGCCTCCGCTTGCGTACTTGATGTTTGTATGTTTTATTTATGCTATGTCATGTTATAAAATTTCAACAATATATACATATGTTAATTTAAGTATACGTCATTTTTAGTAATTTTGCAATAATAAGCCCCAACTTAAACTAATTTGCCAAACAAGTTTATGAAAATAAAAATTTTATTTTCGGCTTATAATATAAGCCCTAGCCCCTTGGGCCAAACATACCCGTAGTGTATTTGGTACTCCATATTCTAAGCAATAAGATATTCTGCACTCCACCATTCTAGTATCATTTGACAAAAGAAGTTAAATTCTTTAATAACCAAACACTTTAGTGAAAAAGCTTAAGTAAAGAAAAGAATGAAAGAAGTACTTCAAAAGTAAAACATACAAACATTATTTTCCCTTGCAGACAAAGACATTGGATGTACATCTTCTTCTCCGAACATAAAACCTATAAAAAAAACAAACGACACCTTAAATAGTAAAGTAAACTGCAAAAACTATCCATATGGTTTTTCCAAAATGCAGGTTTAGTTCATGACCTTTCAAAATTGCAACGATCGTCCTTGTATGAAACTTCGGGTTACATATTCAGTCCCTGGTCAAAGTTAAACGACTAAGATACCTTTCATCTTAGCCAAGGACTAAATATGCAACCAAAAGTTTCTCACAAGGATAGTCGCTCAATTTTCAAAAGGTCAATAACTAAGGACCCGTTTGGTTGGGGTGTATGGGTATGGATATATAACTTTGAAAGTCATTAATGTTGTTTGGTTGGTTATGGGGCCCACCACAATTGAATGAGGATACCCAAATGTGAAGGTTTCCTCATATATTATGTGTGTGAGTGGTTTCTTCATACCCTCCATTATCATTCCATTCTATACCAACACCCATATCCATTGTGATTCATAACGACAAACCAAACGCACCCTAAACGTGCAATTATTATATATATATATACTAAAACACATTGGGGCATGAGCGAGAACATGCCATGAGCAGTCAAAAAAAAAAAAAAAAAAAAAAAAAAAAAAAACTTTAGCAAATTCATTCCGTGAATAAAATGATCGAGGCAACGACTCCGTCATAATGCTGCAGGTTAACCATGGTTGCTCTAAGCGGTATGTGAGTAAATCAGGCCGGGCCGGAAGGAAAATGAGATAATAAACCTAGTCGGTCACACTATACACTCTCCAAACCGCCTCACCATCATATAAATTTATTTTCTTACCACACTCACAAATCACACATCTTTCGAATCACAACCACCATTTTATTATCATCACAATTATTATTACCAACTGGTACGTATTTATGCTATTTTCATTAATTGCTTCCACTTGCGTACTTGATGTTTGTATGTTTTATTTATGCTATGTCATGTTATAAAATTTCAACAATATATACATATGTTAATTTAAGTATATGTCATTTTTAGTAATTTTGCAATAATAAGCCCCAACTTAAACTAATTTGCCAAACAAGTTTATGAAAATAAAAATTTTAGTTTCGGCTTATAATATAAGCCCTAGCCCATTGCGCTAAACATACCCGTAGTATATTTGATACTCCATATTCTAAGCGATAAGATATTATGCACTCCACCATTCTAATATCATTTGACAAAAGAAGTTAAATTCTTAAATAACCAAACATTTTAGTGAAAAAGCTTTAGTAAATAAAAGAATGAAAGAAGTAATTCAAAAGCACAACATACAAACATTATTCTTCCTTGCAGACAAAGACATTGGATGTACATCTTCTTCTCCGAACATAAAACCTATAAAAAAAACAAACGACACCTTAAATAGTAAAGTAAATTGAAAAAATTGTCCATGTGGTTTGGCCAAAATGTAGGTTTAGTTACTGACCTTTCAAAATTGCAACAACCGTCCCTGTATGGAACATGGAGTTACATATTCAGTCTCTGGTCAAAGTTAAATGACTAAATACCCTTCATCTTTAGCCATTTAAAGGGGGGGGGGGTTAAGACGAGGACATTCTGGTTATTTAATTTTAGCCAGAGACTGAATATGCATTTAAAAGTTTCCCATAGGGACGAGTTTTGAAATTTGCTCTAAACAATACGTGAGTAAATGGGTGACCCGACCCGACCCTTAAATAGCAAAGTAAATTGAAAAAAATTGTCCCTATGGTTTGGCTAAACTGCAATTTAGTTCCTAACATTTCAAAATTGCAGCACCCGTCCTTGTATAGAACTTCGGGTTACATATTCAGTCCTTTATCAAAGTTAAATGATTAAAATACCTTTCATCTTTAGCCATTTAAGGGAGGTTGAAGACGAGAGCATTTTGGTCACTTAATTAAAAGTTTATGGCAGGGATGAGTCTTGCAATTTAATCTAAACGAGTGTGGAAACCCGCGCGATGCAGCGGGATTGCTTTTGTAGCCGTGAATTTGGATAGGGACTATTTTTGCCAAATTGCTATAAAGGACTTACTTTGCAGCGACATTTAAATCTTAGGGACTATTTTTGTCAACTTGGACTTACTTTGCAACGACACTTAAACTTCAGGGACTATTTTTGCCAACTTGCGAAAGTTGGCAATTAATGCTGAGACACGTGTCATTTGAAGACCCCATGTCCTGCCTTTTAGTTAATACTAGGTTTTGTGCCGTGCTTGCATGGGTTGTTTGAATATGTACCTATTCAAACCACGGAATGTATACTTGCATTTGCATCTAGTTGTTCAAAAGTAGTTACATACTTATGTTTACATCGCTACTGTACATATGATTATTTTACAAAGCTGTTGCCTACACTATAAGGCGAAACAATAACGTTAATGAAAACCATGACAACAACCTATTAAAATAACGACCTGCAAATAGGCGACTTCCAATAATTAGTAATTCTAAAACAATACGAAATTAATTCTCAAAATATAGTCAATCCTAAGATAAGGATAAATGTATGGCATGAAAATATGTAAGTATAAACATGATGAATTCCTAAACAACCAAGAGTTAATCCTTAGACAACTACTTTGGTAAAGACTGTATATCAGCAAAAGAATGTTAGAAAAGCGAGTAGTTGAAGCCTGACAATCGTTAATTTTGAAGCAACCTATAATTAATTGTCTATATCTACAGGTAATTCCAAAACAACGATTCTAACATATGGTTAATTCTTAAAGAATAACATGAACTAAAATTATATATGCTATAAAGAATTGAAGCTTAAAGATCCATAACCCCAAAGAAACGGTATGGGTAATCTAAGAATAGCAAGGGCGGCGTAAAGCAGGACGGATGACCAAAATTTGCGACGATGATGAGAATATCGCAGTCATAAGCGAAAGGAATATAGTGGGCGAAACAACAATAACGCAGTGAAACCCGCACCTAAGAAAGCCACACGTTTTGTAAACATGATAGAAACTAAGAAGGAAATAAGTGAAGATAACAACAAAGAAAGTATGAAGATGATGTTGTGGAAAAGGAGAAAGCAGTGTCGTGTATAGGTGACCGTGACGAATGAGGCGGCACCAACCATGAGGTGGAGTGCACTATTCATAAGGATGGATCCGGTTGACATGTAGAAAGAAGATGGATCCGATCGGTGGAGCGGTAAGGATCAAGCAATTGGATGTAGGTGAGGGAAAATGTGAGGATGAAAGCGACATATGGGGTGGGCGGGATAAAAACCGGGTTGTGAAAAAGGCGGTCGGAAAAACCATGGCGGTCGAGGATCGGGCCCCGATAAATGTACTTTAGGGAAATATATAATATATAATAGTATTTATGTGGGTAAACGGGTGACCCGACCCGACCCAGATGGAAAAAGAGAAAAACCTAGTGAGTCGGTGACACTATACACATTCCAAACCGCCTCACCCTCATATAAAATTTATTTTCTTACCACACTCACAAATCACACACCTTTCGAATCACAAACCACCATTTTATCATCATCACAATTATTATTACCAACTGGTACGTATATATTTTCATTAATTATTACATTATTACGTTTTTTTTAATTCAATTCAGTTATCTAAAACCCTAGTTTCGATTTTTAGGGCTTTGAATGGAATACAGTCACGCTTCTATCACGTGCTTGTGATTTCTAGGGCTTCGGTACCTTATTATTGTTGATTGTTAGGGTTTAGTGTAGTTCATTGACTGATTGCTTATTTTTTCTGCTTATTAATAAGTATGTAGTGTTTGGATTTACTTATTTTGTAAATAATACGTATGTAAGTTAGCGTAGAAAGCAGCCGCAGCTTGGATAACACAGAACTGCTACTGCTTACTTATAAGCAGTGGCAGAAAATATTAGCAATCCGGAACGCCTTATTAGGGCTTAGTGTAATTGATAAAAAAAAAAAAATTAAGTTTATGAAATAGTGTTTGGATTTGCTTATTGAAATATATGATATAGAATTTCATCTTAACTAAGCATAAAAATATTACGTAGAACTGCTACTGCTTATTTATAAGCAGATCGGAAAGTTAAGTAGATAGTGTTTGACTTTGTTAGTGTAATTGATAAAAAAACTTTGAGTTAGCGGAAAGTATGAAATAGTGTTTTTATTATTTTGTTTTGTAAATATTACGTGTCGGGAAAAAAATCCGGGCATGTATTAGTATTTAAAATGGTTTTAGGTTAAATATGATGCTAGAAACCTTGCTAGGTTGGGGTGGGCCGGAAACGGTCTTGGGATTAACCAGGTGAGGCTGTGTACATTTGAGTCAAAAACCTCACCCGTTTTAGTAGAAATAAACTGAAAAGTAGAAGCAGTTTGTATAACACGAAGCTGCTTCTGCTAAGGAATAAGCAGAAATTAAAAGGGCGTGTTTGGGTTTGGATTTGCTTATTATGTACTTTTGAAGATAGCGTTTGTATTTGTTGCTTATTATGTAGAGAAAACGCATGAATGCTTGGAAAAAGTAGTTATTTGTTGAAATTTTTTAATCAAACTCGTTTGTAGATTGTTTTCGGTTAATTTTATGTTAAACAGTAAGTTTGATTTTGCTGTGAAAAAGCACTTTAAAAAAGCAGATAAAATAAAGGGGCTGTTTGGGATTGTATTTTTTTTGTTTATAAAGTAGTACTTCTGAAGATCGTGTTTTAATTTTTTGCTTATTATGTACAAAACACAAGAATACTTGAACAGATAATATTTATGGTAAAAATCAGCCGAAGTAGGTTGGATAACACAACAGAACTGTTTCAGTTAAAAAAAAGCAGCAGAACGATAAGCAATTCCAAACAGCCTCTTATCTTTATTTTCTTTTTAATTCTGGGGTTCAGCTTAGTTGATTAATATACTGATTTGGTGAATATTTGGTGATATTGTAGGTGTTTGATTTGAGATATGGCACAGTTAGGTGGAGGTGCTGAGGCACACGCCAGGTTTAAACAGTACGAGTATCGTGCGAATTCAAGTCTTGTCTTGACCACTGATTCACGGCCGAGAGATACTCATGAGCCAACTGGTGAACCTGAGTCTTTACATGGGAGGATTGATCCCAGGACGTTTGGTGACCGTGCATACAGAGGTAGACCGGCTGAGTTGGACGAGAAGTTGACTAAGTCGAAGAAAAAGAAGGAACGTGATCCTGGGCAGCCCAGTGAGGCTGGGAATGTAAGGCAGAGTAAAAAAAGAAGGTTACAGGAAGAGAGTGTGTTGACGAGTACGGAGGAGGGGGTTTACCAGCCTAAGACGAAGGAGACTCGTGCTGCGTATGAGGCGATGCTTAGTGTGATTCAACAGCAGTTGGGCGGGCAGCCATTGAATATTGTTAGTGGTGCCGCGGATGAGATTTTGGCTGTGTTGAAGAATGATACTTTGAAGAATCCTGATAAGAAGAAGGATATCGAGAAGCTGTTGAATCCGATACCGGGTCAGGTTTTTGATCAGTTGGTTTCTATTGGGAGGCTTATAACAGATTTCCAGGATGCTGGTGGTGATGCAGATGGGAATAATGCTGTGAATGGAGAAGATGCTCTTGATGATGATGTTGGTGTGGCTGTTGAGTTTGAAGAGAATGATGAGGACGAGGACGAAGATGATCTTGATATCGTACAGGAAGCTGATGAGGAGGAAGAGGATGATGTTATGGATAGTGACAGGAATAATGGTATGCAGATGGGTGGGGGTATGGATGATGATGAATCACAAGATGGTAATGAGGGTATGACGCTTAATGTTCAGGATATTGATGCTTATTGGCTTCAGCGGAAAATTTCCCAAGCTTATGACCAGCAGATCGATCCACAGCAGAGCCAGACTCTTGCCGAGGAGGTGCTAAAGATACTTGAAGAAGGTGATGACCGTGAAGTCGAAAATAAGCTAGTATTGCATCTCCAGTTTGATAAGTTCAGCCTCATTAAGTACCTTTTGCGGAACAGGCTGAAGATTGTGTGGTGTACCCGTTTAGCAAGGGCTGAAGACCAAGAAAAGAGGAAGCAGATTGAGGAAGAAATGACGGGAATGGGGCCTGATTTGGTTGCAATATTAGAACAGTTGCATGCAACAAGGGCTTCAGCGAAAGAGAGGCAGCTTCTCTTAGAGAAAAGCATTCGAGAAGAAGCAAAGCGTTTGAAGGATGAGAGTGGTGGTGTTCAAAGGGGCGTTGCTGATATGGATACTGATAATGGTTGGGTAAATGGTCAGCGACAGCTGCTGGATCTTGAGAGCATTGCGTTTCACCAGGGTGGTCTTTTGATGGCGAATAAGAAGTGTGAGCTTCCTCTAGGCTCGTATAGGAACCACAGCAAAGGATACGAAGAAGTTCATGTGCCAGCATTAAAGCCGAAACCTCTTGCTGCTGATGAAAAGCTCGTATCAATTAAAGACATCCCAAGTTGGGCGCAACCGGCTTTTTCAGGAATGACCACTTTGAATAGGGTTCAGAGTAGAGTTTACGAGACTGCTTTGTTCAAAGCCGACAACCTGTTACTGTGTGCCCCCACTGGAGCAGGTAAGACCAACGTTGCTATGCTCACAATACTTCAGCAGATAGGTTTGCATATGAATGAGGATGGTACGTTTAACCACAGTGACTACAAGATTGTGTATGTGGCACCAATGAAAGCCCTTGTTGCTGAGGTGGTTGGGAATCTGTCTAATCGTTTGAAGGATTATGGTGTCACTGTGATGGAGTTGAGTGGAGATCAGTCTTTGACTCGGCAACAGATTGAAGAAACACAAATCATTGTCACCACTCCAGAGAAGTGGGATATCATAACCAGAAAATCAGGAGACCGCACTTATACTCAACTTGTGAAGCTTCTAATTATCGATGAAATCCATCTTCTGCATGATAACAGAGGACCTGTTTTGGAGAGTATTGTGGCAAGAACTGTTAGACAAGTTGAGACAACAAAGGAACATATTCGGTTGGTTGGATTATCTGCAACACTTCCCAACTATGATGATGTTGCATTATTTTTGCGAATTGACTTGAACAAAGGTCTTTTTCATTTTGACAACTCTTTTAGGCCGGTTCCACTTGCTCAGCAGTACATTGGAATTACCGTAAAGAAGCCATTGCAGAGATTTCAGTTGATGAATGACATTTGTTATGAAAAGGTGCTAGGTGTGGCCGGAAAGCATCAGGTGCTTATATTTGTGCATTCGAGAAAAGAAACGACAAAGACTGCTCGTGCAATTAGAGACACTGCCCTTGCTAACGACACCCTAGGGATCTTTTTGAAAGAGGATAGCGCGAGTCGTGAGATCCTCCATGAACATACTGAGCTGGTGAAGAGCAATGACCTCAAAGATCTTTTGCCGTATGGTTTGGCAATTCATAATGCGGGGATGGCCAGGGCTGACCGTCAACTTGTTGAGGATCTGTTTGCCGAGGGCCACATTCAAGTACTGGTGTCGACAGCTACTCTTGCTTGGGGTGTGAATTTGCCTGCCCACACTGTCATTATAAAAGGAACACAAATCTACAATCCAGAAAAGGGTGCCTGGACAGAACTTAGTCCGTTGGATGTTATGCAGATGTTGGGTCGTGCAGGAAGGCCACAATATGACACTTACGGTGAAGGGATTATTATAACTGGCCACAGTGAGCTGCAATACTATCTTTCACTGATGAATCAGCAGCTTCCTATTGAAAGTCAGTTTGTTTCGAAGTTGGCTGATCAGTTGAACGCAGAAATAGTCCTTGGAACTATCCAGAATGCAAAAGAAGCCCAACATTGGCTTGGTTACACTTACTTATATGTGCGTATGGTGCGGAATCCTACACTTTATGGTTTACCAGCTGATGCTCTGAAGTCAGATCATTTACTCGAGGAGAGGAGAGCTGATTTGGTATGTTTCTCACTGCACTTAAAGCTTTGTCTATCTGTTTTTTAATCTGTCAAGCTTCATGCGCATTATATGTGGTTTCGTCATCTTCTTTAGTAAATCATTGAGGTTTGCATTGCACATGTCTTTATCTTCTCAAATGCACTCTTCACTATAATTACATCATTCATAATAACCCTGCGAATAGTTTTTTTATTTTATGTGATTTCAGAGCTTGAATTTGCCATCTTAATTTGGAAGCGATGTCGCCTTTATTAAGAAACCTAGCTTTAGTGACACATTAATATCGTAAATTTCCCATTCATTACTTATCCTTGTGACTTAAGTGAATGCTAGTTGGTGTTGATTTTGTTATATGTGGTCAATATGAATGGTGACTTGTAGCATTCGTGATTTAGACATTTAGTTACTGAAATTGGGTTATCATTTGCTATGTTGGCTCATTACTTTGTTGAGTTTCTAACGTATGCTGTTTTGACTTTCATTATTGGTAAATTTAATACTCAATAAAGTGCCGTTAATTGAAGCTTGAATTGCAATTTAGTTCAGCAATATACTGGAAATTGCAAACTGTAGTATGCTCGGGGCAGAAACTAGCTTGTTTAGTCAGCTTCCACTTGAGTGCATACAGAATATTCTTAAGCTCATTGTGTAATTGTTTTCTATGTATGACGTGCATATTTTATACATGCTTCATTCATTGCATATTTGAACTTAGTTTTCCTTGTTTGACATTGATTGGTTTAAATGAGTGTACATTTATATATTACATTGTCTTGGTGAATAAACTGACAACATATGACTGATGCTCATTACTATATTTTGCAGGTCCATTCTGCTGCCACAATACTGGACAAAAATAGCTTGGTGAAGTATGACAGGAAAAGTGGCTACTTTCAGGTCACGGACTTGGGTCGAATTGCAAGTTACTATTACATAACTCATGGAACAATCGCCACTTACAATGAGCATTTAAAGCCGACCATGGGTGATATCGAGCTATGTAGGTTATTCTCTCTCAGTGAGGAGTTCAAATACGTAACTGTAAGACAAGATGAGAAGATGGAGCTTGCAAAGCTGTTGGATCGTGTTCCTATTCCCATCAAGGAAGGGTTGGAAGAGCCCAGTGCTAAGATCAATGTCCTACTTCAAGCCTATATTTCGCAGCTAAAGCTTGAGGGTCTTTCTTTGACTTCTGACATGGTTTTCATTACTCAGGTTGGTTTTTATCCTTAACAATTGGAATAAAAGTTTCTTTTTCTGCTTCTCCCACTAATCTGGTGAGCTAGCTTTGTAATGGCGTTAAGTTCTAATTCTTTTTTTATGCTTATGTACTTCATATTTATTAATAATGTCATTACACATTTTCTTAACTTAAGCTGTACTTTGGTTTTGCAGAGTGCGGGACGTTTGATGCGTGCGCTGTTTGAGATAGTACTGAAACAAGGGTGGGCACAGTTAGCTGAAAAAGCTTTGAACTTGTGCAAAATGATTAATAAGAGGATCTGGAGTGTCCAAACTCCTCTACGCCAATTTCATGGGATTAAGAACGATATATTGATGAAACTGGAGAAGAAAGATCTGGCATGGGAACGGTATTATGATCTCTCTTCACAGGAGTTAGGAGAGCTTGTTCGTGCCCCCAAGCTGGGAAGAACTCTTCACCGGTGCATTCACCAGTTCCCAAAACTTAATCTGGCTGCACACGTTCAACCAATCACCCGAACCATCTTGAGGGTTGAGCTCACTATTACTCCAGATTTTCAGTGGGAAGACAAGATTCATGGGTATGTTGAACCATTTTGGGTCATTGTAGAAGATAATGATGGTGAATACATTCTTCATCACGAGTATTTCTTGCTGAAAAAGCAGTATATTGATGAGGACCACACTTTGAGCTTTACAGTTCAGATCTCTGAACCTCTGCCACCTCAGTATTTTATCAAGGTAGTCTCAGACAGATGGCTTGGGTCTTTGTCTGTTTTGCCGGTTTCTTTTCGCCACTTGATCTTACCAGAAAAGTACCCACCACCAACTGAGTTGCTGGATTTGCAACCACTCCCTGTGACTGCTCTCAGAAACCCGTTATATGAATCACTTTATCAAGAATTCAAACATTTCAATCCTATCCAAACGCAAGTTTTTACTGTGCTGTATAATACAGATGACAATGTGTTGGTTGCTGCCCCAACTGGGAGTGGAAAGACTATTTGTGCTGAATTTGCAATTTTAAGGAATCATCAGAAAGGTAGTGAAAGTGTTATGCGTGCTGTGTATATTGCTCCTGTTGAAGCACTTGCAAAGGAGCGATATAATGAATGGAAAAAGAAATTTGGAGATGGTCTTGGTTTAAAAGTATCTATGCTGACTGGTGAAACAGCAACCGATCTGAAGTTACTTGAGAAAAGCCAGATAATAATCAGCACTCCTGATAGATGGGACGCATTATCTCGCCGTTGGAAGCAGCGAAAGCATGTTCAGCAAGTGAGCCTTTTTATTGTTGATGAGTTGCACTTAATCGGTGGTCAAGGTGGGCCTGTTCTTGAAGTGATAGTCTCCAGGATGAGATATATTGCTAGTCAGGGCCATGTTATTCGAATAGTGGCGTTATCGACATCACTTGCCAATGCTAAAGATTTAGGGGAGTGGATTGGTGCCACGTCACATGGTCTTTTCAATTTCCCGCCCCGTGTCAGGCCAGTGCCTCTTGAAGTTCACATTCAAGGTATAGACATAGCTAATTTTGAGGCCAGAATGCAAGCAATGAGCAAGCCTACTTATACTGCTATTGTTCAGCATGCCAAGAATAAAAAACCAGCAATTGTGTTTGTTCCCACAAGGAAACACGCCCGACTGACAGCTGTCGATTTGATGACATACTCGAGTGCCGAGAGTAAATATGCGGGTGCAGACAGTGGAGAGAAGCCTTTGTTCTTACTTCAGTCTGAAGATGAATTGGCTCCATTTATCGACCGGATTCGGGATTCCATGTTAAAGGAGACATTGAAATATGGTGTGGGGTATTTACACGAAGGTCTAAATGCCACTGATCAAGATATAGTGAAGACACTCTTTGATACCGGCTGTATTCAAGTGTGTGTAATGAGTGGTACTATGTGTTGGGGTATTTCTCTTCGTGCACATTTGGTGGTTGTCATGGGGACCCAGTATTATGACGGTCGTGAAAACGCCCACACTGACTATCCCGTTACCGATCTTCTTCAGATGATGGGTAACGCTAGTCGGCCTCTTGTCGATAACTCAGGGAAATGTGTTATCTTTTGTCATGCACCACGGAAAGAATACTATAAGAAGTTCTTGTTCGAATCGTTTCCAGTTGAAAGTCACCTGCATCATCATCTACATGATAATTTGAATGCCGAGATTGTTGTGGAAGTGATTGCGAACAAGCAGGACGCAGTTGACTATCTAACCTGGACCTTTATGTATAGGAGGCTCACCCAGAACCCTAATTACTACAATCTTCAAGGTGTCAGTCAAAGGCATCTCTCTGATCATCTATCTGAGCTTGTAGAGAACACATTAAGTGATTTGGAAGCGAGTAAATGTGTTAGCATTGAAGAAGATTTTGATCTCTCTCAAACAATCTTGGTATGATTGCTTCATACTACTACATCAGTTACACAACAATAGAACGATTTAGTTCTTCAATCACTAGTAAGACAAAGTTGAAGGGTCTTTTGGAGATTCTTGCTACAGCTTCAGAGTATGAATTACTACCTATTCGCCCTGGAGAAGAGGAGTTGATCACATAAGTTGATCAATCATCAGAGATTTCCTTGAGAACCCTAGATACGCAGACCCACATGTGAAGGCCAATGCTTTGCTACAAGCTCACTTTTCTAGGCAGGTGGTAGGCGGAAATCTTGGTTCTGATCAGCATGAAGTGCTTTTGTCTGCTAGTAGGTTGCTTCAAGCTATGGTTGATGTTATTTCAAGCAACGGCTGGCTTACTTTAGCTCTTCTTGCTATGGAAGTTAGCCAAATGATTACACAAGGCATGTGGGAACGGATTCTCCTCTTCTGCAGCTGCCTCATTTCACTAAAGATCTGGCAAACGATGCAAAGAAAATCCTGGAAATAGTATCGAGTCTGTGTTTGATCTGTTGGCGATGGAAGACGATGAGAGACGGGAGTTGTTACAAATGTCGGATGCACAACTGATGGATATCGCCAAGTTTTGTAACCGTTATCCCAATATTGATTTGACCTATGACGTGTTGGATAGTGACAACATTAGGGCTGGGGATGACATCACGTTGATGGTGACAATTGAAAGGGATCTAGAGGGTAGGACTGAGGTTGGGCCAGTGGATGCTCCAAGATATCCGAGAACCAAAGAAGAGGGGTGGTGGCTCGTTGTTGGTGATACCAAAAGCAATCAGTTGCTTGCGATTAAGAGGGTCTCACTGCAAAGGAAAGCTAAGGTGAAGCTTGATGTTACTGTTCCAAGTGAAGCTGGGAAGAAGAACTTTATGCTTTATTTCATGTGTGATTCTTACATGGGATGCGACCAGGAGTATGGCTTCTCTGTTGACGTTAAAGAAGCTTCTCCTGATGATGACAGTGGAAAAGAATGATTTGTAAGTATGGTTCTGAACTGTGTTGTCTTTTTGCTATTAAACGTTTGGTGTTTTTTATTTGTGGACTTGCGGTTTCATTACTGAATTTGTTTTCTTGAAATATGCAGCTTTAGGTTCTAGCATGTCTGTTATGTTGGGAGTTTGATTAAATACAATGTTCGATTACGTGGTATTAAATGAGGTATTTTTCATCTCTTCTGTCACCCGTTTTATGGAAATCTGTCCTATTTCTAGCGACTTTGTTGGCCGCGAGTTTTCCTAATCTTTTTTTCTTTGTTGCAATTTTCGAGTCTGGGAGCTAGTTTGTATGTTAATTTGGGTTAATATGATGTGTTTTCAGGTTTAAAGATACTCTGCACATGGGACCTTTGGTTTCTGAGACCTGATTACTAGATGTAGACTACTCCTGGACTCGATCAGGTTACGGCGATGCACTTGTAATGGCGTATGTACTAGTCATGTTTTCTTGTCTTTAGAGCATTAATATACTTTTTGGTGCAAAAATGTTATGGAACCGTAGTTTTGAGATGGTATCCTAATGGATAGATATAATGTGGATTTCGATTAGATCATGTTATTAAGTGTGCTTAGAGAGCAAGTACTATTATCACGTTGCTCCGCATGTAAAAGAAAGTGGGTTTATTGTTTATTGTTTCAATTCCATCTATCTTTTCTTTATGATCAGTTGCATCTCTAAGCATATCTTTTTTCAGGTACATTGGGTACTTAATAGGGATTTCATCTTTAATATTTAGGACCTTTCTTCTTCTACGTTATGCATTTGTTATGTTTGGCGCCGAAACTTTTACCTTTTTGACTAAAAAAGGCAAGTATTGTTCAAAGTTTAACGACTGCAGCTATTTCTATTGATGGCATATGTGTAATGGAGCCTTTTAAACCATTCAGTACAGGCATGTCATGTGCATGTTGCTCGTTTCTGAACGTATGAGCACGTTAAAGTGTTTGAGTGAAGCGATTACCAATCATTGCGAAGTGGAACTAATAATGCCAACTAATATAAGCGACTGTTCATTTGTTCAATCCAAACCTATTTGTCTAAAATCGGCCTCTTAAGACAGTCGAATCATAAACACATGCTAGCGAAAGACATAAACTTGTAAAAACAGATGCACAAACACAAAGATCAAACCAAAAAACAAACATATGCAACTAATATCATGACCAGAAATACTCAGTAATGAATTTGAAGGACATTTAACAACACAATTTGGAGATTTTCACTTAGCAAAAGCTTAGAAGACAGGATTAGGAAATTGAAATAGCACATAATTAACTTCTATTCGTGGGTGGTGTTACTTATATCAGCCTTCATAAGAGTTTCAATGCCAGGAGGAGGATCAAGAACATCTTCATATTCATCATCAACATCGTCCATTGCAAGTTTAGCAAGAAAGTGTGCGCACTTATTTTCCGCAGAAGTTATCAAGCTCAGAGTTATTCCATTTTTCTTGATTAGTGTCTGGCATTCTGATATTTTTGCTCTCAACTTGGGACTTTTTGTATACAAATCAGGTTTCTCAAGAATGTCAAAAGCAAACAAAGAATCAGTTTCCAGAGTGGCGTTTTGTAAACGTAGGCTATCGATTAGCTCAACTCCTTTAAACATGGCCCAAACCTCAGCATCCTTGCGTACCAAGCCAGTTCTAATATGACCCATGAATCCTCTGATCCAACAGCCTCTTTCGTCCCTCAAGATTCCACCGTAGCAGTTTGATCCATGATTTTCTTGGCTAACACCACTCGTGTTCAGTTTGTATGAACCTGCAAATTATGAAAGTCTTAATTCACGCACCCATAACAAAGAAATGATATTTTTCATCTACAATGGTCTCGAATAAGCCAATTTACCCAAGAAGAAAAGAAAGTTGGAAATGCTAAAGGTAGAAAAAAAAAAGGTCAAAATCAACTTTCTGAATAGAAACCGCCATCATAACCTTGAATAACTGATATGATATGTACTCAACAAGAAAACTAAGTTAAAAAATCAGTTTTTAAAACGACACGATACAAAGAAGAAAGCCAAGTTAAAAAAGTTTCGATCATTCATACCCATAGAAGAACCCAAATTCGGAAGTAGATTCACATAACTGAAGTTCAGCAAACAATGAGATACTTATAAGAGGGGAGGGATGCTTTTCAATTTCCATGCTTAGTCCTTTGAATTGCCTGGTAATAATGAGACACTTCAAAAATGACTTTTGGTCTATTTGGTCTTTTCCAGGAAATTACTTCTTTGAAAATGCAATAACTGTTAGATTTAACAGTTCATTAAACTCAGCAGCTTTTGTCAAGTAAATAACCAAACATCAAGGTTTCATACTTCTTAGGAAAAAACTAAAAACAGCACATACAACAAGATCCGTTACACCGTCACTACAAAGTTGAGAAGCGGAAATATAAATCCAACTTTTCACAATACCGCTAAAAGCTACTGATGCGATCCCAACTACAGCTGTTCTAATGACATTACATTTCAAAAGCCTTTTAACATCATACAAGTCTCGAAACTTCGCTCTTTATGTCATTTGCTTCAAAATGAAATCATCATCCAGGAAAGTGACGTTCATTGGCTTTGTTCTGTCACAGTATGCCTGTTCACTACATCGAGATACCCCTGCCAAAGACCAACAAATGAAAATTGGATTCCAGTTTATAATCAAATGTGAAATTTCCCGTCCACTCAAGCAGACGAAACCACAAAAACTATCAACTAATCTAGAAGTATTTTGTTTGGATGAGTTTTAAAAGCGAAATGAGTAGAACTTTGAAGAAAAGCAGAAGTAATACCTGCAGTATTCCAACAGCAGCAAATTTGTCACTTATCGTTTTTGTTTCTACTGGGTGGAAATTGAATGGCTTCAACAATACCTCAACATTCTGTTACGAAATAGAGCACATCAACCACTATCATGGCATAGTTACAGCTTACAAAATATGACTAAGTTATTACTGCGGGTTATATTATCAGTTAAACCCACAAAGCTACATCAGGGGGGTCGTATATTTTGATATTATATTTGTGATACAATTCAAAAAAGTGGACTAAAAAACGAATCTACATATACATATAAGTGCACACCTTTGTTGAGAAGCACTCTTCCCAAAAGGTATACGGAACTTCATCAAGTTTCCCAGTTTTAGTAAGGTCATCAACAAATACTTTCACTTGGGTCGCCTAACATAAGTTTTTACAGGAAAAAAAACAAGGTTAAACGGAGTATTTCCCAAATGTAAACAAAAAACTTAAGTTATAATATGATACTAAAACTTACATTGGGGCTGTTCTTTCGTCTGTCATACGGGTATCCAACAATAAAGCCCGACAAAGAGAGTTCATTTATCTGCACACAAAAAAAGAGAACGAAGTTTCAGTTTACAGGCACATGATTCCAAACCAAGCCTAATGCTACTCATTTTCAGATACAGGAAAATTGTAACAAAAGGGAGCAAGCAGAGTCCCGAATCACGAAAACCATGCACATCAGCAAAACTAACCAGATGTTGAAAGTCAAGTGCCATCAGATCAATATTGTTTTTCTTCCTAACAAGAACGCTGCAGGATATAAAAACAGCCAATATTATCTCTTGCATACAAAAAGCAGAATGATATTATAACCATACAAAAAGAAAGGGCTAGTAATTCCCATGAGTTGTAAGACATGGATTACAAGGCTTCCCCAGGTCTCGCCGGTAGGGCGTGATGTGCCTGATTACTCGCTACAAGGTCAGTGACCGATGCTAGTTGAGCCAAATCGGCCAAAAAAAGATGATTTGGTCAAAACTCGATCAAACTTGGCCAAACTAAGTTTGAAGTATCTGAACAAGTGTGTTAATGTTCGTAAACATATTTCTAGGGTCCTATAACATGGCATACATATAGGGGTGTTCGTTTAAGCTTATATGATTTCTGCGTATATTTCATAAGCCTCAATTTTCCGGCTTATTTTGAGACTTGTGGGTTTATATAAGTATATACTATAATAAGCCGGAAAATTTGAGCTTATGAAATATAACAAACAATGCAGTTGCAACAAAGTTAATATACCTTAAAGGTGAAGCAACTTTATTGTTAAAATCAGAAACCGCCAGTCCAACGTACTTATCGCCAACATCTAAACCAAGTAAACGGCCTCGTTCAACAGCAGGTATCTTGAGCAAGTCTTGGAATAAGTTGAGTGGCTTCATGTACCTCATCTATCAAATCCAATACTCATCAAAATCACTACTTTAAATACAATCCTCACATAAATTTTTTTCATATCTAGAATCTTTAACACTACCCATAAATTATAAAGCTGAAAAGATCATTAAATTATGCTTTTTTCTTGAAAATTTTGGTTTCTATAATATGAAAATGACCCACAAACGTAAAAGGCTTCGCGAATAAAATGCGGTTAGGTGCAAACAACCCTGAAGTGGTTACGCAAAGTCGCAAAACTAAAGGTTTTACCCACGTGAATTAGTCGGCCAAAAACTTAGAAACAAAGTTTACCCTAAAAAGAAAATGACCCACAGTAAAATAAAAATAAAAAGTACTAACTTTTAGAAGTGGAATGAGCAAATGTAACCCAATTGAGAGAAGAAAGGAAAATGGTAGAAGAGGAAATTCAAATCAAAGAGTTGAAAATTTGGTCAGTCAGTCAGTCAGGCATTTGTACAAACAGTTGGTGTGCATGTAAAAGAAATGGGACATGACACCAGCGTGTGTTTGTGTTATGTTGATTTCTTTGTGGGACCAGGTTCTTGCCTTTGTTTATAAGTTAATTCTTTTATTCATATTTTCTTTTGGATATATTCTAACATAATTATTTATTTTTAATAAAATAATATTTTATTAAGTGAATATTCTATTTGATCGGTTAAATATTGTTGTGATCCATTGCAAGCTATTTACATTTAAATAAATTAAATGAATATCCGCAGACAAGAACGAGATTTTATAACGTCGTAATTTTAATGATAAAAAAAAGTTTATGGGTTATAAATAAAAAATAATAAAAGTTTGAGAATTTGGGGATTAAATATAATGTTTTGAAACTTGGTTCGACCGGGGTGGTTCAATCGATTGAACTGTTCTTGTAGAAAATTTTTTGAAAAAACGGGTCAAATTAAACCAGGTCAACCCGCCTGTGTTTGAAGCGACTCGTGTCAACTCGGTTTTTGATGTATATTAATAGCGTGTTAATAGTTTCCGGCTTTGCATATGCTTTCCGAAAACAGTGTAAGGACTTCCTAAACATGTAGTATTGTGACCTGTAACTGGTTTAATAAGTTACTACTCCACATTTTCATTTTCTCAGATGGCCAAACCCAGATTTCAATGACCATGTTTTATGCCTATCTTGTTGAGGCTTTTATTTTAAACCTAGATTCTTCATGTAATGAAAGAACGTTTGACTTTAAACCCACAACAACAAATCTGCAACAACCCAACTCACAATCACTCGAATCTCAATCTCAATCCTCAATCCTCACAATCATTCCTCAACTCACAAAAACAATTAACTACAACAACCTCAAACCTATCTCCATATCCACAACAAGAAATGGATCTTAGTTTTTCTCCTCTTTATACTTGAATTGTTCTTAAAACAAATGCATAAGAGTGGAGCATGTATGCTAGCACACACATATGCAATTATAAGAACGATATCGTCCCAAAAGTAAAAGTCTTACACACAACATGTATAGCAAAGACAATCACGAATTCTCAAATCATATTATGAAAATGCACACGCACACGACCAATGCACTTTCGGTGATCCAAGCTGACTCACCCAAGCATGATCCAGGTAACTACCCCCATCATTCCATGATTCCTCCCGAATTAAGCATAGTTGACGGTATGCATAATTTAATAATAACGATGGAATGCTCGGGCTAATCGACTTGTACCATGTTTGGGGTTTTATAAAAACTTAGAAACATTATTTTGGTTATAGTTGAGTTTTTTATTTTAGAAAACCGATATTCTCTGTAACCTTAAGCTCTGATACCATTCTGTCACGCCCAGTCAAAGGCGGAAACGCACAAGCTTAATGTCATGGTTTCATACCTTACATTTCGACAATAGTTTACAACATTTCAAAATATCTCTCAACCATTGTTTGATAATAGCAGCACTATCACGAATTCTTAACTCATATTATGCAAATGCACACACATACGGCCAATGCACTTTCAGGTGATCCAGGCTTCGACTCCACCCAAGCATGATCCAAGGTAACTACCCCCATCATTCCATAATTCCTCCTGAATTAAGCATAGTTGACCAGGCTATGCATAATTTAGAAATAACGATGGAATGCTCGGGCTAATCGACTTGTACCATGTTTGGGGTTTTATAAAAACTTAGAAACGTTAGTTTGGTTATAGTTGAGTTTTTTATTTTAGAAAACCGACATTCTCTATAACCTTAAGCTATGATACCATTCTGTCACACCCCGTCAAAGGCGGAAACACAAGGCGTAACTGAGAAAGGCACAAGCTTAACATCATAGTTTCATACCTTACATTTCGACAATAGTTTACAACATTTCAAAAGATCTCTCAACCATTGTTTGATAATAAACACATGTCTTTCTGAAATCGCGTTGTCTTGGAAATATAGTAGATGTGATGAAAAGTAAGGTAACTCTGATGCAATGCCTACAAAATACCTTAATAACGATCACCTAAAAATGGTACTAGAAAACGTCAACATAAAATTGGGGAGCTCGTAGGTTTAAATGTAAAACCACGAAGTTGTGAATGCTACAATGATGGACAATAGTGAGCAAGATATACTATTATAAGCACAAAATAAATCAATAATGTTCGCGCCAATTGTACCTACCACGATTGCACACATACAAATTGATAACTTGTGGGAGCTACCACGATAGTAATATCATATGATTCGACTCAAACGGAGTTAAACGATTCATGCATGCTTGTCCACATAAGTATAATCACACAACAAAAGTAGATAATCGCAATCAAGAACACAAAAATTGTCCAAAAACATGAAAATAGTAAGTCAGAGCATGGAAACATTTAAAAACATCATTTGAGTACCATTTGCACCCCAAGGAAAACATATTTAAAAAGGGACTACGAGAAATCACCTCAAGTAATAGCAATAGAGTCGAAACGAATAGTCGACGGAAGAAGCTAATGATACTCGGCCACAACCTAATAATAAGTGTCTAGTCTTAGAAATACACTATGTATATTTATGAGAATGCATATGAGTTTTCAAAAGTATTTGTATTGTTGTTTCAGATCATTGTTTGTGTTGTGCCTTTTATGTTTAAATAAAAAAGAAGGCGTCAAAGTGCACATGATATATCATATATATTTTAAGGAAATAGTCAAGTGAAACGAAATAAACAAGAAAAAGCAAAATATACATTAAATGAGAAAAGAGATTGAATATAAGACAAGCGTATAAATATACATTAAAATGTACGAGAAAATATATAATATACACCTCATATATTATAAGAAAAATATATAGTATATATACTATATATATTATATAGGAAAATAATAATTTTATAACGAATATAAGACAAATGTACGCATCGAAAGTACATACTATATGTATAACGATGCCCGAGAAAAAAAGAAACCAATATACGCCGTCGTTTTAATTCTACGAGAAAATATATAATATACACCTCATATATTATAAGAAAACAAATAACATATAGTAAATATGTTTTGGCAATTTATCGGACGCAACCCCAAATTAAAACGGATAGAAGATATTCACATTATAACGGGCAATAAAAATTAACGGTTAATATGTTTTAATACAAGTATAAATATAATAGTCATTTTGTAACTAAAATAGAGTAAATAAATAAAATATGCTTTTGTCTTGTAGTGGGATAATAAAATAATAATATTTTATTATTTCGTCTTCTTGTCGCGTTTATAAAAGATAGTAAATATTATGTATATAAGTATGAGGAAAATATTGCGTGCATCAACAAAGTAGGCAATTGTCTGCTTTACTTTGTAAAAAAGTTAACACATATACAACTAAGCCCATACATCATCTCATATGTACATGTTTCCCCTCTCCTTTTACAAAGGAAAGCAGTAACTTTCCTGCTTGAAAAAGCATGTAAGATTTCCCCATAAGTATGTAAGTTATATGTAGTCATGTTTAACCATAGTACTAATCTCTACAAAATAATGAAATTTCGTCTTTTTGTCGAGTTTTAAGAAAAACATGTTTTTGCAAAATATTTCTGAGTGTGAGATTTTGATAAAAATTGGCATGACCCGTTCGATTATATTTATTTTCCAAAAGTCGTAGACTTTTATTATAACACTTTTCCAGACAATTATTTTCCGACAAAATCCCAAATCATCTCCTTCAAATTCACATTTTATTCCAACACGACCCATCAATTAATTTCAACCAATATAATCCCAAATTTCTCCAATAACTCAAAAGTATTCCGATTCGATATGTATTATATTCTAAGTTACTCCAATAAGTCTCAAACACACATTTATTAGTTAATGGGCCGTATGGACCAATTAATAAAAATTAACAATTAGATAGATTTTAGTATATTTCAAGCATAAAAGTATTTTATTATATTATTATAACCTTTTAATCATAGTTATTTATATAAAATATACTTATAAATATATATATATATATATATATATATAAATATATAAAAATATATATATTTATATGAATTCGGTTTCGGTTCGGTTTTGGTTCAAAAAACCCATAACCGAGTTAACATAATCGGGGTTCGGTTTTAGCAAATTCGTTCGGTTATTAGTTCGGTTCGGTTATTTTCGATTTGGTTCGGTTTCGGTTTTCGGTTTATTCGGTCTTTTCGGTCACCCTATCAAAAAGTCAAAAGTATTCGATTCGATATGTATTATATTTTAAGTTACTCCAATAAGTCTCAAACACACATTTATTAGTTAATGGGCCGTATGGACCATTAATAGCCCAATAATGTTTAGTCCATTTTAAGTCCACTAGTTAACTCAACTCAAGTCCAATATAAAATACAATAGTTAGCATAATGTTTAGTCCATTTTCTTAGCTCCTTTTCAAGCCCAATAATATATCAAGTTTAGCCCAATAACACTCCCTTTAGGAACATATGATCATATGTACTATATGCATGAGTTTTATGATGTATTATCACCTTTATACCCTTGTAATGAGGTTTATGACTCAAAACGTGATCAAACACAAGTTTCACTTTTAAATGTTACGTTTTCAAAAAGTGTCCAAAAGTTAGTTTTGCTCAACTTTAATTGTTCATAACTTCTTCGTTTCTTATCGTTTTGGGCCGTCTGAAACTCCAGTGTCAAGTATGCCGCGATGACTTTAAAAAGTTAAACTGTAGCTATGAATGAATCTAAGCCCAAGGCCCTCGAAAACAAGCCCAAAACAGGTCAGTCTCAATTGTTGTAAAAACAGGACAGGGGCTGTTTTTAAGATTTTCGGGTCTTAAAACGGCCATATCTCTTCGTTATAAGTCCGTTTTTGCTCATTCAACTCTCCAAACGTAGCTAAAAATATATATTTTCAAAATATCAAGGCCATTGGTCATGTAAATACTTTTATGTCTATGAGATTTTGGTCGAAAACAGGGCTGATCTGTTTGTAATTTTGAGGCAGAAAACTTATTCAACTTCTCGTGTTCATAACTTGCTCAAAAATGGTCCGTTTAGGGTGTTTCAAGTTGCCACGTTCAATTATATGTGTCTACTAAACGAAACTATTACGATATCATGCTCAATCTACCTTTAAAGTGCTCAAATTTACGAAAAATGTTCGAAAGGACAGATTTGATAGTTAATCTTGTTTTACATATGAAAAATAGTTAGAAAATTCCACAAATCACGAAATTTAATCGAGATCATCCCGAGATTATACTTACTGTGGTAAGAAGGGTTTTCCATAAAAATGATTTTTGATCCATGTTTTACTTGCTTATAGTTCAGTTATTAAAAGATAGTGTTTTTAGGTTTTATAAGCTTGTTTTTCAAAGATGTTTTCAGCATACAAAGTGTAAATGGTGATATGATTTGAACTTAAAAATGATATGTTTATAAGCTTGTTTTTCAAAGATGTTTTCATTAAAATGTTTGAAAAGGTACCCTTAGGCTTATTTACATACAAAGTGTAAATGTGTTTATAAGCTTGTTTTTCAAAGATGTTTTCATTAAAATGTTTGAAAAGGTACCCTAAGGCTTATAGCTAGTTGTGTTGCTGAGTTTATTTATAGTTAGTTTTAGTGATAGTTAAGCAAGAAAGTTGACCCAAAAGTACTTCATTTTTCTTGCTTTGAATATTTGCTAACAAAATTGGTGTTTGGCCTGTGTGTTGGTAAACGTCGGGGAAGTTTGGTGTTAAAACAATTTATTTATTTATTTATTTATTTATTTATTTATTTTTATTTTTTTTTTCACGGAAGTGTTTTCTTAATCTCTTTAACGTAAATGTAATGTTTCATAACTTGTTATTTAGAACCTTTGTTAAAATAAATGGCTGGCATTACACCAATTTATAGATCTCGCCACCAAGACTTCTAAGGATCACAAAATGTAGTCGCTATAAATTGGCTTATAGCGACTACATGTAGTCATTGTGAAAACGAAATTTTCAACTTTCTTGCCCAGATCTTTGACCAGAACTTTTAAGGACTACAAGGTAACTTATAGCGACCACATGAGGTCGTGGTCGCTATAAGTCTTCTACACGAAAAATATAAATTTATTGAAAAATTATGACTTTGACCCAAACTATAAGAACTACAATACATGCAGTCGCTAAATGTTTGGTGACGAAACCCAAAAAGTCAAGAAAAAAGTCTAACTTTGACCCGATTACATGTATTCCCTAGAAGTAAGGTGACTATGAAAAACTTTTGTTTATTAAAATTTTTTACATTTTCGTTGGCGAGAAGGTTTGGCGCCAAACTTTTAGCGACTACACGTAGTCCCTAAAGGTGACCCAAAATTTAATTTATTTTTTAATTTATTAAGAATGATTTCAATGAATTAAAAATGATTTATAAAGATTTAATTATAAAAAAACGTAAGTAAATCGAACGGGCTCAAACCGCACCAACGTTTGTTAAAAACGTTAGCGTGTTTCGTTCTGTTAGCGTTTTTGTTCTGTTTGCGCTTTTCATATGGGGTCTAAGTTATATTGCAAAACTTTATACCTTAATAATGGCACCATGCCTTTTTATGATAGAGTATTGTTTTGTTGAAGATAATTGCTATTTTAGGAAACATGTAGGTTTTGTACAAAGTGCATGTATTACTTTTGGTGATTACATGATTGCACATAAATTGGAAAAGGCCTTTTGTTAAGGGAGACCAAGAAGTTATAAATGTATTTTATACTTATTGATGAATATAAAAAAACCGAGTCTGTTTTTTTTAAAAGATATAAAGAATGGTTAATTTTGATGGAAGATGCCACTTTTGATCAGTGTTTTAAAACCTGGTTCAACCGGTTGAACCGGGAACCGGAGTGATGACCGGTCCGTTGTGAGCCGGGTTTCTACTGAAAATAAAACCGGATTGAACTGCCGGGTTTTGGTCAACCCGGGTTGAACCGCCGAGCCGGAAACCGGCCGGTTCAGTCTATATTAATCTTGTTAGAGCTCAACTGTTGTGGTTTCAATTTGTGTTAATGTTGACGTAGAGTAAAGTGACATACTGAGAGGTTTCAAAGTCCTTTTCCTTTAACTTTGACCTTAAATATATTTGTTTATGTTATATAAAACTTAATGAAAATTATACAAATGAAAATACATTTAAAAACTTAATTCATCCATATATCTTGCATCAAGTATTATATAACACGAACAAAAATATTTAAAGTCAAAGTTGAAGACAAAAGACTTTAAAAAGTCATAGTGGACACTTAATGTGGGACGGAGGGAGTATAAAACAGATACTCTTGCCTTTTGACTTGAAATGAATATTTACTTTTTAAACATGTACTGTAAGTACTTACATGATTTTCCTTCTTTGATGTCAAAAAACAATGAAGATTGGTTTGATATTAGGCATAACTATAAGAAAGTGTATTGTTTTCATCTTATAAACTAAAAGTGCATTACAGTTTCTATATGTAAAACTTCTATTACGGTAATCTTTTTTTTTTTACATAAAACCGGTTTGACCCGGCAACCGGTTGAACCGGTGACCCGGTGAACCGGCGACACGACCGGGTCAACTAAAAACCCGGGTTTTAAAACATTGCTTTTGATGCATCAAAATGATACTTGGGTCTATGATGTGTGGTCTAAAAGTACGTCTAACAACATGAGATCGAGTGACATGTTTCTAATCGAATGATTACGATAAACAAAGGTAAGTTGCATATTACACATCAGAGTGAAAACAAAATTACTTTGAAACTCCTTTTTCCTTGTGAATATAACAAGAGACACTTGAAATTTAGAAATAAAGTTAAATAACTGCTAACAAAAGATGCAATAAGTAGACGTCCTGCATGTGTTGTAGTGGAGAAGGACATTTTAGCAGGTTGGAGGTGTGACCCAAACAAGACTTTCAACATAGGGAATGATAATGGTTTCACCAGCAATCCGATGGATAACTTTATCACCAACACACCGTTGATGAATAGTATTCTGGAAGGGTTTAACCTTGTTGAATGGTGCAGACGGATGGTACACATGTATATCTTCCTTACAATCTTTATAGATGAAGTTGTTTTTCAATGTGAACCCATACGGATATATATTATCTTTATGAAAATGTGAAAAACCATTCTTCACCCATGATCCATTCTGATCCATGACCCACACCTCACAGGCACCAGCACATGAAATCACACAAAGCTCTCCGCCAAAAACTCCCAGTTCAACCCTCCCACGATAATGATCACCTACTGCGTTCATAGGATCTGGAAGAGATATCTCGCTGAAAGACTCGGCAGCCAAGTCAAATGCTACTATACATTGGATGTCCCTCAAGTCATCATAATCAGAGCCACAAAGCCAATGAAAATATCCATCTGCATTAACATGGATGATCCTATCGTTACGCAAGTATTGATAATGAGAGAAAGGACTTTGGGTGATTAGTTTCCAGCAACCTGATCTCATACTATAAACTTCCACTTCTAACCACTCTACAGACTCTCCATGATCAACCTTTATAATCTTGACAATTTTGTAATCATCATTCTTAGGATCAAAACCGAACCCAAAATAATACCAGTACAAGGAATTAGGATTTGAACGCACTGGGGTACTAGCATATGGCGGGACCGTTAATAGCGTGGATAGAGAAGGGTTCCATACGTGAATGACAATATTATCAATATCATCATTATCATCATAGTCACCGACATGAAAACATATTAAGCCATTAGCAGAACCAATAACAAAGATTTCGTTTCTCTGAACCTCTTCAGATGGGAAATTAACAGGAAGCTTGATAAAATTAATGAGTTCGATATCCGGAGATGCAGAAGAATGTGCTCTAAAAGTAAGCCAGCGGTTGTACACTAATAGAATTTCATCTTTATCGTTATTGTTGATCGAACGACGAAGATGGGATTTAATAAAGTTGGCTTCGCGTACAAGGGTATTCCATCTTTGACAAACGCACCTCAGTTGAACAATATTTTTTGACGGTAGCCGGATTAGAATTTCGATTGTAATATCGTCGCACAGTTTCTCCATAACCCTACTTCTTGTTATGAAAACGCATACAAACACCTATTTTTATAGACGAGACTTAAACCCTAAATTACGTAGAGAATATCATAACTCGTATCAATTTCAATATATATATATATATTGAACATGTTACCTAAAAATAATAATCTAAAGATCGACTTATTTCCTTTATATAAATCCCACAAAATATACCTTTCCATGTTTATTTTCACCTTCCATATTAAATTTTCAATATCCTTGTGCCTTCATATACATGCACCAATTCACCTTATATTGGAATATTGATCAAGATGACCCACAGTAAAAAAAAAAAAAAAAAGTTGTACCTTTTTAGAAATGGAGTGAGGCAAATGTAACCGAATTGAGAGAAGAAAGAAAAATGGTAAAAGAGAAAATTCAAATCAAAGAGTTGTTATCCCAAGGAACACTTTCACTCATCTTATATCTCAGTGCTACGTCAGTTTTATCTCTTCTTTCACTTTCGCTCACCTTTTTGTGGATACCTTATCTCCCATTTTTTTTAATAATTACGAAATTAAAAACGTAAACGTAAACATATAAATGCAAAAACGTAAACATACGAAATATGAAACTTTTACATATAAATTAAAAACATTACACAGACTTCTGAAATTAAAAATATTACATTAAAAATTGAAATTAAATATTACGAGACAAATGTTCGACCAAATCAGCACGAAGGTTTTGATGCATTTGATGTGATTGTACCTCATAACTTTTCGCATTTCTTCATCGGATCGTATGGAGTCATTCCGTTTATGTGCTTTCTCCGAGTACCATTCGGGAGATATTGCCATTTTTTTTATCTTTTCGAATCATATTATGTAATATGATACATGTATACACCATATTCATTATTCTTTCTTTTTTCATTATTTTTGTGGGATTGGCAAGTACCACCCGTTTCTTCTTCAAAACACCAAACGTCCGTTCTACATCTTTCCTTTCCGATTTCTGCACTTGCTTATACCAGTGTTGCAAAAAAAGGTCTACAAGGCCGATTAATCATCGATTAGGTGCTACTGGGCCATCGACCTTACCGATTTGTGTAAATCGTTCAACAAATCGGTCAACCATGGTCAACGGTTGTTAATGATGGTCAAACTTGCTGAAAACTTGCAAATCTTGCCAGAAAATACCCTAAACTCACCGTAAATTAGTTTTAATCATCTTATAGTCACTTTTTATATCTGTTATAAAATGTTTTTCAAAGAAAATTTTGCCCAGAATACCAAACCTCATCTTAAATACCAAAAACTTGCCAAAAATGCCAATACGATTAGTCACCGATTCGTTATTTTTGCAACCCTGAACAAATGTAATAACTTATAGTCGCTGTTTATATCTATTACAAGAAAATTTTAAGGAAAATATTTGCAGGTATACCCTTAACTCACCAGAAATACGCAAAACTTGCCAAAAATGCCAATCCGATTAATCACCGATTAATCCGCCTAGAACGATTACAAGTCGTTGGGAATTATGTGAAGTCGATTATCTTGATATTAATGCCAAAGTGTTTCTCTTGAAGTGAAGTGGATTCTGCAGAAGACTTATTCTGTGAAGAATAATAGTGATTAGTTTATTTCTGCAAGTGTTTATTCAGTATTTAGTTTATTTAGTGTGGATATACATGAGCTTTATTAGGAAGTGATTGTATATCTTTATTAGTTTTATGATTATCGTTTCTTGGGAAATGGTTTAGCGATATTGTTTAGGGTTCCTTATCTATAAAGGAACACATTAGAAAGGTTTATGTACCGATTGAAAAACTCGGTTTTAGTTAATATAAAGATCCATAGAGGATCAAGAAGTTCTTAGTTATTTACTTGTGTTTATATTCACCGATAAACATTAGTTGTAGAGATTGTCTTTTATGGTGCTTGTGATTACATAGGCATACATAACGATCCACGAGCTCAAGATCTATCAAGGTCTTTGTCTGTTTCAACAAGTGGTATCGAGCCTCGTGAGAGTCTCTACGATACTAAGGACAAGCTTTTCTAAACACCCTTACAACCATAACAAAAACATCATGCCCGGTTCGAGATCGTCGTCATGAACTCACCAACAACCAAAACTCCACCCATCTGCAAAGAACTAAGTCTATCTAATAGCAATGCTAAGTTTCCTTACCTTAAAAGGGAGGAATATGATCTTTGGGCTATGAAGATGCGAATCGGATCTCCAACATTGATTGGAATCTATGGCGGTAATTACGAAGGGAGCAGTTTGAAGAGAACTACCAACGATCTTCGCCGGTAATATGATTAATGTTCCTCCCAAAACTGCTTTGAAGAGCTATTGGCGATTCGAGAGAAAACAAAGGTCGAACTATTCTTTTGCAAGCTATTCACGAGGATCACTTGAGTGATTTTCACTTCATGCAAGATGCCAAGGATATATGGTTAGCTATTAAGGCGAAGTTCGGTGGGAATGAGGAGTCTAGAAGATGAAGAAGTCCATGCTTGACAACAGTTTGGGACTTTCGGATCTCGAGGAAGGAATTCACAAGGGCTATGATAAGTTTCACAAGATCTTAAGTCAGTTGAATCGACTCTGATGACGGATAATGATGATTTGTAACTCTAAGTTTCGAGGTCCTTACCTCCATCCTCGGCTACATGTGAGCATAGCTTTAAAAGCTAAAGGTGGTTTGGACATGATGACTTTTGATGAGCTTTATAACAAACTTAAAGCTCTTGAACATGATGTTAGAAGCCCTTTTCGATCATCTTCATCGCTAGTCATCTCGCATTTGTTGGAGCCTCTACTCCAAAGTCAAGCTATTTTCCAAGCTCATATCCATCATCATCTAATCTCGCTCCTTCATCAAGCTCTTCCTAGATCCGGTGGAATTATGGAAGATGTACTTGAACCTTCTTTGTTGATTATGATCCTCGGCAGAACCGGCTTATGAGGATTTTGATCGGTGGACCCGCTTGACATGGAAGAGATGAAGTGAAGTGGCAAGTGGCCATGATTTCCATGGATATCAAGAACTTTGAGCGCAGTCGGTAGAAGATTTGGGTTCAAAGGACGTGATCCGACAAGGTTTGACAAAGGAAGGTTAAATGCTTCACATGCCAACGGATGGGTCACTTTTCCGGAGAATGCAAAGACAGAAAGTGGTGATGAGACAAGATACTCCACTTATCGCCAGTGTCGAAGGATGCGGGAAATTCAAAAGGATCAACCGCTTTGGTCACTCTTGATAGCAATGTGGATGGGAAACAACATGAAGAGGATGACAATGATGGTTACGAGAATGTTGGGTTGATTGCAGTCGTACTTGAGGAGGATAGGCATGATCGATTGCCTTGATGGGCATCTCTCGGTACAAAACCTGTTTGTTTGGTTGTAGTGAGCGTTATAATGAACTCAAACAAGCTTATGATATTATGGAACCAAAATATAATGAATGCTATGTGGAAGTAGAAGCTTATAAGCAGGCTTTAAAAACACTAGAAAGACAAAAGGTTTGGTTACAAAAGAATGAAATAGCTTATGGTGAGAAAATAGGTGTTTTAGAAAGAGATCTCGAATGTGCTACAAATGAATTAAAATGGTGCGAGAAGTTAAAAGCGGATGTAGAGTCGGAAAATCTAGAGCTTAAGGAGAAACTTAAGGAGGAAATTGCTAGGAATAATGAGTGGATGATGAATGGTAGTAAGTTAGCTAGTCTCATTTATAGCGATCAAGCTCCCAATTCTACAGTGGCTTTAGGTTTTAAGAAATATGTAGGCCTAGAAGCTAGAGATGACACACGTAGATCTACACCAGCAGGCCTAGCACATTTTGTGAAAGAAGGTGACCTACATGTCGTTCGTGGACCAATTAGAGGTGAGCACATGCCCATTGACCTTTCCACTACTAATGACTTTGATGGATCACACCATCAGTATGGCAAAAGGCAAAAGACTTGCGGACCTAATACTTCTACTAATGACTTTGTCTCTTGTGTTAACAAAGACAAGTCCTCCAAGCAAGGGTCTACAGAGTGTGATTCAAATGACAAGTCGACCTTCCCAAGTCGACCTTCCTAAGTCTTCACCCACTGCACCCAAGACTACCAATAAGCATGACAGAGTTCTTTGCCAAGGAATGCCCTTCCAAGACAGTTGCCTCAAGACTTGCTTTTAATTCTTTGCATAATAATCTTGTTAAAACAATTCTTTTCATGGTTTTGGTTTGAATACTTTTGCTTGTAAGAATACTTCTTTTGGTTTGAATAAATCTTCTCTTGAAGAAATGTTTTGTGTGTGAAGTAAATCTCATTTAATTAAGGATTGTGATTATCATGAGCAAAGAATGAGTAGGTGTGGTGATTCTAGGAAATCTAGACCAATGTGGAACAATGTTAATGCTATACCACCTTATGTTCCACAAGTCGCTAATTATAATACTTCTTTTCCTTGGAGAAGATCTTTTGGAAAACCATATGTTCAACCAACCGGTGAATATTTTAAAATGGTTTTGGCCTCGATATGTTAACCCTATGACTAATGGGAAAGGGTATTGAATCTCGTGTCAAGACCTCGTGAGTTGTTCTTGAATAAACAGAGACCTAAGTTTCATTGGAAACCCAAGAACAATAGTGGATCTTATACTTCTACTTGGCACAACTCATATGATCCACAAGGCGGGTTCAAGTCAAGAATGACTTGAGCCTCCATAGTGTACTAATTCTTTGTATATTTTTGTTGTTGTAGGATCATCCCTTAAGCATAAAGATGTTGGAATTGTTGGCGGTGGTTGTTCTAGAAGTATGTCGTGAAGCAGGGACATGATGCATAACTTTATACCTATTGAAGGTGGAGGCAATGTAACCTTTGGAGGAAGTGATGGACGAATTACGGAAAAGGGACCATCAAAACACCACACTTGGACTTTGAGAATGTTTATTATGTTAAGGAACTTCAACACTTTAATTTGTTCTCGGTCTCACAAATCGTGACACTAAGAACAAAGTACTCTTCAACGAGGATGAATGTCTTGTCTGTCTAAAGACTTCAAACTCCCGAAGATACTTCAATTCTCTTCAAGGTTCCTCGTAGTCACAATTTGTATACATTCAACTTAACTAATGTCAAACCAAGGTGACTTAACATGTTTGGTGGCTAAAGCATCGTGGATGAGTCCACCAAATGGCATGTAGAAGGATGGCCCATGTCAATTTCAAGACCATCAACCAGCCTCTAAGTCGGGCCTAGTTCAAGGACTTCACGCCAAAGTATTCACCAATGATCATAAGCGTGTTGCATGCAACAAAGGGAAGCAACCAGAGCCTCCTACAAAGGTGTTCTGTTATGCTAGTAACCATTATTTCGAACCTCTTCACCGCTTCATATGGATCTTTTGGTCCAACTAGAGTGAGAAGCATTGATCATAAATATTTTTGTCCGGTGATCACCGATGGATTTAGTAAATTTTGTTGGGTATTCTTTCTAAGGACAAAAGATGAAACATCCGAAATATTGAAAGACTTCATTACCCTTATTGAGAATCGGTTGAACAAAAAGGTGAAAGGAATTAGGTGTGATAATGGTACGAGTTCAAAATGCCATTCGATAGAACTCTGCGGTTAAAGGGAATCAAAGGGACTATAGCACTCCAAGAACCCTCAACAAAATGGGGTGGCGAGAAGAAAAATAGAACCTTAATAGAAGTGCAAGATCAATGCTAGCGACTCTAAACTTCCTACCATGTTTTGAATTTGGTCATTGGTACGACTTGTTATGTACTCAATAGAGTGTCCATTACTAGACCACATCTTAAAACACCATATGAACTTCTCTTTGGAAAAGTTCTCATTATTCATTACCTTAAACCGTTTGGTCGTCGGTGACAATCTTAAATACCGGTGATCCTTTGGGCAAATTTGATGAGAAAGGCGATGATGGCTACATTGTGGGGTATTCGCTCATAGTAAGGCATACTGAGTTTATAATGTATCTGCAAAGAAGATTGAGGAGACATTGAATCGAGGTATCTTGAAGACAAGCCTAATGTTCAAGGCCGGGGTCATGTTTGGTCATTTGATCTTGACTACTTGACCGATTACTTGGGTTATGCTAGACATAAGGTCGATCAAAATGCGATTCAAGCATCTCCAACTCCTAATTCGGACACTTTGGATGCTCATTCGGCGATGGTCCGATGATGAACAACCCATTGTAGTGCCTTCCTTCTCTCCTAACAATTTTGTAGGTGACACTTCTAAAGATTATCTTGATGTGTGTGAAGATGAATTCTATTATCTTGAGGACCTTGCCGATGAAGAAACAAGAGTATGCGACCAATTTAGATCTTTGAGAGGAATGTTGAAAATAGTACAAATGATTCACTCGTGAAACTTCAATTCTGCGAAGATAGTTCTGCTTTCTCCTCACCTCTCCAATTCGGCCGAAAGACATGGTGCCACTACTCCTAGTTTTACTAAAGTGTCAACAGATCTTGGTGAACCTTATACAAGATTTCCAAAACCTTCAGATCTTGGTCATCATCAACCTAAAGCGGGCATCTTCAACACACCTTCTTATGATAATCGACTTTGAACCTACAAAGTGACTAATCTTGATTCTTCCATTGATGTCAACACCACCACTACTACAAGGATCAAAAATGTTCATCCACAGTCTAATATTATTGGTGATCCTAATGCACCGTTAGAACAAGAGGTACGTGGCGTTCTAAATATGGACGGTGGCTTTTGTCTCTTATGTTTCAAATCGTGAGAGACAATCACACGACTATCAACATTGTCTGCTTGCTTGTTTCTCTCACAAGTGGAACCAACCGGTGTTATTCGTGCTCTTGAAGACTCAAGTTGGCTTGAAGCAATGCGAGATGAGATGCAACAATTTCAAAATCGGCAGGTTTGGATATTGGTACCACTACACGATGGTAAGTATGCTATTGGGACAAAATGGATTACGAAAAATAAGAGAGATGCTAGAGGTGTTGTCATTAAAAACAAAGCGAGATTAGTTGCACAGGGTTATAGACAAGAGGAGGATAGATTATGATGAGGTGTTTGCACCGTGGCAAAGTTGAAGCTATACGGATTTTCTTAGCTTATGCATCCTATATGGGCTTTATGGTCTATCAAATGGATGTTAAAGGAGCCTTCTTGTATGGTGAAATTGAAGAGGAGGTGTATGTCACTCAACCTAAAGGATTTGAAGATCCGGATCATCCTAATCATGTGTATAAGGTGGTCAAAGCTCTCTATGGACTACATCAGCACCCGGGCACGGTATGCTAGGCTTCTACATTTCTGTTGAAACATGGTTACGTAAGAGGTGCAATTGATAAGACTCTTTTCCTAAAGAAGAATTCCACCGACATTATTCTTGTGCAAGTGTATGTGGATGACATTATTTTGGATCCACAAAGGAAGCTTGGTGCGGGGAGTTTGAGGAGCTTATGAAGGAGAGTTTCGGATGAGTGCAATGGGAGATGACTTTCTTTTGGGTCTTCAAGTTCAGTGAAACTGATGGTATCTTTATCGGTCGGGACAAATATGTGAGGACATCTTGAAGAAGTTTGGTATGGAGGGTGTAAGGATCTGCTACTACACCTTATGAAGCTCCAAAGTCAAAGACCAATAATGAAGTGATCCACCCGTGAATGTTCATTTGTACAGGTCTATGATTGGGTCTTTGATGTATACTGACTTCCAGGGCTGATATTACTTTTCTTTGTGAGTGTTTGTTCACGACATCAAGTTACTCCACCGACTTCCCATCTCAATCTTTGTTAAGAAGATCTTTAAGTACCTTAAAGGCCAACCTTTTCTAGGTCTTTGGTACCCAAAAGAGTCTCCTTTTAAGTTGGAAGCTTATAGTGATAGTGACTATCTTGGTGCTAATCGGATAGGAGGTCCACCACCGAGGTTGCCAATTCCTTGGAAAGAGATTGATTTCTTGGCAATGCAAGAAACAAACTATTGTGGCTACCTCATCTCTTGAGCGAGTATGTGGTCTGCTTGCTAATTGTCGTGGACAAGTTCTTTGGATTCAAAATCGGTTGTTGGATTATGGGTATAATTTCATGAACACAACAATTTTTATTGATAATCAAAGTACCATATGCATTGTTAAAAATCCAGCTTTTCACGGTCGAACAAAACATATTGAAATCGGGCACCACTTTATAAGAGATGCATATGATAAAATTTGATAAATGTGGTCAAAATTCATCTGATGATAATGTGGCGGATCATAACAAAGGCTTTTGAAGGACCAAGGTTTCAACACCTTGTGGTCCATATTTGCATGTTAACCCTTAGCGCAAAGTTTAAGGGGAGGCATAGGCCTCGGGGAGGCATATGCCTCGGGGAGGATTTGTATAACTTTGCATTTTGCTATGTAATTTTGTATATTTGATAGATTTTAACTAACTCTAACCTCGCTAATGTAAGTTTAGTGTGTTTCTTTGTTGGTTTGTGTATATTTGTGTGTTTGTTTTGCGTATAGTTGTCCCCGATCGGTTGAGATATGGTCATGAAAGCTTAAGTGGTTTCCATGAATTCATTATCTTTGAAGTGTGCTATTTGTTTCCTCCTGAAGTTGAAGTATCGGGTTATATGATTCAATCAAAAGAAGTGCGAAGCAAATAGATCATTCATTCATTCAAGATACAGATTCTACTTCACATTACAGTACTAGCAACATCAAAAGCATCTACATGATCTAATAATTCTAATCTATTACATATCATCTATTCCAACATCTAAAGATGAGCACGATGAGTATGGCGGCTCACATCTTTCACACTAATAGCTGTTGGATATGCACGATCGCTCACATCTTTTGGCACTAAATGCTGGCTATGCCTTTGTGAAAGCATAACCAACTCTAACAGATGCTAAGGATCAAAATGGAGAGGATGGATTGATGAAAACGAAGAAGCTGAAGCTGATTGTGGCAGAGAGATGAGACTGAAAGATTTTCATTTATGTATCATCTACTCTTTCAATCATACATCAACTTACATCATTTTCCTTTTTCCGCTCCTCGATACGATATGTGATGATGCACCAAAACATGATGCAAAGAGACCAAGCACCACCTTTCTTCCCATAGGGAGTGGGGGATTTTTGGCTCGTGGCCTTCGTTGAGGCCTAGGTGCTGAGGGTTGGGAGTAAGATGTTCCCTCATTATAGGATTCATCGAATCTTGACAGATACACTTGGTTTCTCAACACTTTCATCTTCGATGAGGAGAGAAGGGTGACTTCTTTGGTAGTGGATATGGTTTTGGAAAATAGTGAAACCATGAATTGGTATCTTCACTAGATGATGAGGATGATGATGAGGATGTTGTTGTGAGATCTATGATCTCAGGTTTGGTACTCATGGTTATTCTGGGTAATTTTGAAGGATTGAAGGAATTAGGGTTTGAATTATTTGGGGATTTTTGATGAAGTCTATGTGCATTGGGATTGTTTTATAGTCGATTTCAAGTGGTAAGAGAATTAATGCGTGTGGGTGAAACAGTTAAAAGATATTCTTCAAGCTTCGAGAGTAAGTCTTACATTTACTGATTGTTCTACTTGATGAATGGTTTTTCGTTCTCACCGAAGTTATAAGTAAATCGAGCAAAAGTAGAAGTCCACGTCATTCTTGGTCAACTTTGACCAAATTTGGGAAATTGCTATTTATTCTCTACATAGTTTCGCTCCATAACAAGTAATTCGATTATTACTTTCATTAAAAACACTTCCTTTTGTGCAAAATCCTAACCCTAATCTTCGAACACTCTAATGGCGCTTCAATTCAAACATGATCATAATAAGGTTGCTTTTCTTGGATCTGCTCGAGGAGATGAACTTTATAGGCCGATGATTTCTTTCTTACTAAGATCAAAGATTGTATATGCATTGACACATTCTCCTGATGCTATATATGAAACTTTGATTACTCAATTTTGGAGTCGGCGGAAAAGAGAGGAGATCTTGAGATAGTTGCAAGTGTTGATGGACAAGTATATGTGGTGACGGAGGAATTGATCGAAGACAACCGCTTGGATGATGAGAATGGTGTTTATCATTCGATTCTACGATGGTACTTGAAGGGCTTAAAGCTATTGGATATCAAAGTCCAAGGACAAATATGTGGTTGAAAAACAAGCTTTGTCCTATGTGGAGGTTTTTGGTTCATACGTTGCTACAGTGTTTGAGCAATAAGTGTGGAGGATGGGATCAGTTTTCAACACAAATGGGATGTGGTATTGTTTGCTTATCTAAGGGTTTGACTTATAATTTCTCTAAGTATATCTTTGATAATATGGTAGAAAACATAACTAGGAAAACGGGTAAGTTTTTGATGTACCCTAGGTTCTTACAGATGATATTGAATGTTTCTACACAAACCCAGGCTTTTCATCCCATAAGTGTTTTGACTCCTAAGTTATTTGCTACAATGAGGACTAAATTTGAAGGACACATTTTCCTTTGTTAGTCGCCATGCTACCTCGGAGAATGAGGCCGATAATGAGCTTAATGTAGTTTACCTTCTTCCAATCCCACCGATGGAAGTCTTTCATTGATGGTGATGAGGTCCTTCATTGTTCTTGAAGCATTTATACCTTCACCAAGACCATGTTCCATTCCGACTTTTATCCAAGTTCCTATTGATGAAGTTCGGGATCAAATTGATGAAGTTTAGGTTGATCTTGATAGATTGCATACACCAAGTCCTGTTAGGACTCCATTTGGTGAAGGATGTTCTAATGTTGATCGGGTTGATGTTGCTCCCGAATGATCTAATGAAGTTCAATTTTGGTGAGCAATCACATTCTCAAGATCCTATTTCACTTACCTCATTATATGATCGGTGAACAAGCTTACGGTGAGGTGGTGGTCTTAAGACGAACTTACGAAACTAAGTCATTCTTGGTCGAAGATTGTGGACTTGGAGATTAAAGTTGCACACTTGGAGAAATTGCTAAGTCGGAAGGATAAAAGATATGTGTGGTTTCTTCCGAGGAGGAGGTGAAGAGAATCTTAATGAATCTCTTGATATATTGGCGATGTGGCACTTACTTCTAATGTTTCTTCTTCTATTGCTAAATCTTCACGAAGAAAGGAGTCTAGCAAGGAGCCTATTCTATATACTAGCAAAAGACGAAAACATTCTTTGGATAAGGTATCTGTGACACATCAAAGGAGCTAAATATGAAGGATGCATCTCTTGATGGTTTAGTGAAAGAGGTTACTTGATGGTCAAACTTCATTTTACGAGAACATTCAAATGTTTCACCTTCAGCAGATGATGAAGAGGTTTTTCTTCTTTGGGAGAATGTATAAGTTGAATGCTTCTCAAAGTTTTCTACACCGTTGAGGAATTGTCTCAACCTATTTCCTCGATGTGGGTTTGATTGGTTCTTCGAAGCTCACATTGGTTCTGTGAGACATCTTACGAGGCAGACAGGGATCCCGTGATTGATGATTTCTTTGAAGTCGTACAGTGACTAAAGAGCAATATCAAGCTCGGTGGAATGTTTCTTGATTATGAAGATATTCGGAGAGTCGTGTTGTGGCTAAGTTTCTTCAAGATCGGTATGCTTCGATTTGTCTCTGAAAGGAAATTAGAACTTGATGCATTCTTTCCTACGATTCATCGATGATGCTTTGATTAGACAAGATCATATGGTTATGAAATTCTCTTCTTACGGTTCTACTTCTTCTCATTTGGCGACAAGTGATTCAATGTCCGATGTTCCTATAGCCAAGAGACAGAGAACAGTTGAAATTGTGGATAGTTTTGATGATGTTTTGCCTTGGTGGTAACTTCGGTTGTTCCTTCCGATACAACTTCGATGATACTCCTTCTTCCGATAAGGATGTTTCTGAATCTTCTTTGGTTTCTTACGAAATGTTGTCCGGTGTTGAGTTAAGTGATTCTTTGATTCGAGAAACGATCTACACCTTGATCTCGATAACATTGCGATATGGGAAAGCGAGTTTGGTTATAAGTTCGGATAGATTGGCTAAGAAACATGCTTCAAGGAATACTAATTTAGATCTTCGGTGATGAATCAACATTTATTGAGGTTGGATCATTGAAGCTTTTCTGAAGGTACTCATGTAGTTTTGGTTAATTGGACGGTGGTAAGCTTAACAACTGTGTATAAATTGGATAAAACCATTATTGAGTTTAACTTCTTGAAGGATATTCTTCATTTGGTGAATCGACATGATTTGAAGATCTTTGTATGAACATGTCATTCAAGATTACAAGTTTCATTCAAAGAACTGGTTCGGTTTATATCTGTTGGGAGATCTTGAGGTTATGTTTGATTCGATTCTCCACATGGTAAAGGGTATTCTATTTGGAAGAATTCTCATAAATGGGAGATTGAGAGTTGGAGATTTTATCCTCGCCTTGTGTTCGTGTAGTTCGGACTACATGTGGGATGATTTTGTGTATGCTATCGAGATAGGCTTTATCCTTTATCCGATATTTTTATGGAAAGATTCTTTGAGACACAAGTTGGAAGTGCCTCCTAATCCGGTTGGCAATGATGACCTTCATGCTACTCAATGTGTTGGTTTGATTAAGAATCAACTTCTATCACATAAAGGTTCATCTTGATTGTAATATTTTGTAATATTTGTTTTCTTTCTTAGTTAAAAAAAAAAAAAAAAAAAAAAATATGTTTTGGTTTTATCTAACTTTTCTTGCGGTTTGTTGTATAATTTTGGTTATTGACTCACCGATATACTTTGGGTATGTCAAAGAGTTAGCTAGTCCAAAGTGCGACTTTGGTAAAGACACATCAAATCATTGATAGTTGTAATGATTTGCTAAAATCATAGGGTATGCAACCACCTATGCTTTATTCTTGAGTGTTGTATGGTTTTCAATTCACCATGGTATATTCTGTTTGGAATTCAAGAATTGGCTAGCCCACTTGTATATGGCATGTGGTAAAGCGGTGACATTCCATAGTTGGTTCTCAATTCACCAATTCTAAGAATTGACTAGTCCCGAGCAAACGGCTACGGTAAAGACATTTCAAATCCGTTTATATGGTTCTTTGGTTTGCCCATAAATCGGATGGTTATCGATGTACCATAGTTTACTGAATGAAACATATGGCTACTCCAAAGTAGTGATGGCTATTGGTAAAGAGACATCAAATCCATTTATTTTCAATGATTCACCTCTCACGAGTTAACACACCGGATGTGATGAGAATAGTACGAAACTAACTGCTTTGATGTACCTTTTGTCATTTGTTCTTTGCAAAGATATGGCGTTTCGAGTTTCTTCATCATAGAGATGTTCTTTCGATTCTTTCTTTGTTCGCGTTGTTCGTGTCCAATCCTCCGTGTCAGTAAGATCTATCAAGCTGGAACTTAACAAGTCAAATTCCGGTTTAGGGAGGATTGTTGGGAATTATGTGAAAGTCGATTATCTTGATATTAATGCCAAAGTGTTTCTCTTGAAGTGAAGTGGATTACGAAGACTTATTCTTTGAAGAATAATAGTGATTAGTTTATTTACTGCGAAGTGTTTATTCCGTATTTAGTTTATTTAGTGTGGATATACATGAGCTTTATTAGGAAGTGATTGTGTATATCTTTATTAGTTTTATGATTATCGTTTCTTGGGAAATGGTTTAGCGATATTGTTTAGGGTTCCTTATCTATAAAAGGAACACATTAGAAAGGTTTATGTACCGATTGAAAAACTCGGTTTTAGTTAATATAAAGATCCATAGAGGATCAAGAAGTTCTTAGTTATTTACTTGTGTTTATATTCACGATAAACATTAGTTGTAGAGATTGTCTTTTATGGTGCTTGTGATTACATAGGCATACATAACGATCCACGAGCTCAAGATCTATCAAGGTCTTTGTCTGTTTCAACACAAGCTACAAGGAGGTCGACCGCCTCACTACCGATTTTCAATTTTTTCAACCTTGGCTTATACCTTATTCTCTTGTGATCATCATCTGATGGTTCTTGAATCGTCTTAACGAGTGTTGCCAATTCCAAATTTATCCCGTCAACAAGATAGTAACTAAATGGGTAATTTACCCCGTTAGCAACAAACGGAATCTCCGGTGCTATTCCGTGTTTAAGATCGTTAAATAAAGAGGATTGATCCAGAACGTTGATATCGTTGTTTTGACCAAGAAACACCAAAGAAATCATGCCATATCCATAAATCTTGAGACGTAATAGCTTCCAGCAAAATGAACGGATTCAGACCATGATCACGTCTAACATATTGCCCTTTATGTGCATTCGGACAACCAAACCACTACCAATCTGTACAGTCAAGGCTTCCTAACATTCCCGGAAACCTGTGTGTTTCTTCGTGATGTCGATAAAGCTTTAAGACATTAGTCATAGTGGGTTTCTTCAAATATTTTGGACAAAAAAATTCTATAAGAGACGTACAAAAATAATCAAGAGATCGACGAGACGTTTTCTCACTTACCTGCATGTATTCATCTAAAGCGTAAGGAACAGTGCCGTATGCCAATTGACGAATTGCGGAGATGCACTTCATCAACGCTGAAATGCCTTCTTTTCCGGTACAATCAATATTATCACTAAAAAGCGGACAATAAAAAGTTACCTCTTTCGGAATGTACATGCATTGTAGAACGGGTTGTCTTTAAAATATGCGACGACTAAACGGTCATAAGCATCATAATGATCTCGACTAATGCGTTTTATACCCGGGCGATTTGCTTTTCGTCTATTTTTAATAAATGACACCGTTCTTGCAATAGAAGTCAAGTTCCGAATTTCAATTTCTTGTTCTTCTTCTGAGTCGGTGAACATAATAATATCGGAATTCATTTGAAAAATAAAAGGAATGAGATATATGTTGTTTGAATGAAATATAAGAAGATGTGTATAAATTTTGTGAAGTTTTGGGGTATTTATAGGGAAAAAATGCGGTAGTGTGGAGTTTTTTTATTTTTATTTTTATATAATTAACGGTAGCATACAAGAGTGGGGCCTGGTTTGTTTTTGCAAAGTCACCTAGGTGAGTCGTTCACCTTACATATTCTCGAAACGAGTGACTCGCGCATGACTCTGTAGCCATGGCAAGGGACTCGCGCGTGACTAGGGGCTTAAAGTGACTCACTCACTTGCCTTACCATCTAGTCTTAGAAAATTTAATCACTTAGGCATTTGTACAAACAGTTGGTATGCATATGTATGTAAAAACGGGATATGACACAAGTGAGTGTTTGTGTTTTTTGATTTCTTTGTGGGACCGGGTTTGCTCTTGTTTTAAGTTGGAATTAGATATCAACAAAAGGGGTTATCGCCTTTGTTTATAGGAGCTTAGGTACGGTAACATGTTAAAATGAAGAAAGTATCGTCACGTCAGCGTCACATCATTTCAACACTAAAATATTTAACATAAGAAAATCACCCCTTATCATAACACCAAATAACACCTACTTTTAGGACCCATCTTTTAAAAAAAAAATACAAATTACAAATTAACCCCTTAACTAATATTTCATTCCTTAAATAAACCCTTAACCAACTTAGTATGTGTACTAACTCATTGTTCAAAAAAAATATACTATTAAAAATTACAAATACTTTAAAAAACATACTTAAATTTTAAAAACATGCGAAAAATAAAAAACTAATACAAAAATTACATAAACTTCGATTAATAAAAAATAAAACATTAGATAAATATAGCTAAAAACTACGATACAGAATAAGAGGACACATAAGTTCTTCAGACATAGATTAATCTGGATACTCCCCGGATGCAGAATCATTGATGTGTTTTATTCTATCGTTGTAGGTATATATTAACTTTTTATATTTAAGCTTTAAATTTATATTTAGCCGACTTAACCTATAATGAACACTAACGAGCAGTATACTCGATCAATGTAGCAAGTTGGTAAGTGGAGTTTTGATCACTAAGAGTGAAACGTTAACACTTATATATCTATAAATATTTTAATTTTAATGTTAGTCTAATTACACTAATCTAACGCAAGGGGATTTTCAGCCTGAGAGACTGGCATGATGTTTAGATTAATTAAAATATAAATAAAAGTAAAGACAAACGACACACACACGTACACAGATAGAAATTCAGATAGCGATAAGAGGTTAGGCCGATAGTAAGGAACATATGTTTAGCTAATTGCTAGTCATATATGATGAGTACTATATCTATTCTCTCTCTTTGGGTGCTCACGGTGGCGTATCTTTTTTCTGTGTTTAGCTTAAACTAAATAACCTAGATTACAGTGTTTAAGTATTAAGTACCGAAAAGTCATGTCATGCCTAATCAGAAATTCGCATTAATTCCACCTCAATGATTATCATTTATTAATTAACCACTTAGGGCTTACATTAAGCATGCAAACGATATTAATGAAGTAATAAAGTAATCAAAACTCACACATGCGCATCCAATAAAACAACATATAATTTGTAGTTGCTCAAAAGTAATTTAAGTATGATCAAATAGTGAAAAGTACGCTAATCAAATGATTAAAGAATTACTAATATAATTAAGCCAATCTTCCTATGTTATTAAGCACTGGCATAACCTTCTTATGCGTATGATTTCTAGTCGTGTCTTGTGGTGGTCAAACATCTGGTCTCATGTGGTATGTTATATCTCGAATGAGGATTTCGATCCTCTATTTATACATTCCGGAAACGGGAACGGTATAGCGTATCAGTTTATTTGGTACGCCGTATTAGGTAACTTCACGTGGGGTCCAAGATTAATATATTTTGAAATATTCTACACCGTCATAGGATACGGCGGATCTCTATTCTTCATACGGCGTACTCTGTCTTAGTTATCTTGGATTTTTTTGGTGAAGTCTTGAGATTGATACGCTGCATCTCTAGGATGTCATGCGGCATATCTGGAGTAGAACAAGTCAGATCTTCTATGTTGACCAAGGTTTCATATACGGAGCACGTGATAAATCCATCTGGTGTATGCTTCAAACTTAGGCAATGGTCTTCATATTCGTCTAAGTCTTGATGTACGTCGTATTTGTCTAGAATGATACGGTGTATCTGTCGTCTGTCCAGGAGACTTTTCCAACTTGATCCGTTTTGCTCCAATTTACGTCCAAAAGAGCTAAGTTTTACAAAATGCTTGTTTATAACTGAGATTTACAAAAGTAAGCGATTAAGTATCAATTCTCATATAAAGTAATACAAAACAAGCAATATACATAGGATATGATGCCAATAATGTGTAATTATTTGATGTCATCAAATATCTCCCCACTTGAACTTTACTTGTCCTCAAGTAAACCTTAGATTAAGCTTACGAAAATGTATCCTAAACAGTTGTCTAGGATCTTTTATAGGTAAGCACTCATTTGTTTTTAATCTCGATTGCACAACCAAACACCTCACGAAATAGGAAAATGAAAATACTCAAATCACTCAACTAATCTATATAGTAACATTTAAGTAGTTCGCTTAATTTCTTAGTATTCTATCATAAGTTTGGCAAGGATACACATCTCCCCCACTAAAGATAAGGAGTAACAAGTATAAAGCGGTAAATTGGGTTAAGAGTGATAGGGGTCGTACCTGGCTTATGTTAGATATCTCATATAAAAACATATTAGATCGTTGGCGCGAATTTTTGACTTACTTAAACAACGGATGGTCACTAAAGTAATACATCTTGGATCGTTGGCGCGTTATTTGCATAGCGGGTGATCACCAAAACATACTACCTAGATCGTTGGCGCGTCATTCAATTACTCAAAACCTGGATGGTCAACAACATATTAATGCACTTAATATTTTCACAAGGCCATTACAATATCCAGATGCTTGAAAGCTAACGACGGATAAATTAACTTAGTAAAAGGGTAAGGATAACATTTGGGAAATATTTGGTGTTAAATAAAATAAACAAACAGATAGATTAAGTCCATACAAAAATGAAATAATATGGTTAGTTACTTCCCGACCTTCCCATGAAAAAGACACAAAATCACAGACTAACTCACGCTTTAACACGGAAAATCATGCTTTAGTATGTAGATACGAATTAGACTCAAATGATGTCTTAATCATCATCAAACTTAGTTGCCGTTCTTATAACTGCCAACTCCCTTGCAATCCATAAATATAGTACAATAAATAGCGGTGATATCCCCACTAGTACATAACTCTACATCGTTGGTTTATAACGCGTACGAAAGAATAATCGATAAGTATCGAAATATAATATCGGTTTAAGCTTTTACGAATCGATTATCTTCATCTTTCTCCATCTCATGCTCTTCTATTTTTTTTTCGATTTTTTATTTATTTATTCAAACATAATCATAACTAATGGTGTAAAATTCACCACATTGCGATGTGCAATTCCTGACCAATACGTATACAAGAGACACACCCATTGCGATGTGCAATTTCTGACCTAACCATGATAAGAAACATACATGAAATTACAAGAAATACACACTTTACAAAAGCTAACCAACCACGGACTTAATCTATAGGGTAGGCTAAGGTGTATAGGTGTAACGAAATATTTATATTGGGTGTAAAAAACGAAAGGAATGGCTCTGAACGTTTTTCTAGGGGTATCTTACTCTTAAAATGAGAGTAACAAAAGGGTTTATACATGGGTTAACTAACCAGTGTAGTTAGTTAATAAAACATAACATATAAGGCTTTTTGGGTGTAATCCTAGAAATTTACCTGTATAGACAAGTTACTCCAATTATATCAATAATATTCATTATGGTGGTCTCGAATAGTATCCAAGTCAAGTTCTAAAGTTTACAACATCACCGGCACACTCATATTTTTGTGGAATTTGGGTGAAATATTGGGAAACGGATAAGGCTAAATCCTCACAATATGGAATTAAGGGTTATGTGTGCAGGTTATTCAACTTTGATTTCACAAAAAACATGCTAGAAAAAATTTAAATTTAGATATATTAAGCACATATTAGCATATATTCAAAAAATAGGGACAAGTTATATTCTAATTCTCCATCCCCTCACTTAAGATAAACAACGTCCTCATTGTGTAAAGTAAAGTTAAAAACATGAAATAGAAAGAATTAAAACGGAAAAATCCCTTGGGATTTGCTCGGTATGATCATCCATGATGCGTTTGTGAGCAAATTTTTATTTTCTGTGTGTGAAAAGCGTCTAGATACCCGCATGGATACAACACACATAAAATACAGGGTATATGTAAACTACCATTTCCTTTGTATTCATACCACTCAACCTGTGTAAATATACATGAAAATCATAGCTAGTGTGTTTACGTTAATCGTTGGTTAGCAAAAACGAAATAAAAATAAAACTGGGAATCATCAGGTCAGTCGATACGCCGCATCTTTTTAATTAAGATGCGCCGTATCGAGCCTGGAATAAATACGAGTCAGATATGATGCGTCGTATCTTAAAACCAAGATACGCCGTATAAAAAACCATCTGACAGAAAGTTTTAAGTGCAGAAATTAAAACTAATGCAGAAAAATAAAAAAACTAGATATGACTCACATACGATCGATCGCGCATCCTTTTAGGGGTACGTCGTATCGATGTGCAGGTATGACATACTCGATTTTTCATTACTTCAAAACTCACCATCTTTCCGTGCCAATGTTTTCACATTATTTTTCTCATCTTAAACCATCCATTCTCATATTTTCTCATTTTTAACAAATTGATTTTACTTATTTTTACCTTAAAATGCTCAAAAATCTAGTTTTTCATTTTTTATAATTTTTAAAGAATTTTCTAAATTTTCCTTTGACCACTCTCTGGTCTCTATAGTCAAATACCTTCCTTCAAACCACTTAGTGTCATCCATGACCACTCATTGGTCTCTCTAAACTCTATTTTCTTCATAAAAGTCATCATTGACAAAAATCACTCATTAGTCTTGGCTATTTAAGTCTTTTACTATTTAAGACATCTTAATGGACTGAGTATCTTAGGATATGTAGGTACTAGACCTTGCTAGAACCCAATCATCTCATTTTTACTTTATCTGTTCACCCCAAGGAAAACATATTTGAAAAGGGACTACGAGAAATCACCTCAAGTAATAGCAATAGAGTCGGAAACAAATAGTCAGACGGAAGAAGCTAATGATACTCGGCCACAACCTAATAATAAGTGTCTGGTCTTAGAAATACACTATGTATATTTATAAGAATGCATACGAGTTTTCAAAAGTATTTGTATTGTTGTTTCGTCTCATTGTTTTTGTTGTGCTTTTTAAGTTTAAATCCAAAAGAGAAGACGTCAAAGTGTACATGATATATCATATATATTATAAGAAAATAGTCAAGTGAAACAGATAAACGAGAAAACAAGTGAACGAGAAAGAGATTGTACAAGCGTATAAATATACATTAAATGTACGACAAAGTATATTATATATACTATATATATTATATAGGAAAATAATAAAAACGAATATAAGACAAATGTATGCCAAAGTACATACTATATGTATAACAAGAAACCAATATACGCCAATTCTACGATAAAATATATAATATACACTATATATATTATAAGAAAAATAAGAAATAGTAAATATGTTTCGGCAATTTATCCGGCAGCCCCAAATTAATAGAGAAGATATTCACATTATAGGCGTTAATACGTTATAATACAAGTATAAATATAATAGTCATTTTATAGGATTGAGATTCTCTCATGTTTATTTGAACATGATAGGTAATGTTGTGTTTGTAAATTGCCATTATTGCAAAGCATTTATTTTATTTTAATTCAAATGTACAATTACAACAAGCACAACATTACCTATCATGTTCAATTGAACATGAGAGGTTCTCAATCTCATTTTATAACTAAAATAGAGTAATTAAATAAAATATGTTTTTTTTCTTGTAGTGGGGATAATAAAATAATAATATTTTATTATTTCGTCTTCTTGTCACGTTTATAAAAGATAGTAAATATTATGTACTCCGTATATAATTATGGGGAAAATATTACATGCTTCAACAAAGCAGGCAATTGTCTGCGTTGCTTTGTAAAAAAGTTAAAACATATACAATTAAGTCCCTACATTATCTTATATGCACATGTTTCCCCTTTCTTTTTACAAAAGAAAGCAGGTAACTTTCCTGCTTGAAAAAGCAGGTAAGATTTCCCCATAAGTATGTAACTTATATATAGTCATGTTTAAACATAGTACTAATCTCTATAAAACAATTATTTGATGTCATCAAATATCCCCCCACTTAAACTTGACATTCTCATATTTTTCTCATTTTTAACAAATTGATTTTACTCATTTTTACCTTAAAATCCTCTAAAATCTAGTTTTTCATTTCTTAAAATTTTTAAAGAATTTTCTAAATTTTCCTTTGAGCACTCTCTCGTCTCTATAGTCATATACCTTCCTTCAAACAACTTAGTGTCATCCATGACCACTCATTGGTCTCTCTAAACTCTATTTTCTTCATAAAAGTCATCATTGACAAAAATCACTCATTAGTTTTGGCTATTTAAGTATTTTATTATTTAAGACATCTTAATGGACTGAGTATCTTAGGATATGTAGGTACTAGACCTTGCTAGAACCAAATAATCTCCTTTTTACTTTATTTGTCACCCATCTTTGTTCACTTGAACACTCCACATTGTCTTTAATGACTTCCTAGGACGAGTAAAACTATAGTTGACTTTTTCTCAAGTGCAAATTATTGCAATTTAAAGGATTTTAGTGGTTTAGGCTTTAATTTCCTTGCCTAATTCTTCCCTTTATAAACCACTTGTGTTTGTGATTCCAAATCATCTCCCAAACACTCTTTCTCAGTAGGAAAACTTCCTCTTGTTCACCATGACTAAAGCACCACTAGTACAAAAACGGGATTTGGTCACGCATGGTCGAAATGGAACAGCCACACATTCGCATATTTGTGTGGTGAAGGTACGAAAATTGACAACATGTACTAATTAGTCACACATGAAAATTTTAATTGTGTGACCATTAGAATCAGTCGCCACACAATTGAGCGTTGTGTGGCTAAAGGTATCTGGTGATTTTGTTTCGGATCATTTAGCCACATATGAATTTGGAACGTGACAAATACAAGTAACCTTGATGCGTTAGTCACATGAAGTAATTTTTGTGTGTCTAAATCATAGAGTCAAGTTTTGTCACACATTATTTAAGGGTGACTGATATGTTTTGCCAACTCTTTAGCCACATCGAAATTGGAACAAGTGACAAATGAAAAGTAAGGTTGAAGCATTAGTCACGATATACATATAAATAGTGACAAATATATGTCACACACTTGAACACTGTGACCAAAAGCCATATATGGTCACACTAAATGTTTTGTCACACATTAGTTAAGTGTAGCCAAAATCCGAAGACATATGTTCACGTAAGTTAATATGTGTGTTTAAAGTTTAGTTTGTGTTAGCTTGCAAAGCTAATCTATAAAGTGACATTTGCTACTAACACCGTGACCAAATGCCATATATGGTCACACTAAACGTTTTGTCACACATATTATTCAAGTGTAGCCAAAATCCAAAGACATATGGTCACGTAACTTAATATGTGGCCATTGGAGGATGAATAGTCAATCAAAATACACGTTTCCTCACTTTAAACACCATATGGTCACACTTATTAACACTTTTAGCCACTTTATGGTTAATTGTATGTGACTAAATACCCAAAACAAACATGCTTTGTGTGACTAAATGTTAGAAAAGGCCACACAAACATAAAATTCATGTGGCCATTGGATGATCAATAGTCACACAAAAGACACCTTTCTTCACTTGAAACACCATATGGTCACACTTATTAACACTTTTAGCCACTTTATGATTAATTGTATGTGACTAAATACCCAAAACAAACATGCTTTGTGTGACTAAATGTTACAAAAGGCCACACAAACATAAAATCCAAGTGGCCATTGGATGATCAATAGTCACACAAAGACATATTTCTTCACCTTAAACACCATATGGTCACACTTATTAACACTTTTAGCCACTTTATGCTTAATTGTATGTGACTAAATAACCAAAAAAACATGCTTTGTGTGACTAAATGTTAGAAATGGCCACACAAAAGAAATTTGATGTGGCCATTGGATTATCAATAGTCACACAAAAACAATTATGTTTTTCATAAGCGAACTAACTACGAATACTAAGCAGACTTATCTTATTTACGCGGACTTAACCTTGTCTTGGCAGCCTTAACCACTAAAACTAACCTACCGGACTTAACTTTGTCTTTGGAAGCTTTAACCACTAAAGTTTTACATTTATTGGAAGCTTTAACCACTAAAGTTTTACGCTTATAAGTATACCACAACACAAAATATATATATTTTTGGGTGCAAAGATGAACTTGTATTAATCAAGGAAACTTTGTAAAATGAAAAATCAACACCTTGATATGGACAAGTCATATATCAAGTTGCATACTAGGCAACTCTATTCAATATCGATATATCTCGTTCTTATAAGTCGATAACAAAAACAAAGCGCCCATATCATACAACCATGGACGAGATGACAACCAAAGACAAAACCATCAAAAGAACACCTTTTAATGCACCAAGATGAACCATACACTTCCGGATAGGGCTATACCAAGTAGTTTACATTCCATCTCATGAATGGCTTCAACTACTTGGGAACACACACCTAAATGAAGCTAACCAAATCCTAGAAAATCCTAAAATGCATTTATAAACGTGTCTATCAATAACAACCGATAATGCACGAATTACGTTTTAGCACATGCTAAATCTGGAATTATAATCGGATTACGGAAGACACGAAGCTTGGTCGTCGATGACAAAGTCAACAAGATTGAATCGACCATTTTGTTTCGTTCCCACCGACAATCCTCAACAATCTCTCTCCATATGGCGTTTATGGTAGCGTGGTTCTTGCTTCTAGGCCTATCGTTGTGGTGTTGCGATTCACGTTCACATAAAACTCCATGTCTTCGATATCTCAACAATGCGTTATGGTACTTCCACATGTGATTTCGCCGTAAACTTATGTGGTATGTTCGCATTAAAAAGAACAATGTAGTATGCTAATCAAAAGTATGTCCATGTGTTGAAGCATATATTAGTTTTTTGAAGAATAATGGTGAAATGGTCCGATTTGTATCATTACTTACCAAACGGCCTTTGTCCGTGATATATGCAAGGATGGGCGCGTAAAACAATCCCTTTCACTTTCATGCTCTGTACATTCGTTCCATGCACATATGTGTTTCATCGCTCATCGCAATTGGAATTTAATAAAATGGTAATTAATAATTTAAAAGCTATTATATGGAAAGGTTTATTTTTAAAATAAAGTCATAGATTATGTCTACACTTTGATTAACATACCTTCATCTACGGGTTTCTCATGAGCGGTCTTGTGCGATTGACTCCATCGTTGCACAAGTTCGAGCATCATCGATCCATTTTCAACAAATGGCATCGGGGAAAGAGTATTGTTTAGGAGATTTGTGAAAACAACTCTTGTGCCGAAAGAAAGGTTTTCATCATGAACCAATACATTCCATCCGTGCCCACCAAACTCATGCACGTGTCTGTTTTCCTCCGATATTTCAATTTGACGGTGAGTGATAGGCGCTACGCACGCCGACAACAAGAACGTCAAATTGGTTATTGTCGATATTGTCCGGAAATTGCAAGGAATGACCTACGTAACAGTTTAGTTTAAAGAAAACATTAGCGGGTCAAACAATTAAAATAATCCCCATTTTCAACAAACTTATACAATGTATTAATTAACATTTTTTCTTACGAGAGGTTGTGCGGGATATTCATCCAACGTAACCGAGCACCTCGTTGTGCGTAACCTAAAAGAGCGAGATCGTATCCGGGGCATTCGTGGCTGCATCGTTGTACCGTTACATAATAACGATCTTCTTCCGACGAATGAAATGGAATGTGGCCACATTGATGTATTGGCTTTGATCAATAAAAGCTTGCTACTCGGACCCTTGCAAAGTAATGCGACCACGAACCAATTTCCAAGTAAACCTTATGTTTGGTTCCCCTATTGTGGATTAGCTATATCCAAAGCTTCTTGGGGTACGGTGTTTGATAAACAAAGCGGGAAGCATCTTAAATTTAAAAAGTAAGCATGTATATCAATTTGATGGTTACATCGATAAATTTATAACCTTAAGTAAGCATTTTAAGTACAACTTACCGCAATGTCCTAATGTTTGTGCGGTTTGCCTCCACCAACAATTGGATGCTCATTCTATTTTAAAACCACAATCGTCTTAATGGTCAATAAGGTTATCTCATATGCATAACATTCAACTAATACAAGTCTTAGATGATCAATACATCTTTATCATTAAGGTGTCAAACAAAATATGATTGAAGATGTACTACTACATATTTAACTATGTTTCAAAACCAATAATCATATAGTCCTTTTAGAGTAAAATCGTATTTTTACGTTTATTCATCTTACCCATCGTTTGTTAAAATCTAGTAAGAAATCCATAATATACCCAACATACCATACGCCATTGCTTCATCCAATGTTCATGGTTAAAAAACAAAAGAAAAAAAACAAAAAAAACAATGTGTAACATTACACGATGATGCGGTTGTTGTGTTGAAGAAGATAGACTTGAATATTTTGCTTTGACTATGTGATTAAGTGTAGCCGTAATATGTCACGGTTCTCAAAGCGCAATGATTACTATTAATTAAGGGAAGGATTTTTGTTTTATTTTTTAGCTTGTATTATGGGAGCATTGCATATATACCCACTAAAACTCAAAAGTTTCATATTTCTCCATAATACAATTTTTAATGCATGATGTACAATGCAACTTAAGCATGTTTTGGGTATATATGCAAATATGTAAATTTTACACAACAATTACGTACCAAAAGCAAGACATTTGAAAAAGTACGCAACTATTTTATGACCTAAACCCTTGATTAAATACATACAAAATATTTGGTAGAATCACCTTAAAAATTAAGTACCTTAACATACAAATAAATAATATTACATTAACATACACGATATCGTAACTTCTCGCAAATAAATACATATGTCGAATACAATATTGGTTAATCGAATATACAATGTAGCTATTGAATCACTGCCAGTGCATCAACGTTTGCAATGTTTTTGTACGATGTTTTGTTGGATCGATATACTTTAATCAAACTAACTTAACTAGCTTGTTAAGGTTTAATAACCTCGGATAAATCCTAAGTTATTAACGAAGAAACACTGAGCAATCTTTATCAAGTACGCGGAATTTACTTAACAAAGCTAAGAAGAATAACTTTATTATAAACTCTAAATCGCTTATTATGCGGATACTCTAATCTAACTCTAAGATAATCGAACTTTTCTCTAAAACTCTAATTCAGAAACTCTAAAACTCTTTTTCGAAATCGTACCTCTAATGCCAATCTAGGAGTCCTTTTATAGGCTCAAGGATATCCTAGTCGGTTTACAATTGATAACCTTGTACGACAAGTAATCTAAACATGGAATACAATACTTTCCATAAGCGAATATAACAGTTCTTTTGTTCTAGCAAGACTTTGACTCCATCTTGCAAGACTTTGACTTTGTCTTTAGCGATGCTGACTCTTTGACTTCTTCCAAGCTTTGACTTACAAGACTTCCATATCTTGATGCTTTGATATCTTGACACTTTCATATCCCAACAATCCTCCCTAACTTGATTTCTACTTGCTTAACTTCAAGTTCCTTTGTGAATATATCTCTATGACTTCATCTTTAAAATGGATTGTTTCTTAGTCTTTAGATTGTATCTCAGAATATCCGTGCTTGTCAAAGTATCTCTTAGAATTGTTCTCTTCACTGAAAGATCCAAAGACTTCCATCTTTTCAAAGAACACAAAGAACATATGACAAATTGTACATTAATTAGGTTTAAGTTGCATACTATTCTCATCACTTCCAAGTGAATCATTGAAAATTTAATGGATTTAGATCTCTTTACCAAAGCCATTATCTCGGAGTAGCCAAATGTTTTGGTGTGTAAGACCATGGTACATTGATAACCATATGATTTTTAGCAAACCACCGACTATCAACAAATTTGTTTTGTCTTTACCAAAAGTCGTACCCTTCCGGACTAGTTAGTTCTTCTATCTAATGGTGAACTAATTACCAATAATGGTTTTCCACGGCCTTTACCACAAGCCATTTTCTTGTGGGCTAGCCAACTCTTCACATTCTCGATATGGTGAGTTGATTACCATCCAACTTATTAGCAAGTTGTCAACTAAAGCGGTTTGATATATCTTTACGAGCCGTTTGCTCATGGATTAGTCAATCCTTTTGTAACCATGGTGGATTGATAACCTATTGATGTTATCATCACAAAACCATTTATTCAACCTTTATTTCAAAATATTTATTACTTAGCAAAAGGTTTATTCTAAAATTCATTTAACTGGTTTAGTTAAATAACAAGATTACTTTGATGAAAGTATCGTCTCGATCAAGCGATATTTTGAATAAAAATCGATATATCAAAAAGTATTTATTCAAATAAAATTCATACCGGTTATAGATCATTCTCGTAATGGTAGTCCGGTTTATAAGCAAATTGATAACCATGCAAGCGGTTTCATTAGCCTCTTCTACATCCAATCCATGCTCTAGCATTCTTCTCATGAGCTCAACGTGAGAGGATATCTTCTTTCTCGCAAACATGTGTATCATTGTTCCATTTTCCGACTCAAAACATGAACTCTAGATTCTTCAAAGAATCTCCAAAGAAACTATTTCCCGCTTTCTTGATTCTTCCAGATATCATCGATGCTTTCTTCTTGATTTCCCACATAGTTATGAGATCACCATGTAAAACCAAACCAATCCCTTCTAATAGATTATCATCAAAATAAGTCTTCACAACATGATACAAGTAGAATAGATCTACTCTATCTATAATATCAAGATATCCCATAGCCTTTGAAAACTTTGAAGCTTTCATCTTCTTTATGAAAAACCATGTAATCTCCATTCTTAGATTTCACAACTTTGAAAACACTAATCTTTGATCTGCTCATCTTCATGTCATCATCTTCCTTTGTATAATCAAAATCTACCACTCGAGATAATTCTTTAATTCATCACTAGTCTCGGATCTTAATTCAACTTTTCTTTCTTTGAAAACGAACATCAGAACCCGGTTTTCTTTTCTCTTTAAGCTCTTCTTCCTTTCGACTTGGTCAATGAGCTTCTTCTCTCAAGTCTTTAGTATCGACAACACTCTTCTTATAAGCACATTTTGACATCATAGAGTCTTTTCATATCAACATAATTTAGCTTCAGCCCTTTATATCCATTGCTTTTAAATATGCCATCATAGCATTCCTTTCTTTAGCTAAATTAGGTCTTCTTGACATAAATCTAACGGGAGTAGGTGATGTAAAGGTTCGATGGTTTGACATTTAATTCATCTTGCACCTTTTGAGTCGCTTCTCTATTTTGAGCTTCTTGAGCTTCTTGTTCTTCTCTATCTTTAGCATCTAACTCTTCTTGAACTTTTCTAGCTGCAGCTTCATTCCTAGCAACTTCAATTGCTCTAAGTTACGCCAAAGTGTGTTTCTTTTCTTAGTTTCAACGAATACCTTTCCCTTTGTCATTAGGATCAATTGCGGGTTGAGAAGCTCTTGGTTGTTCTTCTTCTTGTACATCTCTAATAGTAACTCCTCCTCTTGGTTGTGACAAATCTAACATTGTAGCAATTAATTCATCATCACTAGCAGAATGAATAGGTTTGAATGTAGCTTCCTCCTCTTCTTCTATAACAGTTTTAGAAGGACCAGCTTCTTCGTCAAAATTCAACACTCTTGGTGTTATTACTTCTTGCCTAGATGTATCATGAAAATCGGTACTTTGATGTTCGAGACCTTGATCATCGATACCTTGAACTTGCACTTCTTCTTCTTGTTCCTCGAATCGAAATAATCTTTTCTGCGGTGATTACAGATTCTTTCTTCTTCGTAACATCTTCTTTCAAATTTTCCTTTTCTAAATTCCTCCCCAAGTTGACAGAAGATGATTTAGGAACTTTCTTGCGTTTTAATTCCTTTCGAAGTTGTTTACGACGTTTGTTTTCCTCTTTAACCCATAAGTTGAATCCTTGAATATAGGGTTTAATAAAATTCCTCAACCAGATATACTTACGCCTCAACTTCCTAAGTGTTTTAGCTTGACACTCAACAGTCTTGTTCAACCTAACTAGCTCCCTTGTCAAAGCATAATTATCCAAAGTCAAACCTTCACGAGTATAGTATGAGCATCACCTTGAAGATGTGAATGTTCCTCCAAGCAGAAGCGAGCGATGAGGAGATGGAGTAGGTGTTCTCTCAATCTCGCTTGAACCTCGGGGCTTGGAGAAACAAGACCTTGTAAAGATGCGGTACCTTGAATAGAAGCGGTGCTTGCAGATCGATGCCAATGAGGCGACACTTTGTGAAGCGATACCATGTCTGAGCGGTACCTTCACTTTCTTCATCCTCTCCAACTTCAACACGTGCGGCTTGAACAACTTCCATCATTGTAGTAGTTAATGGAATATCTCCACCTCTGAACAAATCATTTAGCCTAGCCATAAACGTAAATATTTTGGCTTGTTGCACAATAACGAGTAACAAAGCGGCGGTTTTGGAACATCGACCAATTGCTTGTTTAAGAAAACTGTACAAACCGTGGGTACATCAACCATTTTGACCCGGAGGATATATGTGATAGCATTCCATCCAAAATAAGCCTTGAAAAATTAAACACTGTGCGTAGCTAAACCAACCATGCGGATGCTATATTTGATCCAAGCGCTCCCAAGAAGTACTTTTAGAACTTATGCAATGAAGCGGTACATGAATCAAGAACTTCCATTGAGGACGAATAATGCTTTCTTGAATGTTTGCTCTGTCAAAGATCCTTCATAACCAAGATTCCTAAAGTATCCCAAATCGGTTGCTTGTCAAAGCGAATAGCCCCATCTTCATTACCAAATAATAAATCTTCTCGAATAGAGGCTTGGTAATCTTGATAGTCCGTCCGAAGAATCGTTGATCTAATATAATATTCATCCTCCTCCATATTATCTCTAGCATTAGCCCAAAATTCTTGAATCCATGGTTCAATAACATCCGGTTCAACTAAAGAGCATAACTAATAAGCGACCCGGTAAGATAATCAATGATATCATAAAAAGCCACATTCGCCTCAGTCTTGTCCAAATTAGCCACCATATTGTGCTTCGAAACAGTTAAACGATTCGCCATTGTTGAAAAAGTGAGCACAATAAAGATTGTATCGAATAATAAAGAGATGGTGATTGGGAGATAAGTATGGAAAAGATGTAAAGTAATAATATGAGAGGGAAAATCGGAAAGTAGTTATTTATAGGTGGGATTTTAAAAAATCACTGCCCAAAATAAAATAACCGTTAGCTTTAATTACCCATCAATATTACCGTTGGAACAGTACTTTAATACGACAAACAGTACTTTCCACATAAGCGATACTTTCAGCGGTACTTTCGGAAAAACGATTACTTTGCCAAATGCCTTCATATAAACTAAGTATAAACAAGCATCCTCCCTCAAGCAATACAGGACTATACCTAACACCTTATAGTCCTCCCTTAAACATAGCTTAGTAGTTAATCATTCCAATGCTCACGACCAAGTGATTGAATCGTGACACATCAAAACCTTTGTGAGTAAATCGGCTACATTGTCATCCGTGTGAACCTTAACAACATTGATGAGCACGTGCTCATAACAATCTCGATAAAGTGATGCCTAATCGAATATGATTTGTCTTGGAATGATACAGGATTCTTCACAAGACAAATAGTACTCTCATTATCAATATTGATAGGAGTATTTTGAAATTGAACCCATAGTCCAAGAGTTGATTACGCATCCACAAAACTTGACCACAACAACTTGCGGCAGCCTACATATTGACGGTAGATGATGTTCTTTGCAATTGTCTCGCTTTTGCATTGCCGGAGACTAACCTTCTTCCAAGATATTGGCATCCACCGTTTGTGGATCTTCTATCATAATTATCACTGCATAGTCACTATCTCGAAAAAGCTTCTAAGTGAAAAGTGACTCTTTAGGATAACACAACCCCAACTTAGGTTGTTGTTTCAAATAACGAGAAAATTCTTTTCTTTGCATTCATGTGAGAGATCTTAGGTGAGACTTGATATCTTGCACATAGACAAGCGCAAACATGATATTAGGCCTTGATGCGATAAGATACATAAGAGAGCCAATCATAGATCTGTATAACTTGACTTCAACAGCTCTCCATCTTCATCTTTGCCCAATGAATTGATAGATTTAATAGGTGTAATGTGACCTTCATATCATCAAAATTAAACTTCTTAAGTATATACGTAACATACTTGTCTTGGCTAATGAAAATTCCTTCCTTTGACCGCTTAACTCAAGTCCTAAAAGAATGTTAACTCTCCCATTGAACTCATTTGAAATTCCTTCGCATCACCGCTCAAACTCCTTAACCATGGACTGTTTGGTAGCCCCAAAGATGATATCATCAACATAAACTTGAACTAACATGATATCCTTCTTGTCTCTCTTGATAAACAAAGTCTTGTCTATAGCTCCCTCACTGTATCCATGTTGTAATAAGAATGTAGAGAGCCTCTCATACCAAGCTCTAGGTGCACGATGAAGACCATAAAGAGCCTTAACCACCTTATAGACTTTGTTTGGATGTTTAGGATCTTCAAAACACGGAGGTTGTTTCACATACACCTCTTACGTAATAGTGCCATAAAGAAAGGCACTCTTGACATCCATCGATAGACACGAAAACCAATAGAAGAAGCAAAAGCAAGAAATATTCTAATAGCTTCAATCCTTGCAACAGGAGCAAATACCTCATCATAATCTACCCTTCCTCCTGTCTATAACCCCGAGCAACTAATCTTGCCTTGTTTTTGATAACATTGCCTCTTTCATCTCTTTTGACTCTAAAACCCATCTGGTTCCAATAACTCTCTTCCCATCCGGAAGATCACATAAAACCAAACTTCTTGAAGTTAAATTGAAGAAGTTCTTCTGCATAGCTTCAACCCGACTTTCTTTAGTCAAAGCTTGAGCAATATTCTTGGGTTCCTCTTGAGAGATGAAATAGGTAAATAAGCGAGTTTGATGGTCCTTATGATTCATCTGTTTTGTTTATACACAAAGCTAAGTAAAGCATTGTGAGGTTTAGAGACCCTTAGCTTTGTGTCTTGTAATAACTCCAAAAGTAGAAGGACCAATGATTTGATCAATTGGATGATTCTTATGAATTCGTAAGATTGGTGACTGGAACGCATATGTATCATCAAGTTAGTATAATCGGCACCTTCATTGGAATCTGTGAAAATACCTTCATCTTCAAGCTCATCATCGGTTTCTTCTACCCGGCATGGTAGAATCATCTAAATCATCTAAAGTATCACATCAGCAGTGCGGCGATACTTTGGTTAAAAATCTTGTCAAAATCTTGTGAAAAAATTCTGCGATCTTGGTCTTCTTTGCCTCTTCGTAAGCCCTCCTTTGGTCATCGTGTAAGAATGTGCTAAGACATCTTGAAGAAACATCGATTAAGTTCCTCTTGAATAGATTGATCCTCGTGAGATAATGAGGATTGTGGTCCAACAATGCTTTGTTTTGGAGAATCGTTACTTTGCTTAGGAACAACAATGATTTTGTTTTGGACTTACGGATCTTTATCGTGAACATCATCATGTCTAATATGAACATCATGAACAACATATTGGATATCTTCTTCATTGTGCAAAGGTTGATTTTCTTCTCTAACGAGAACATAATTCATCGAAGGAGATAAAATCTCAAGATCAAACATCCAATCGGGACCTTTTCCTTTCTCATTGTCTTGATCTTCTAAAACTCAACATGAAGACAATCTTGAATCTTCTTAGTAACTCATTGTATACTGAAAGCCTTCTTGTTAGTACAATAACCCAATAGGTAACCTTCTTGGACTTGCCATCAAATTTCCCAGTTATCAATGGTGTTCAAAATAGTAAGAGGGCATCCAAAAGGCTTCATAAAGCGAATGTTGGGTTTATTGCCCATCGACAATTCATAGGGTGTCTTCATACGTGGTTTGGTGACGGATACTGTTAAGTACATAGCATGCGATGCCACGACACGCCCAAAATTGAATAGGGAGATGGGAATCTGCTAACATTGTCCTTCTTTGCTTCAATCAAGGTCCTATTCTTCCTCTGCGCAACACCATTTTCTTTGTGGTGTTCTTGCAATACTAAACTCCCTTTTATTCCTTTATTTGCACAAAAGTCATCCATAGGCTTGTTCTTGAATTGAGTTCCATTGTCACATCTAATACCTCTAACCTTGAGTCTTAATTGGTTTCAAGTGCTATAATTAGAGTCTGAATAGCATCAAAGGTATCATCTTTAAAGCCCAATAAGAAAACCCAATGAATCTACTACAATCATCGGTAATAACCAAGCAAGACTTTTCTTATTTAAACTTGCCACGAGACAGTCCAAATAAATCCATATGTAATGACTCAATGGTTCTCTAATAGTTCTTTCCTCAAGCTTCTTGCAGGAAGCTTTGTGTTGTTTACCCTTCTTGCATGCCAAACATGATTGATCATTCTTGTAAGTCTTTGAAGGTAAACCTCTAACTAAATTACCTTTGACAAGTTTGTTGATGTTCTTGAAATTAACATGGCCCAATCTTCTATGCCATTGATGTGCCTCTTCAGATGTTGCTTTAGCCACCAAACATGTGGCTCTTCCATAAGAATGTAGACTCTTCATGTCTAAACTATACACATCATTTGTCCTTGGTACTCTAAGTACTACCAAGTCATCATCAACAGGTTTGAAGTCAGAAGAAAGGATGAGACATTACGTGTCGGTGAATAACACATGATGCTTTTATCACAAATTTGAGATCCGACAACAAGTTGAACTTTAGCTCCTTCACATATCTAACATTCTCAAAATCGATTCTTCCAGCTTTAATTGTTCCTTTCCCAAAATCCTTCCTCCATTGGGATCATTCCCAAATGCAACTTTTCCTCCACTAATATTTCTAAAATCGACGGGATCTCTTTATCGCTTTGTCATACTTCCGAGCAACCACTATCCAAAATAAGATGATCTTTAAGCTCCTCTTACGGGTTGCCACCGCATACAAAGAAAGAGTTAGAAACTTTTAGGAACCCAAGCCATTCTTGACTTGTGTTCCCCTCGAGGAGTTACAAACTCAAATTCTTTGAGTATGTAATTCCACTATCTTTCAAATGATGATCCAAAATTATCTTATGATTTTTAGCATGTGGATTTTCAAAACTTTCGGTTTTTCAACATAAATCTCTTTCACCGATTATTAGCATTTTCTTGTATCACAAAACATCGATTCACTTTTTGTTGAACGTCTTGTTTGTCCCTCGCCAGATGCTTTCCTTTTAACCCATTCGGTTTTAACGGTGGTTCGTGATCTAGATCCCCTATATGAATTGTGATACCTTCTAGGTTGATAGTGAGATCTCCTAGAATTCCTATTCCAAGTAGTGTAATCGGTTACCTTGTTTACGAGCGAGCTTTGGAAAGTCTTGTGAGATCTTGAAGGTCTTCTCCGATGTGGGTATCTATGATCCGGTGAGAAGTTTCTATGATTAACCCTATTTGAATTAGTCCAAACTGGTTTGTGCTCTCTAGGTTTCGATTTGTGGACTTATTCCTTGAAACTTGCTTAGATATTACGAGTGTTTGTCACAATCTTTGATTAAGTGATTAGGACTATAACACACAAAACAGTTTTTGACCCATATGACCAAAGTGATTTCTTCTATGTCTATGCCCAAAATTATTTTGCCTTCTTGATGACCGATAAAATCTGTTTTTGACCAAAATTATCCCAAAAGGTTTAGCGATCTTGTTTTGAAAAGGTTTTGCGAAAGTCTTGCTTGTTGAGCGATACTTTGGTTTAAAGGTCTTGCTTGATTTTGAACAAGATTTTCAGCGGTTTCTTTGGGTTTCTCGGACCTAGATTGAGCAACAAGCTTCTTCCTAAACTCTAGACTATCTACACCATAACGAGAAACATCGGGCCTAGAGGGTTGATGATTAATGGGATGAGGAACATCATGATAACCATTGTCTTTCTTATATTCGGAGGTGGTTCACTTATTGATCCCTCATTACTAGATGTATCTACATAGTTAATGAGTTCATCATCACTAGTGGTTATGTCCTCAAAACACCATTATCCCGATCACTAGTTTGGTTTTCATCTATGTTACTAAAATCCATTCCAAATCCTAAGCTTTGTTCTAATGTAAGCCCTTCTACATTTTTTCAACATAAGCAACATGGGATAAGCGGACTCTCCCCAAGCACAAACTTAGCTAACAAATCATCTCTTTCCTTAGTTAATTTCTCAATTTCAAGCAATTTTACGCTTTAGTTTCCATTCACTAAGTTTTAACCGGTAATCTGTTGTTCATACTTTTCATTGAAGCCATTTCATTATTTTCATGTGTTATGATTTTAGCTTCCATAGACTCTAAAGTGATTTGATAACCTGCTACCTCGGACCTAGCCCTAATACAATTATCTCTTTCAATCACATAAGCTGTTAAGTAATTTTGATAAAAACTCATAACAGTTTGAGCATACCTCGAGATAGGAGGCGAGTTGGTGAAGTAGCCACCATAGCAAGAAGAACAGGATCATCTTCACTTTCTTTGCTCTATCAAATCCTCCAAAGCCATCATCATATTCCAAAGCGGCATGTTCAGATTCTTCATCAAAAGCAAGACTCGGTCAATGCTTCCACCGTCTTCAATCGCATCTTCCATCGCTACCATACGATGAAGTCACCGGTTCATCATCAAATTCTTCACTCCAATCAACCGATAACTTCTCTTGAGCAACCAAAGCCTTTGTTTGATTATTGGTATTTCTTTGAGCTCAAGTTTAGGCTTCTCGGATGTTACATTTGCTTGATACTTAGCAAACTCGCACTCCTTGCAAAGTGACGGTCTTTTGACAATTGAAGCATTCAATTTTAGATTTGTCAAAAGTGATTCCTTGTTTTGGTTTGAAATCAATATTTTTGCTGCCTTCTTCATGTACTTTTTGATCCTTGCGTTGATCATAGCAACTTGCCACGATATCAATTTCTTCAAGTGCATCTTCTTCAACGTGCTAGATCTTCTTCATAAGTGACGTAAGCTTGCTTGTTGTGCAAAGAAGGAGCACACAACTTCATCCGAGTGCAAAGTGGTAGATGGTGGGGCTGCTGAGCATATGATGGGGATTGTAAACAACGATGCTGAGAAGCAAGATTTGAGGAGAAGCGAGATTTTGAAGCACCGCTCTTCTTTCGATGATAGAAAAGCAATCTTGTGAGATTTGGAATTGGGTTGACCACTCATCTCATGTTCATACACCTTGATTGATGATAGAGATCATCAAAGTCCATGACATCCAATCCTTGTTGCCCTCGATCATAGTAGCAATCACATGCCATGTAGATGGCAAACTCCTTAGAAACTTCAAATTAGCATCCTCAATGATACTTACGCCTTGTATAACTCCAACATGTTGAGGAGATTACGAAACCTATCATATGCGACATCAAGACTCTCTCTTTCTCCTCTGTGAAAGTTTCAAACTGTTGTTTGACAAGTTTCGTGCATCTTCTTAGAGGCTTCATTCCCTCCAACTGGTCTTGAGAGCGACCCAGTGCTTAGCATCTTTAGCATCATGAAACTTGAGAAGATGACCATCTGGAATGGCGAGACAAGAGAATGTTTAGTGCCTTCTCTTGATTCCTTAGGGTTGTTCTTGGTAAGGCGCCTTTGGTGCTATAGGTTGTCCGGGAACATGAGCGGTTTGGAACAACTTCATTCCCATTCACAATTACATTCCACGAGCATGGTGCGTAATGGCAATATCTTGCCTCATCTTCATGCACCGAGATCATATTCTCCTTCTTGATTATTGGAATTACGAGTGAGGTGATTGAGGGTGGTGGAGCGACTTGGTCGACATCTTGAATATAGTTGAAGTAGGGTTTCTTCCTAGTCGGAGTTTCCACACAAGCTCGATACCACTTGTTGGATCGATATACTTTAATCAAACTAACTTAACTAGCTTGTTAAGGTTTAATAACCTCGGATAAATCCTAAGTTATTAACAAAGAAACACCGAGCAATCTTTATCAAGTCTGCGGAATTTACTTAACAAAGCTAAGAAGAATAACTTTATTATAAACTCTAAATCGCTTATTATGCGATACTCTAATACAACTCTAAGATAATCGAACTTTTCTCTAAAACTCTAATTAAGTAAACTCTAAAACTCTTTTTCCGAAATCGTACCTCTAATGCCAATCTAGGAGTCCTTTTATAGGCTCAAGGATATCCTAGTCGGTTTACAATTGATAACCTTGTACGACAAGTAATCTAAACATGGAATACAATACTTTCCATAAACGAATATAATGCTTCTTTTGTTCTAGCGGTACTTTGACTCCATCTTGCGATACTTTGACTTTGTCTTTAGCGAGACTTTGACTCTTTGACTTCTTCCGATGCTGCGACTACGGTGCTTCCATATCTTGATGCTGATATCTTGACACTTTCATATCCCAACATCCTTGAATGTCACGTTCCTTGTGATGATAAAAACTGTGGAATCAAGTAACAAAAAAGTTATCGTTGTAATAAAGTATATAATTGTAGGTACTTTTAAATAAGAAACATACTATTCAATAACTTAGCACTACCGGTATTAACTTAGCAGCGATGTATTAACTTAGCATTGCGGTATTAACTTCTTCCGGCCCATTCTTATTCGATGTCAAATTCCGGCCCATTCTACTACGACTATATACACGGATGCTTAACATCTTGAGCCAATCATGATTCATTGGGACGGGTGTATGATAGGGACCAATGATTATATATAGCTTCTAACGAAACTATATATACACGTGGCATCAACGGACGCCACCACAATGAAACATGATTGACACGAAGAAATTTACCAACTTCATTAAAGTACAAGGTTGTGATAATATTATGCATATAAAATAAAGCGGTCACAAACATGCGACATAATCGTCTATACATTGCTATAAACCAGGTCAAGATATGGGCAATCTCAAGTTTAAAACTACCGTCATAATTGATCAAAGCGTTGATGGTCATGGTAAGCAACACGACCTCTATCAAAGTAAGACACCTATGTTATAAGCAAGCAAGTGGAGCGACTTAGTACTTTGGCGTCCACTCGAAATCCCATTGCCATGTCTATGAAATGGTGCAAAGATTTGCACCAAACCTATTGCTATAGCGGTGACATAGGAATGGGTTTCGAGGGAAGCTCAAAGTACCAAAGGTGTGTCGAATAAATAATTATCGATTCTACAAAAGTTAATTTTACGAGATGAAAAGACAAAAAGCCTATCCAGCGATGAAAAGACTTTTAAGTGCAATGGTTAAAATTTTAATGTTGAAACTAGGAATAAGATCTTGTATCTGAGCAACCCATCTACCATACGGTCAAAAAAAAATTGACTCATTTTTGCACATAATAGTGAGGCTCGGATCTGTATAAATCAATAGTTTCAAAAACATCGATATCACATCATTTGCATGATTTAATAAGATACTTGTCATCACGACCTCATACTGCGACACCTCATAATTATAGTTTTGCTAGATTGTTAAAAAAGTTAAGGAACAATATGATATAGTTGCGGTTCAAGCGGAAGTTGAACATACCAATGTGGCGCGTTACTTTGTAGATGTGTATGGAATTTCAACAGTGAACCCTTACGAATCCCCTACGGTACCTTTTGTCGTTTCAACTCCCTTTGAGCAAAGGCACGCACGAGGCGATTTGCTAGATTGTTGAAAAACAAAAGGCAATTGTTTGGGAATTTAGAATGGGTAACTATCTTGAAATTCCTACTCATCTACAAAGTAACGTGGCCACCTTAGTACGTTCAACTTCCCTTTGAATCATGACTATATCATATTGATCCTTAACTTTTTAACAATCTAGCAAAAGTCTATAACAAGTATATCGGACTCATATAAACTTCCAAGCGAGTGTGCGGTGTGATATGCATTAGCAAGGCTCGGATCTGTAAAAGTTGGATAAACACGAAACATCGGGATATAACCGCCATGGTCGCAAAATAATGTAATAAAATTGCCATGCCAACATCGGTAAATCACATCATTTGCATATCAAATAAGATAATCGTCATCACGACCTCTTGCATATCACAAATAAACACATGTGGCCCAAAATAAACCAACTCCCTTTGAGCAAAGGCTGCACCGGCGATTTGCTAGATTGTTGAAAAAAAAAAAGGCGTATGGGCGAGAAGGGTTAATTATGTTTTTGAAATCATAATTATAGTTTTGCTAGATTGTTAAAAAGTTAAGGAACAATATGATATAGTTGCGGATTCAAAGGAAGTTGAACATACCTCTATCACATCATCGATTGATTTATTAAGATATATCATCACGACCTCTATCAAAGTAAGACACTTATGAACAAAATAGAGTTTATACATGCAAAGGAAATGGTCAAAAAGTTAAATGTCAATATGTTATAAGCAAGCAAGTGGAGCGACTTAGTACTTTGAGCGTCCACTCGAAATCCCATTGCCATGTCTACGAAATGGTGCAAAGATTTGCACCAAACACTGTTGCTATGCGGTGACATAGGAATGGGTTTTCGAGGAAGCTCAAAGTACCAAGTGTAAATAATTATCGATTCTACGAAAGTGTATGTGTTGAATGGGATAATGAAGGGTGTGGCTGCCATGAACAATACACACTATATCATTATCGCAATCAACACACCTAAAAAAAACACAATCAAACCCTTTACGAGATCCCTCTTGGTCCTTTTGTCGTTTCAACTCCTTTGTGCAATTGCACGCACCGGGCAAATTGCTAGATTGTTGAAAAACAAAAGGAGCGATATGGGAACTCGAAAGGGTTTGATGTATTAAATCATAAAAAGTGTTTTCCTAAAAAGAAGCATAGTTAACCCTTACGGGTCCCCATACATTAACATTTAACTATGCTTTTATATTTACTAAAGCGCATACCTTATTGACTATTATGCGATCACAACAACAACAACAACAACAAACAAAAGGCAATAGCGTAGTGCGAAAGGATAGAAAGCATCGACAAAACCAAAAGGCAATAGCGTAGTAAAAGAAAGCAAGCAAACAAGCAAGCAGGGCATACGGGAAAAGAAACACGCACAAGCGGGCGTCAATCGCCAATAGCAAAGCGCAGCGGACATAAAACCAAAAGCCGGGCACACCAAAAGCGAGGCCAACCTAAGGGAGCAACAACGAGCAACGCAAACCACGCGGGGGCCTAAGACTACGGCAAAACAAAACACGCAAGGAGGCAAGGGGACACCTAAAAGCCAACCTAGCACCACTACCCGCAAATCTCATTCTTGGCGTCTACTAATCTCATTCTTCGTGTCTCATTCTTCACGTACCCATCTGCATGTATAACACGTAATCGTTATTACCTCAACTAATGATCCATAAATCATCAAACAACTACTTTTCCTATGCAAATGACTAATACCACGACTAACATCCTAAACTAACATAACACAATATCATCTATAAATCAATAAACATCCTAAACTAACAAACTAGCATTAAATTATAACATTTATACGAGATATTAGGCTCAATAGGAAGAGAATCAAGCCCTTTATAATAGCCCTCAAGAGTATTTCATTGACTAACATTTATTTTCATTGATTTTGCGTTTGATTGAAAACCCTAAATCGCTATTAATTAGAATCTAGCGTGTGTTTTGACCGAGTGTAAGAGAGATAAATGTGTGAAATCTTGAAAGTCAAACACACACTACTTGACCATTTTCTAATAAAAGTAAATAAATAAATAAAACTAACTTATTTCTTCAAGTTAATAAAGCATTAAAACCTAAAATTAACCATTGTCTTGATCATTGATCATTGATCATTTACATATAATTACTTATATAAACAAAGTAGCGATTAATAGCAAGCATCCATACAACCATCAACTATACATCATCAAAACACAAAAAAAACTTCCAAAGCTTCCTATGCTCCATCTTGAGACTCATCAACTTCATCCAAATCTTCCAAGAACTCCTCCTTCTCCGACAAGACTCCGGCGACATAGCACCAAAAGGCGAGCCGACAAATCAATCTTCCTTGATCCTTCAAGCTGTATCTCACGAAGGCATACTCACCGATTCTTTGCAACAACATTGAAACGAGTAAACAATCTACCGACCTCATCGATTATACATTCTTTTTGTAACAGTTCCCTCGAATCTTGCTCTCTTCTCCCATCCGCTCGATCAACTTTTCTCCTCTGCTATGTCTTGCAATATCAACAACACAAAAGCATCGTTGAGCTTGCGGATTCGATGGCGGCTTTCATTTCATCGATATTAGGTGTGGAAGACATTTTGTGTGTTTAGGGGTAAAATTATTGATAGTTGTGTGTTTAGAGTTAAAATGATTGATACTTGTGTGTTGATTTTATGGTTAGGTAAGTATACATAATTACAATGTACCTCACAATTTGCACAAATAATCACAAAAAAACACTTAAGAGGCATCGGAAAATTTATTTTGGGTGTTCTTGTAGCCCTTCATATTCTTCCATGCATAAATGTGATATGCAATAGTTCAAGAAAAAGAAAAGAAAAAGTGATATGCGGGAGGAGTATTTAGGAAGATATCTAATATTGCAATTTAAACCCTTCATTTTTCATTGGATCTAAACCAGCCCTATATACTAGGGGTGTTCACGAAGCGATTCGGCTCGATTCGTTTAGAATTTTAACTATCCATCACGGGCGGGTAGTTCATTCTACTATCAAAACCGAACCGTACTAGGCGGGTAACGGACATGCGGGTATCCGAAATGAGCGATTACCGCGGTCGGTCACGATTAACCATTCAAAAAATTAATCGAATCGAATCGGGCGAACAATAACATAAATTATAACGTAATATGTCATTTTAGTAAAATTAAATAACACTAAAGATATTAGAATAATAGTAATGTTGTTGTGTCATAATAGCAACATTCAAATTACCATATCTAACAAAATAAGTAATACTAATTATTTGGCGTTTATAGATTACGATCACATTAATGATATGTAATCCATGGGCGTTAGTAAATGATCAAATTAGATAAGTAAAAATGCATTATGAACCGTGATAAGCGGGTTTTTCGGTTCGGGTTTTCTCGATTTGATTTCTTGATTATCGGTTTTAGCGGTTATCGGTTTGCTCAAATTCTTAAAATTTATGTCAAGCGCAATACATCGACCAAAATCAAAGTTAGTCATCTTTACAATGTAGCACATTGACAAAAATCAAAGTTAGTCATCATTACTATGTAGTCATATCTACGATGGGCGAAGAAGACTAATCTTGCTTTATAGACACTACAACTTTGGCAAACAATGAATTCGGTGGTTATTAATTTGCGAACCATGCAAATTTGCATAACAAAACCACGTAAACATTACCCGACAAGGTTACAACAACATTACGCAACAAAATTGCGACACAATAGGATCTTGACACATGATAACATCAATTGCAATACCTTACATGTAACTACTTGCATACAATATTACGTAAATTGTTGACACAATAGGATGCTCACACATATGTTTAGCCATACTATATGAGTTAGGGGTTGTTTACTTTTTGAAAACTTTTTCGCCCGTGTATACGTTTATACACACATTCATACGTTTATACACGTTTTTGTGCATTTTAATACGTTTTAAATGCGTCTTTGTCCCCTTTAATCTGTTTTATCGTTTCGGTTTTGTTTACGATTTTTCGTCCGTGTTTACGTTTTCGCTAGTTTTTCATGTTTCCGTCCGTTTGAATAAGTTTTAGTCATTTTACATACTAACGTACATTTCAAACGTTTCATACATTTTCATATGTTTTACATATGTTTTCGTCCGTTTTATCCGATTTACCCGTTCTCATCCGTTTTACCCATTTCGTATGTTTATAAGAATTTTTCAACCGTTTTCAAAGGTTTTCTTACACTTTTACAGTTAAATACGTTTATACAAGTTTTAAATACATTTTAATACGTTTTGGTCCGTTTTCTTACGTCTTTGTCCCTTTTAATCGGTTTTATCGTTCCGTTTTGTTTCTTGGTTTTAAATCGTGTTTGCGCGTTTTATTTGGTTTTCATCTTTTAATCCGTTTGTATAACTTTTTACACATTCGGCCGATTCTGTTGTTTGTTTTGCGTTTTCGTCCCATTTACCCGTTTTCATTCGTTTTACCCATTTCGTATGTTTTAAGAATTTTCAACCGTTTTCAAAGGTTTTCTTACACTTTACAGTTAAATGCGTTTATACGTTTTCTTACATTTTAATACGTTTTGGTCCGTTTTCTTACGTCTTTGTCCCTTTTAATCGGTTTTATCGTTCCGTTTTTGTTTCTGGGTTTTCGTCCGTGTTTGCGTTTATTTGGTTTTTCATCTTTTAGTCCGTTTGTATAACTTTTACACACATTCGGCCGTTTCAATTTGTTTTGCGTTTCGTCCCATTTACTCAAACATTATGTTTGTAGGTTGCTAATTATGGAAGCCATGGCTTAAAATCTAAATAATTTTGTGTCAACTCAAGAGCGAACTTAATTATCCATTTTGGTTTAAAACCATATGTGTCAACCCAATAATCAAGCTTAATTTGGTCAACCCAAGAAGCGAACTTAATTCATAATCGGTTTCGGTTCGCTTTGGTTTAATTATAGTTCGGTTCGTTTCGGTTTCGTGTTGACAAAAATAAAAATATAACCGATTTAACGAAACAAAACCCGATAACGAGCGGATCAACACCTAATTTATAGTCATAGTTTAAAGAAGGAGGACTTAGTTTGCCGTTTTAAACATTAGGTCCTTAAGATTGGTGGATCTTAGGGATGACGGGGAGGCTGCGAGGTCTAAGTGCTGCGGGGTTGAATGATCTCATTACTCAATCTTAGGAGGAAATCGATACCAAGGAAGAACAAATTCGAGGCGATGAATGGTTGAAGGGTTTCGCTATGGAATGGGATGTTTTCTTTGCTCTAGTGTCATCTGTTTATGTCTAATGTCTAATGTCTAATGTCTTGGTTTAATGGGATGGTATGTAGATATATTAACAATGGAATATGTATGGATCTTTTGATGGTTTATCCATACGAATGCTAATTATGTTTGTTAATATAAGTAATGTGTTCGCTAGTTTGTTTCATCTTTTTTTCATGTTGTTTTGAATTTAGGAATTGGTTGTGGTGTTTAAGTTCATATTCGCACTAGTATAATGTATTATTGTAGGATTAGGATGTTCAATTTTAGATTGTTGTCAATTTTTTATGGTGATTATGAAGTTTAGAGCTGGGCGTTTGTTCATGACAATTATTTTGATTGAACCACTATATTGGGTGTTTTTGTTGTTGTTTTGCTTTAAGTTAATTGCATTTACATGTTTTCTTGATTTTTTGACTACTTGAGGATGTTAGAGCTTATCTAATTGCTTATAAATAGCTTATTTATAGCCTTAAAGTAAGGTCTTAGGGTTTTTGATGTATCGCAGTTCTTGGTTTGATTTGCCTATTTTGTGCTTAATTGTTTATCTGGGCCTTATTAGTTATAGTTGCTTAATTAGTTGCTTTAAGTCCATTTTAGCTTTTGATTGTTCATTTGTATCGCCATGTGGTGATTTTAGTGTATCTGATTATATGTGTTTTTGACACGGTGGTTTGAAGTAATATGAGTGTTTGGGATGTGGGTAAGCACCATTTACATCGGGGTGTTTTGGTTTCAAAAATTGTTTGATTTGGAGCCACATTTAAAATTATCAAATTTGGAGCCAAATTTTAGCCAAAATTTTAAAATTACTTTGGAAATTATGGTTTCCTTAATTGAAAAGCGCCCATCATTAGCCTATTTTTACTCCAATAAATCGGGCTTCAAGCAAAACAACGAACTTCAATTTTACACCATTATTTACCAATTAAGTTTACTAATTTTCTTTAACACATTACTTGACGAATCATGTCAGCGCAAATCAATTATCCGGATGATTTGGTTTATTACGATCGTGAAATTGAAAACACTTTAGAATATGAATCGAGGCGTATTCGGATGAGGGTGAGGATCTTGGAAACAACCATTCAAATGCGAATGTTGTTAAGAGGGCATAACTAGGTTAGCTAAGTTTCGCGAGGAATATGGAAAAGCAGGCGGAATAAAGGTCGGTGTAACCTTGATGCCTTTGGATAGGTTATCGAGAAAAAGCGAGCATTGTTTTCAAGTTTTTGGGTGATTTGGTTCGTGAGCATATAGGTGTCGGGATTCTAACACGGAGGAAGGTTGATTCGAAGCAAGAGATAAAATGTGGGGCGAAATCACGGTACACATATACTTTTTAACTAGTAGTGGCTTGGTATCGTAGATACAAGGTGTTAATAAGTTTATCTCTGCATTTACGGTATGTGCAACTAATTAACAACAATTTGTTAATCTTTGCGTGATATTTTGATGTTGACTTGGATCGTCGAAAGGCGATAATGAATCGTCTTGGTCAACTTCTAAGGAATTCGAATGAAATTGATACAAAACTACATATTGCCCAACCAAAATACCCTTTCAAAACTAAATGAAGTCCGGCAAAGTATAGTGCAATTATAAAAGCCGAAGATTGGGTTAATTTTGTAAACTACACGACCAATGAGGAATACAAGGTGTTAATTATTCATTTTATTCAAGTTCAAATATCTTTCACCTTTTCATATGTTTCCATATGTATTAGTTGTATACTATCGGCATTACTACATCTAAGCGCCGTATGATTTTGTGTTGCAAGGTGAGATCGACAAAAGCTAAAGTGTCGCGTTCCAAGTCATTTATGATCATACAATGGGACGAGGTGGATACGCCCGTGTGATAGAAAAAATGGTAACGATAAACATTTGCACATTTGCATTTAATAGCATCATAGTTTCGTTTATATTCGTTTATCTTACATTTGTATGTATTTGATGTTTATAAGATCGAGAGTAAAGAAATTGAACGGATGAAGAACCACCGCGTGATGCTGCTGTGGTTGAAAGGAAGGGTGAAAAAGGCGGAGAATATCACGATGATGATATCGGATCGGTGGGAGAAAAATTTGTAAGTTTGTTGCAAATTTTATTATTATGTTTGTTTAGTTATAAGTTAATCTGCTCTTGTATTACTTAAAGCTGTTAGTTATAAGTTAATACGGTAGTGTTTTAGTTAATACTTTTAGTTAATCACTCTTGTATTACTTAAAGCGTTATTTATAAGTTAATACGGTAGTGTTTTAGTTAATACTTTTAGTTACAAGTTAATCTTGGTAGAATTAAATAACCTATTTCCCATATTGTGTGTGCGAGAAAAGAAACGGACGACAAGATCAAACAAGGAATCTTGAAGCTTGATCATGGCGATGCCATAACAGTTGTATTAGGTAAGGAAAAGGGAGGATATGCGAGAGGTGGGAGGTGGAGTAACCTACAAGAGGTATTTTGATGCGCTCGAATCGGACAAGCATCGATGAAAGAGTGGTGTTACTTCAAAGTGAACTTGATGATGAGGCGCCAGCGTCAAGAAAAGAGGCGTGTCTGAGTTTGATGAAACAATTGGTTGCACAAAGGCGGCGATTGCGATCAACTTCAACTCCATTGACGAAGCGGAAGTAAGACATAAGAAAGTAACATTCCATCTTTTTTACCCTTTTAAATCTGCTGCGATCTTCTTAAACAATTTATATTTGGTGTCTCCGGTGAACATTAATCTTTTAAATAGCGGTCTTGATGAGGATCTTGGAACACGTGTTCTTTGGGCGTGAGAAAGTTGCGAGCATTGAGAAGTCTAATGGACTTGCAACTTTGGAAAAGGAAATTCAAATAAGTGTAAGTAATAAATCACCCCCACAGGATTTTGAATTCTACATACATTATTTATTTACCGTGTATTATACATATAGGAAGCTGTTAAATCATGCATCTAAGAAATCGACTAGATCAAAGCGAAAGGATTCTTCACGTCAACTTTACGGATCACAAGAGCGAGTCTCCATTAACAATACTACCACAAGTATGTATTTAAACATTTTCATATGTTCTTTAGTTTAATTAATTCTTGATACATATATACATGCAACAAATTATCTTTTAGGTAATTAAGTGCGGTGTGGCATAAAGAAATCAACTATTATTGCGGAGGTACAGTGTACAAAGCGATGGAAAACAAATGCTTCATAACAAACCACTCCCAAAGGATTGCTCTGAGTATCTATTGAAAAATCTTTAGTGGATGCGGCGTGCATACGGATGTAGAAATGTGGTCTCAAAGCAGTTAAGGATGCGATAGGTGGTTTTATGCATGGCGAAAGGATCAAGTGGTTTCGATGAAAAGGTACATAGATGCATGTGTTTTATAAACCTACATATATCATTCTTCATATTTAATTCGGTGTTTGATACCCGGCTTTTGTTTCCTCTGGTAACACCACCAAGTACCATAAAGCGATTGGTGAGAGCAGGCGCACCTAAATTACATCTGAGCGCTCGTCTCTAGTCATACCATGCAAAGGAAGCTAAGAAGATCAAGAGTCGAAGTCGTTAAATTATTGAGAATTTTATTATATACGACATTACAATTTTATATACATTCCAATTTTATTGTATTTGAATATATTTTGAATATATTTTTATATATTAGAATTTGTTTTGATATATATTGATTTCTTATATGTGACTAAAAGATTCATATAGTCACAATTATTAACACTTTTGGTCACAGTTTGCTTAATTCGATGCGTGACTAAATGTTAGAAAGCGCCACACAAACATAAAATTAATGTGGCCATTGGATGAGCAATAGTCACACAAAACACACATTTCTTCACTTAAAACACCATATGGTCACACTTATTAACACTTTTGGCCACTTTATGCTTAATTTGTATGTGACTAAATACCCAAAAGAAACATGCTTTGTGTGACTAAATGTTAGAAAAGGCCACACAAACATAAAATTCATGTGGCCATTGGATGATCAATAGTCACACAAAACACACATTTCTTCACTTAAAACACCATATGGTCACACTTATTAACACTTTTAGCCACTTTATGGTTAATTGCATGTGACTAAATACCCAAAAGAAACATGCTGCGTGACTAAATGTTAGAAAAGGCCACACAAACATAAAATTCATGTGGCCATTGGATGAGCAATAGTCACACAAAACACACATTTCTTCACTTAAAACACCATATGGTCACACTTATTAACACTTTTGGCCACTTTATGATTAATTGGATGTGACTAAATACCCAAAAGCGTGCTTTGTGTGACTAAATGTTAGAAAAGGCCACACAAACATAAAATTCATGTGGCCATTGGATGATCAATAGTCACACAAAACACACATTTCTTCACTTGAAACACCATATGGTCACACTTATTAACACTTTTGGCCACTTTATGATTAATTGAATGTGACTAAATACCCAAAAGAAACATGCTTTGTGTGACTAAATGTTAGAAAAGGCCACACAAACATAAAATTCAAGTGGCCATTGGATGATCAATAGTCACACAAAACACACATTTCTTCACTTAAAACACCATATGGTCACACTTATTAACACTTTTAGCCACTTTATGGTTAATTGCATGTGACTAAATACCCAAAAGAAACATGCTTTGTGTGACTAAATGTTAGAAAAGGCCACACAAACATAAAATTCATGTGGCCATTGGATGAGCAATAGTCACACAAAACACACATTTCTTCACTTAAAACACCATATGGTCACACTTATTAACACTTTTGGCCACTTTATGATTAATTGGATGTGACTAAATACCCAAAAAGCGTGCTTTGTGTGACTAAATGTTAGAAAAGGCCACACAAACATAAAATTCAAGTGGCCATTGGATGATCAATAGTCACACAAAACACACATTTCTTCACTTAAAACACCATATGGTCACACTTATTAACACTTTTAGCCACTTTATGGTTAATTGTATGTGACTAAATACCCAAAACAAACATGATTTGTGTGACTAAATGTTAGAAAAGGCCACACAAACATAAAATTCATGTGGCCATTGGATGATCAATAGTCACACAAAAGACACCTTTCTTCACTTGAAACACCATATGGTCACACTTATTAACACTTTTAGCCACTTTATGATTAATTGTATGTGACTAAATACCCAAAACAAACATGCTTTGTGTGACTAAATGTTAGAAAAGGCCACACAAACATAAAATTCAAGTGGCCATTAGATGATCAATAGTCACACAAAAGACATATTTCTTCACCTTAAACAACATATGGTCACACTTATTAACACTTTTGCCACTTTATGCTTAATTGTATGTGACTAAATACCCAAAACAAACATGCTTTGTGTGACTATCTGTGTTTATGGTCACTAATACGGATTAATCCAACAAAATTTGTACCTAATTAGTCACACATATTACGGTTTTGGTTACTCTTTTGCAATAGAGACTAAAAAAGTCAAACACGTGACCATAGGGTACCTATGGTCGTGCGACCTTTAGTCACACACGCCGAAAAAACATGTGTGACTATATGTATATCGTCACACATATTCGGTGTGGCCAAATCCACTTTTGTTCTAGTGCCTTCACCCTTAAATGGTCCATTTTGGATTATGAGTCAATTCCAACCTCAACAACTGGATCAAATGGATGTTGACCCTTCTTTTACACCTCCACCAACACATATGCCTCCACATTCTTCCTTTGTGGATCCACCACCTTCTTCATCAAACTTGCCTCAACATATATCTCAACTATGTCCATCCTTACCTCCTCCATTTCAACCTCCGAGTCATGATGATGATTGCTATCATTGTCAACATGTCCAAGGTCTAGTTTATGAACTACGTGATGAAGTACGTTTCATGTTCTACCAACTTCTTGAGCGTCTTGATGAAGTTAACAAATCTAACCGTCCCTAACGTTGGAATGCAAGCACAAATGGTGTTTTTTCTAGTCTTAGGCACAACTTAGGTTTTTAGGATTTTTATCTTTACATTTTCTAAAAACTCTTCTACTTTTTGTTAGTTACTTTTCGACACTCTTTTTGTTTCGACAAAAAAGGGAGAAAAGAGTAAAAACTCAAATTCAAAATCTTACGAAATTTATTTTTACTTAAAATTATTTTATGTTTTGTCATCAACAAAAATGGGAGATTGTTACTACAAATAAACCATAAAAGGTTTATTTATATTTTACGATTTTCTAATGTTTTGTTGATAACAATCGTAAAATCATTTTAACGAAATAAATAAAATACGTAAAGCTTTGAGCCAATAGTTTACTAACACATTACACTAAACATATAAAACCATTAAAACATGTTTAGTTAAATAAGTTTTATAAAACCAAAACCACTTTCATAAAAAACTTACAAGTAACTTTGGTTATTTACATTTTATAAAAAAGTATACATGTTTAATATATTTTGTAATATGAAAATGTTAGGTAAAAACCAAGTGCATAACCCATACCCATAGAGCTTGATCCATAACCCTTGATCCATTGCATGACATCATGCATGAGATCATGTTGGGTAATATCCATGATCTATGACCCAAAGTTCATGACCCATGACCCAAGGTCAATGACCTATTGACTATATAAATTGCATCTTGTTAGGTACCCATGACCCAAAGTCAATGACCCATGGTTCAATAACCATAACCCATAACCCGGTTTGTAACCCAATATCCAAACTGGTTTACTCAGTATGCGGATACCTTGGATTACACTGGCCGGATCCCTTGGGTAAGGGATCCGCCGGAACCGGGTGAACATTAGACAATTTTGTCTATAAATAGTAAGTCATTTCTCTCTTGCTCTCAACCCCTTTCATACATATCTTCTCTCTATATTCTAACCTCTCTAACCTCATATCCAAAGGATCTTTCTATATTGTTTTACTCTTTGTGTGATTCTCTAGGTTCCTCTTAAAGGCGAGATCACAACCTTTGAAGACGTACAAGCTCAAGGTCATGAGTTGCTAAGCTTCGTCATCATCAAGACCACTGAAGTGAATCTTGTTGATAATTCTTCTCTCCCTCCATTAGTGTGTCGTGTTGAAGGTATTGGCGTGGTGTGCCAATTGTGTACATTCGATATAGGGCATCGATGTATGTTTGTAACGATTGGTGTGGTAGGGAGTTTGTCTCCCTTGGTTTGTTGTGTTGATTGGGTAGTGGTTCTTCCTTTGTAATGGAACCCGGTGTCTAGCCTAGTACCAGATAAAGTGTAGGCGACATTGTGAAAAGGTTTGGTTCCACCTTGTGTGAAGGACTCGGTATTTAGCTTTGTACCGGATAAAGTGTAAGCTACGTTGTGAAGGCTTCTCCGCCAATTTAAAGGATATTGTATTGTGTAGTGCTTAGAAACTCTCGAGTTGGGTACTCAGGGAGTGGATTAGGGCAAGGAAGGAGTCCTTATAGCCGAACCACTATAAATACTTGTGTCGTGGTTTTGTCTCTCTTTACTCTTTATCTCGTAGCATAGTTTGGTTATATGTCTATCTAGCAATATCCAACACATGATCCAAATAGATTGACATAAGTCGATCTAAATACTTTAAAACGAAGTTTTTAATCGATAAAACTATTCAACCCTCCTTCTAGTTTTCTACACAATGAATTGTTGTGGTTAAAACTGAGAAACTGTGATGGTTGTGATGATTGTGAGTTGAAAAATTGTGGTGTTGTATTTATTTCGTTTTGGGAATTTGAGAATCCTTGATACGCAAATTGTTGTTGTTGATAAATTTGCTCAGATGTCATTTGCGTATCAAATTGAGGAATCGATTGCGAGGAAGAATTAGAGTTTTGTGACGATGGGGTAGAGGGATTTGAAGAACCCCCGTAGTGTTGTGGGTTAGAGTTTAGAAGCGAGGTAAAATACCCGTCCTTTGGATTTTGAGACTTTTTTTTTTTGGAATGTTAAGATATTGAGAGAGTGTTGGTTTTTTGGTAAGTAATTATGTGCAAAATAGTGTGTTAGAATGTGTTATATATAGTGTTTAAAAGAGAGATTAAAAAAAAGGGGCCAAACGGCTAGTTTTAAATTTTTTTGATACCCGTTTATCAAATTGGCCCCACTTCCAACGGCTATATTCAGAAAGGCAAGCTCGCCTTGCAGACGACAAGCTGCTCGGGGTGGCGAGGGAAGGTGGTGTGGTGGCGAGCAAGCCACGTAGGAATGGCGAGCTCCCTCGTCACCGTACCTATTGCTCTAATAGATTTGTGTATTTTATCATCTGTGTTTTTTTCAAAAGCTTTTGCTATTAATAAATCTGTGTATTTGATCACCTACGCGTGTCCACCTCGAACATTGCCTATAAAAAAGAATGTTGTAATTGAGTGCATGTATCTTGTACGATTTATGTGTTATCATATATGAGAATGTTTACTCCTCCAAGAACTAAGTCCATGAACTCATTCGTGTGTTAGCATAGTTCTTACTTAAACACTTACTTTGGTTTGTGTTTAAGATAGTAAGGAGATCACTATACTTTGTCATTTGATTTTGATTGTTATTCGATAAACAATCATAGTAAGTGTTTTGATTCATCCTAATGAGAATTTAAACATTGAGAAAACTTGTTGTGTATCTGGTTTAAATTGCTTTACGTATTCTTGCTTTAAACTATTTAAACATATATTGGATTGGATTTTATTGAGAGTGATTTAACTTAGGTATCATAGGTTACATCAATCTAAAGGGAACAACAAGGGTTATCGAGCCATGTTGATTTATAAAACTTTTACAATAAAACTACCCAAAAGTTTTTAAAATTAAGATCCTACCATGATGTTCCTCAACTTTTAAACTCAAAGGGCAGTAGTTATGTCACCGTTGCTCCTATATTGTGATTATCTTAAGGCAGAGAAACAGACCAAAACTTCTTTAAACATGTTTCATTATGTAACCAATTGGTGTTTAGTTGTAGAAAAATATCTAGGAAAATGGATAAACTGAAATTCCGTTTAGTCACATTTTTTCAACAGTTTTAAAAAATAATGAGATTCTCGTTTTCCAAATTTTAACTAAAAAATGAAAACCTCAATTCACCATTCTCCATTTTTTTTCTCTCTAATAAAAATGGGAAAGAAATTCCAACTAAACGGATTTTTAAAATTCACAACTCTTCTAGAAAAGAAAAACCAATTCCTTTATCAAAGAATCTAAAAACGGAAGAAAAAAAATCTACAACTTAACGCCACTGTTCCTATTTTATATTGCCATTGGCTTCATTTAAACGATTAACCAAAAAAAAAATTGGTGTGTTGGTTTACATGACATAAACTGCCAACCAAAAAAGGCCAATGATATACTGAAAACGATTAACATCGTCGATACTGTCACTGAAATTTCACATGAGGAAGACATACTTTCAAAGTTAATGATTACATGTCGTTGCCCATGTATGTCTGTTTAATCCATAAACTAAATTTCTTGATAAATTACTGCCTTTTGTTATGAAACTCTCTCCGGAAAATCTTTTCACTAAGGTGATGTACTTAATTAATAGTTACATTATGCAAACTACCTTGATGCCATTTCGCAGCGACTATACTATGATCAAGTCACAAAGACTTCACGCGATTATGAGTACATACAAAATGATTTGATTCTTTTTGTAGCATGCATAAAATTTATTCTATGTTTACCATGAATATGTTCGTTTCATACATATATTTAATATACAATACTTACATTATTATATTACTACGATTTAACATACTCACATATTCTCAACAATCAATCATTTATCTGTTAAATGTCTTTACATTGCATAATATATATTTCATTTGTTCCACGGTTTTTCATTTAATCCCGTGAATTCACGGGTCAATGAACTAATAGTTAATACACATCTTAATATATGTGACATGCACCGGAAACCTCGCTCATGGACGACATTCCTTTTACTGTCCTTGTTAAGAGGCTCTCTTTTACCCTCCTAGGAACTCATTTGTTAACAGGCTAGCTAGCTTCTTAAAAAAGAACATGTTGCAACAAAAGATTTGCAGATGGAGTATCATTAAGATTAAGTAAAAAGAAAACAAGGACACAACCAAGTTGTGTGTGGCATAAAAGATATACAATAAACATACTTTATATCAAAACCAGAATTTTGATTATCTTAAGGTAGAGAAACGGACCAAGACTCCTTTTTCATAATGCCATTGGCTTCATTGAAATGCTTACAACTTACAACTCTCCACTAAAATTTCCTGTATAACTTAGGTTAACACTATCTCAAGCTAGTTATTGAGTATATGAACCGTATATTTCACTAAGATTGGACTTGGATCGTGATCTCTGGCCTAGATGGATTTGGCATATCCGCTTGTTATTTTCTTTTGAGTTCAATGGATTTAAAAATTTTGTTATCCAACTTTTGTGCTACAAAATTCTTGGATACAATTTTTAAATATTTGGTATTCATGAGTGGTATTTTTCGTATGGTAAAATTTTTCACGGAGGATACATAATTCACGGCTTGAGCGAAGATCTGAAAAAATGACTACGGGGTTTTTGTACGGTATTATTGATGCGGAATTGAAGTGACGTTTAAGGTGGCTTTCTTTATCTTTCGGGACGTTGGTTGGTTGGTTGCGTATCTCGAAGATAACATGTCAGGCACATTATGAACTTGACAATACGGTTATAACTAATGTAAGGAGTTACGTTGTAGTCTTTCGCGATGTATAACCATCACTTTAAGGAGTTACGTTGTTGTCTTTCGGTCACGCAGTTGTGGATTGATCAAAATTTAGAACAAGCGATAAGTCACAAAGTTGAGATGTCTACTTCCTTTTCAAGTTGGTCGTATCGGGTTTTCTCCATATGTGGTCATTACTATTAGCCGGTGAATTCAAAGGAGGTTCGATTAAAGGTTGGTAAGAGAAAATCATTGAGAGTATTTTTGCGACATATTCTCACGGAAATTTTGAGCAAGTTAAGGTTTTAATATTGCATCAAGAAAAAGGGTAATACGGCATGTACGCAACATTATGATGATTCCGATAGCTCGCAACCATCATGAGGGAGAAGTTGGTATTTCATCTTCCGTGATTGGATTACGAAGGGATTTGTGATTAAGACCGAAGAAGGAGAAGTAGTGTGTGTACATCGAGGCTTTTTACCAACTTGGATGCAATATTAAGTGAGCTATGTTGTTATGATGTTCCCAGAATGACAACCATTGTGCTTCAAGAGTCTACTTTCTCCGCAGCGTGTTGGAAGAGTGTTGTCGGTTCAGGAGGGAGCAGAAAAAGAAAAAGGCTCACTAGTTACGAGGGAGTAATAACTTAACTAGACCGTTACAGTTGAAGTTGAGAGCTACAAAGATTTGTTCCGTCAGCGCAAAAGATCAAATGGCGAGATCGTCGGAAGGAGAACTTGAGTTTGCCTCAAGATCTCAGACTACGAGAGACTCACGCTTCAACAAAGTCAACATTGTTCATTACTATTGTAATTTACTTTGTTTTGTATTTATAGGTCTCATTGTAACCATTCACGTGTGCGATATCTTGGAGGAGATTGTTAGACTCGCTTTTTATAAAGATAACGTCACTTCGTGAATTGGACTAGATCGTAGTATACTTTGCCGCATGGACTAGTATCGTTTAAGTGGCAAAGTTGTAGCAAGATTGAGCCTAATACCCCTCATGACTCTCCAGCTGAGGGTGAGGTGAATCATTTAGTGTTTGTATTGTTTTCTTTTATTCAAGTAACTTTGTGTTCATCCTCCTCTCTCTA